>CM051697.1:4996884-5281098 GCA_028022725.1 Lycodopsis pacificus | reverse complement strand
AGCGGCCCCGAGAGCAGCCTGCACACTGAGCCCGGTGAATGAGGTCAAGAAAGAGCCAAACTGTGGCGCAAACAGAGTGCGACCACTGGTGTTAACTCACGAAGACACACGTGCACCAACTTCTATCCAGCAGCTCATTGGACACATAATAAATAGCATGTTTGGATATTTCATATTAAATGATTCCAGCTCACCTCATATTTACTCATTCAGTGTTTGTGTATTTAATATTGAAATAGATCACATCCTGTCTTTTTTTGGTGCACTTACAGAAGGTATAGCATCTTTATCTTTATGTTGTCAAACACACACTATACTTCTTACACAAACCGTATTGCCTCGATAGCTAAAGAGCAGCATCTTGAGTTTTCCAATTTGTTTCATGACAACAAAATTCTCGACAGAATGTATATTTGCGTAAATCTCATTGAGATAAATCCTTGAGATAACTTGGACATAGAGAAGTTAAAACTTTCAGGTGCAGCAATTTAAGTGTCGACGTACAAGGAGGCATCGTAAAAACTGAAACTTGTTACTGAAAATTCTCTGATTCTCGTACATGATTGTCTGCAAGTCAGTGGATGCTCTGCAATCAGCATATCAGTTGTCATGGTCGTCTGTGTAAAACCTTCAATAGTCCTGCAGCTGAGTGACGTACTTTCTATAACTTGTGTTTATCTTCAGCTGAAGGGGTTTTGCCCTTTAATACATTGATCACACTGATGTTAATGAGCTATTGTACTAATCACGTATTAGGAAAAATAGTGTAAATGTAACAACCATCTAACCATGTAACATTAAAAGTGCATGAGATGAATAAGACCCCAGATGAGAGGAACTATCCAATAGGTCTGACACTATGAGGCGAGGCACAGCGTTGTGCTGGAGTGAAGTCCCCCGGCAGGGCCTAATGCGGCGTGTGACACGTCACACCCCATCACTCTGCCTTACAGATGACCAGCCGCTGACGTATGCCGCGTGCGCCACTGGATCCCCAACCAGACACTGTCAGGTGTGATAACGGTTTGAGCGCCAAACCCACTCTGAAGCCTTGCCCTCTCCCATTCGCCCACAGTTCATTTGACGCTGCAGCCGCACGGCTCGCGGTCCGCTAGGCACCACTGCGAGCATGTGCCTGTGCCCTAAAGATGCTTTTTATTGCTGGTTCACCTGCACATCCACCCCCCCCCCCCCCCCCCCAAGCTGAGGGCCAGAGATAACCCCGCCGCTCTGCTCCCTTGGACCAGCGAACCTCTCGCCATCACTCAGGGTTTCTTTTTGCAGAGAGATAAGGACTGCTGCTGATCCCAGCTCTTTGGAGGGAATCAACGTCAGCTGAGGTTCACTTAGACAGTGAGCGGCAATGGTGCATGTTATACCCGCATGCACAACATGCACAACATTTACATTGTCGTCCTATTAGATCACTGTACAGCAGCTAAACTAGTTTCTCCTCCCTTCGGCGTAACTGTTCTCTCAAAAATTGCACACGAAACGCTCAGCTTTTTTATTCTTGTGTTGTTTTTCTTGTCATTTGTGCCCTGTAGTCCCAAAATGCGTTGCCTGTTTGGCATCGGAGGTAAATGTTCCCCCAGCACACACTCATTATTACAATCCTCACAACGCTGTGGACAGGCTCGGCCTCTGTGACAGCGTTTGATGCTCTCTTGCTCTTTCTCTCTCCCCGTGGCACCATTTCTTCCACTCGATGGAGAGAGAGAGAGGGTTTTGTTCTTGTTCTTTTTCTATTAATTGAATTTCCATCAAGGCCATACATACCTGGCTCTGTGTGAGCACGTGCGGCGGAACGTTTAGCCGCGCTGTGTGCCTTCGTAACAGTGACAATCACTCTGCTTGTTCGCTCGTAGGAGTCAAAGGAGAATCTGCAAAATAAGAGTCGAAACCACAAGTTCCACAATAATGATTTCATCCTAATTGCATCATTTTTTTAAGGATGTTTTTTCCTATGGTAAAAGAGGCCAGCCCCTGTGGATAAAAAGCCAAAACTGCACTGTATTAAACATAATGTGTCGCCTTTTCTGTGAGGCAACTCAATTCCCTTTTATTAAAATCAATCTCTGCTCGTCAACTTCTTGATTTTTTTTTCTTACTTGGATGAAGATGACTTCCCTGCTGAAGTAAACGAATAAAAGCGCATCAAAAAACAATAGTGAGGTGTAAAGATTTCTACACCTGAACCATCTTTGTCATGACATCTGATTTAACCTGCTTTTAAGTGAACCTCTGATCCTTCCCCTTTGGTTTTCAACATTAAGGGGAACGCTGAAGCAGACAATAAATCAGTCTACCGGACAAAATCTGAGAAAACAATGTGATGGTGGAAGAAGAAGAAGAAAAAATCACCAAGGAGCAATTTTGTTTTCTGTGCTGGATTGTTCTCTTTGATCTGGAGTGCAGTGAAAGGAGGGCATTATGTAACGTCTTCAGCACACACATGGCCGACTGTGTGACTGCCAAACACACGGGGGGGGGGAGCAGACAGACGAGAGGAAAGAGATCGGGCCGTGGAAGACAGTAGTAGGTGGACTTGTGAGGAAAAACCGTGCTGCTCATATGGGTGTTGGGTCACTGTCCTTATTAAGGCTGCTCAGCCACGCAGCTGTAACGCGGGCCCTAACGAGCCTCCTAATGAGAATGCCCCTCAGTGACGGTTCAAACATTTATCTGCTGCTTAGTGCCCAAACAACCCACCGTCTCGACGCACATCCTCTTTCCCGCTCGCTGTTAAGAGAGAACATTTGAATCCTTACACGGGGTCCTGATCTCGGGGCAGAAACACGCAAGAAATATTACCCCGTCACTTGTACGCCCTAATTGGAAGCAAGTCTTTTTTTTTGGGGGGGGGAAGGGACAACAAGATGGCAGCGCAGTCATGCTATTGCGCAGCAGATGGCCCCCTTTTAAATCAATCATTTACAAATAAATCAATAATATATGCAAGTGTGACATGGAAGCCAACGGTATCAGTGGGGAAATCACTGGCTTTTGTCGAGCGCCATACGGCCGTGCGGGAGGCCAAATGTGGGCGACGAAGCAGGTCAGAGATGGCAGCGTGCACCGTAGAAGGGACGCAAAGGAGAAATGTATTAATGGGAGCCTGTATTAATGTAGCGAGACGGGCCTCGTCGGGGAACCGGAGCCGTCTTGGAAGGGAGGAAGTGAGGAAACGGAGAAAGAGCGATTGGTAGAGGGTGGTGGTGGTGGTGGTGGTGTTGGTGGTGGTGGTGGTGGTGGTGCAGCTGGAAAAAGAAAGTGACGTTGAGATGGCCCGACAGGGTCTGTTTCTGCTCATCGCGAGACTGTTATCCAGAGTGACCGTGTTGTCTTCCCTTCCCTCCACAAAGGTTATGCCATTGCCAGCAGTCCACATGACACAATGGATGAGCCACAGTCGCTGGAGCCAAAGAGACGCGGCTCGGGTCAGCGTACCGACCCTGCACTCCATCCATACCTGCGTCCAAGAGTCATTTATGGGTAAACCAGTGTTGGATCCCAATACTACCCCCCCCCCCCTTCTTTGTTTACGACCTATAGTGAGGCTACGGCTGCGTTTTCTTTAGAAATGACGTGCTTGGTAATCGGCTGTGTTGGGCTGTCAGCTCAGGGTGCATGATCTTGCCAGCATGACTCAAGTCTGCCCGGAAGCTGCTTCCTGTGCCTGTGCATCTACTCCAGTTTGCTTTGTATGATCTATTTTAGATTATTTTGCCCAAGGATGTGTGTGCATCCTCACAGCAGAAGCGCCACAGATATAAGAAAAATAAAAAAGAGGAGGGGTGTGTGTGTGGGGGGGGGGGGGTAGATAATGTTCAAATAATCTACAGGCAATCATGCAAATTCCCCCAGACGTTGGTTGTGCACTCGGGGATGCTGCGGATAGGGGTGGGTGGGGGGGGTGCCAGCCTCGCATTCTATTCGGGCACAACAAATTTGGAATTATGCAAAGGACAGAATGAGATCTCTATCAGCCCTTTGCACGGGGCTAACATGCAATGTGAGAGCCAACATGTGTGACACTGCAAGGGCCATTTGGCCCGTAGTAACATCACACCCGTATCCAATGGGATTCATCATAACTCCACGCTGTGTGTCCAGAGTGCTCGGCCTTAAAACCGTTTCGCTCCTTTTTTCTTTTCTTTTTTTTTTTCACGTAACCAAGAGCAAAATGGAGAGGACAGTGTTCAACATATGCGTGTGTGTCCTGACCGTGTCCGAGCGCAGCGGAGTGCATCTTGTTACGGGCAACAACAAGAGGCAGCGACTCCGAGAGACCAGTCCCTCCACCGCCAGCACAGATGTCATGCTCCTTGTGGCCTTCACACACTGAAGGGGGGCTAAGTCGAATTTGGCGTGACCCTGATGTGTCATCTTGATTTAGACACTAGTTTCATGTCGGCCTGCTATTCCGTGTGTGTGTGTGTGTGTGTGTGTGTGTGTGTGTGTGTGTGTGTGTGTGGATCTGTTTTGTTTTTGTGCACGCAGAAAAGATGAAATAAAAGATGTGGATCTCCTCTCTCCATAATCCCACAAGAGCAGGCTTCCTTGGAAGGCACGGTGCAGCAGTCGCAGGGTTGTGGTTGGTGAATGGCTGGGTCTAATCTCGTGGAGGCAGTGGTCTTATTGGAGGGGCTTTTGAGCAGATTGGAGCCTGAGGGGTGAGAGCGGCAAACGACCAAAAAGAAAGAATTAGAAAAAAAAAAAAAAGAAGATCTTTCTGTTCTAGTTTGAAAGATTTGCGTTATGAATGGCGCTCAACAAATTCAAATCAGCCAAAGTGGAGGTATACTCATTTACATTTCCATTCAGCCTTTTAAGGATTTACCCATGGACGTATGGACGTATGCTAATCAGACAAAATGCTACCAATACATAAATACATCTACAAAAGACATTTCAGAAGAAAGGAAGATCTTTTGAGGCTGGAGTCTGGGATCACGTTGGGTAACATCTGCAATGCATTTTGCTTTCTCGCATGGCAGCAATGTCTCGCTATACCTTTACGTGCAAAGTACATTTTCACATCACTGACGGACACGTAGAAGAAATGCTGCATCCACATCAATCTTCACAGAGTGATGACGCTCATGTCTTTTGTTTGATCTCCAGCGACGGGGGAGAGTTTAGGGGGAAGTCAGTATGGTGGTATAACACCGCCACCTGCTGGTGTGGGAAGGACAGAAATAGCTAATCTCTGATCCAACTACAGCCTGGTCTCACAACAAGTATCAGTCATTCTATCCCTTTTCCATCATAACATATTAATAGGGAGGATAAATGCGTTCTAGGTCAACGCTTACATCTGAATCAAACGATCCTCATCACTGGCAATTCCCTTTTTTCTCCCCTTCGAAAGGAATGGATTTGTTCCGGCAGCAATTATCCCGTCCTTTGTCACCGTCACACCGAATCAACCGAACATCTCAGGCCAGCCGAGTCCAAAGAGGCTTCGGCTGTGGTGTCTGTGGGAAGACGTCAGCTGCTTGTCCAGAACACACCGGATTTATTACACACACAACTGTCAAGTAGAAATAGAAAGATATTAAAATGCAGCCAAATAACTGCCTGTGCATGACCTGAGGAAAGAGACACTGGGACAAGAGAGGGTGATTTAAAGATCTAGTATCTAAAGAGCAACAGTTCCTACAGTGTGATGTGCTCCAGCGTCCTCTCTTATGTTTCTCCAACTCTTCATCCATAAGAGTGAAAGCTGGTGACGAGACAGAGCGGCTCCAGGAACAAACATCAGCCACTCCCCCCACATACTGTAATCACAGGTACAGTTCAAGTCCACATCCAAAAAGGACACTTGTCCAGTGCCGCTTCCTTTGAGCCTAAGAGGTCGAGTTAATATGCTGATAAATCACTTCATGTTGGAGCTGTGGCGGCGCTTGTCCAATGACAGAGAGAGTGTTATTACTCCTGATTGCGGAGCTCTAATTAGTGTAACCACTTCGTTAATGACTCGAGTATCTGCAACACTGAAATCACAACAAAGATGTCTGATGTCATTTACCGATGCAGCAGTACTACTGCACATTTTGAGAGATAAGCAAGTGGAAACAACCAAACAGCGCCTATCCAGCCCATCTTAATGTGGGTCATTGTCTGCTAAATGAATTCCACTCATCCCTGCCGTCACGTCCGTTGATTACCATGTTCCCCTTGTAGCTTAGCTTCAGCTAAAATGGAGGCCACAAGGGTTTCCTATTTCAAGTGGAATTCATGTTGACGTTTAGAAGCTGTGTTACTGCAAGCTACAGGCATGCAAATAATATACAATATAGAGTTTGTCATTTGCTAATTATGACTGCAGAATGTTTTATTTGGTAAAAACACAAGAGGTCAGCAATGGTAGGCATTTGTTTGTTTATTTGGAAGAAGTTAAGTACAAAACAGTGGCATTTTCTTCCAGCGAAATAAGGACAAAAGTGAACAAGCGTTACTTTGTTTTCTACGTGGATGACACCTGAAACAGGACCTTTCTGCAAAACAGTCTTTGAGATACAGGTAGTCGAAATATAGCAATTAAATAACAATGGACTAATACCCCAAACATATTACTGACAGATCTAGTTGTATCAAACAAGCAGATTCCATGATAATCCCTAAAATCCACTCTAGTACACGCTAAACAAACTCTTTAAACCGTTAGTACAGAAGTCTTTGATCAAAAGACTGTCGTGTTCCTGCACTTATTCATCGTCCGACAATTGTGGGAAAATTACAAACTTTTAGAAATATTTTTTTTATTTAAAAAAAAAAAAAGCATGGTTTGAAGATAATGAGCATCCATGCTACATATGAGTAAACTATTCTGAATAGAAACAAAATATCTATAATCATTCCGCGCGGCGCAATGATGGTCGTGTATGAGTAAAATACAAAAGACGGGATGGTGTATGTAACAATTTAAAAACTGTAGAATATTAATAGAAATGTAGGTTCTCACAGACAGTTAATTAACATACAAAAATGTACAATACCATATCTTAATCAGTGTTGACAAATAGGTTATGCTACCATAAGTAGAGCATGTCAGAAGGGTGAGAAATTGAACCAGACGCAACTGCACAAAAGAAACTCTGTGACCCACTCACACGTTGCTCCTTAACAAAGGAACAGTTAGGCAGCTCGCACCATGACATCACCTTGATTTAAAACAAAAAAAAGGACAGACATACTTGTTGTGCTTGCTAAACTCAACTGAAGTGACTGACAAGTGTCAGACCATCCCGGTGGAATGTCGACGCCTACTCGTGAAATAAGGACACCCGTATTTCAGGTGCATTTAACCCTTAGTTTTGAGGGGGAACTGCTTCGTCGTTGAAGCAGTGGAGAAATCCTCCGTTGTTCTCAATGCAAAAGAAACAAATCTGCGGTCATCACGTTTTTTGCCAAAAGTCAACATGAAACTATCGCCGCGTTCCGAATAAATAAAGCCACTGCTAACAGACTGCTACCGAAGGTCAGGTTTAGTCACGTAGAAAGCTAGAACATCCACTTCCACAGAATAATGAGCAACAACGCCTTTTAAACTGCAGTCAGACAACCTTTCCAGAGGCTGTGATTTGTAGATGGGTGCTAAGAATTACACCTACATAGAGTAATGAAAACCAGATACAAAAAAATATATTGAGTACAACTGTACCAGCAGTGAGTATTTCTAAAATGTTACAGATAAAAAATAAATTCTGAGTAAATATATAGTATAGAATAAGGTTTGTAATAGAAACCAGCTATTTGAAACATGCGTTCTAGTTAGACACATCTACTATGATTGAGATTAGTTTACTACGTAATCAGCCACAGTGAGCATATAAACAGGAAACTAAAATAAGTCAGTTAACAGTGGAGAAGTCCAGTTCAGGATCATAAAGAAAACACGTTCGTCTAGTGGCTTCAGAGAGCCGGGGGGGGGGGGGGGGGCCGTGATTGCATCGTCACAATTTCAAAGCACAAGAACACGTTTGTTCCAACTGAAACAGGTAACCTGCTGCCTACACCGTCAGAGACGTAAAAGAGCAAATGAGACCTGGTTGTCTTGTTTCAAGTATTGTAGCTTATTTCTTTAAAAGCAGTGTGATTTTAGAATGAAAGACGATACAGACCGGATCTATGGCTTATATGTTGATGGGGAGAGGCGGGGCGTTTCTTTGGCTATCAAGGCAGGCAGATGAAACCCCTGAACACTTTGTGAATCTCATTATCTTTGCAAGATCAAATCTCTGATTGTACACTTTCCACAGCTAACGTTGTCAACCCAACTACACCAAACAGTTTGTCAATTTGAAGCAGTGCTCCTAAAATGCTCAGATTGGGTTAAATGCAGGAGTCGTAATGTCATGTATGTACCTGTATGTATACGACCACTGAGATAAAGTTTAAGTTAAGCCGAGTGTTCTAATAAAAAGGTCGGCCTTGATGTCCTCAAGGGAACACCGTGTGAGCACCATAGAATACATTGTTCTTGGCTGAGGGAAGTAAATGCTTGGCTAGAAACGACATCTCCACTCTCACTATGCGAACTCTAAGGAAGTGATTGTGATGTTTACTCCCCTCTGCGTCACGGATCTGCCTCTGGCGTTTGACGACCCCCATCCTTAGCCTTGATTTGGAGCCAGGCGTCTCCCAGCGCCTTGGCAAAGTGGTCGTCCACTGAGTCTGTGATGGACACCGAGTTGGACACGGCCTCCGCTTCTTTGTAGTTTTTTCCAAGGCTGCGACGGAAGTGCTCCTCAATCACAGGATCGCATTCTGTGTTAGCTAAAGCAACAATATGTGTGTGGGGGGGGGGGGGGGGGGGGGGAGACCAAAAACCTGGTTATTAGCAAGCAATGTCACACTACGTTATAGGCATTAGATTACAGGGTGTGTATGGTAATGAACGGGGCTTACCATTGGTCTTCATGGGATCAGTAGGTGGGCTGGGGGAACAGCCATTCATGTGGCAGTGAGAGAGGTTACAATTGCGGTTGCTCGCAGGGGCACAGGTAATAACGGAGGGACGATTCTATAGGTGGAAAACAAATACATACAATCAGCGAACAGACTCGGTACCGTGTAAGTGTTGTTGTCCTTGAGACTTGCAGATGCTAGATACAGATATCTGCAGACATGCAGAAGGGGTTCACACAACAATGGCGACTTCACGACAGCAAGAAAATATTTGGTTGAACGGGAGAAAGTCAAAAAGAGAAAACGCGTGCGAACGTCTAACAAAAGGAGGACCGAGAACGGGAAATGCAGAAAGATGAGAAGGTGAGCCATCGTGCTACAGCCGTTGAAGTTGACGTACCTGCTGCCGCTCTACAGTCCCACCAATGACAGACCTCTCTCTGGACCCGACGACAACGTCGTGGCTGCTTTTGGTCAGAGCCAGAGGCTGGTCTACAGCATAGCTAGCAATGGAAGCGTACAGGTGGTTCCCATGAAGACCGTTGGGGGAGGAAGAAGTAAGGTGCTCCACAGGACTGTGACCGAGGCTCCAGTGCTCATTACGATTGTCTCCAGCAGAGGGACGGGCCCTGGACAAAGAGCACAAAATTAATTTATACCACTAAAAAGTTGTACCTTTTCATAGACAATTCATCCACCAGCTGTCACGTCTCATGCTATAAACTGATGGCAGCACACAGCGTAGACTAGGGGGTGTCTTGTTTGTCTTTTTTCTGTGTGCATCCCAGTGGTCATTGCAGGCAACATTATACGCATGATGTGCCAGTAATCCAAGTTGTCTCTTTAAATCATGATGCTAGAGCCTGGAGGTGGTCTTTGCATTCCACCAGAATTAAGAATGTAAGGTTATGCTCAGACTTCTGTTTGACAATCTCAACTGTTTCAGATTTAATGTTGTTGTTTTTTTAGGCACTTACAGCTGAGTGGCAAACAATCTGCTCATTTTGGTCATGTGGTCATCGTCACAGTTGATTCGGTCGTCCATTTGTTCTTCGCCATACTTCCGTTTGCTTGGGCAGTGTTGAGGAGGCCCAGTTATCTTGGACATAGCAGTGGGCTGGGAGGGCGTCCTGGACTCATCTGTGGGAAAGGAATCAGCAGAACAAATAACATATTGAACTATAGCTTAACATGGAGATATATATATATATATATATATATATATATATATATATATATATATATATATATATATATATATATATATATATATATATATATATATGACCATTTGACAAAAGGTTCCCCCAAAAAAAATTTGTTGGGTTTAATTAATGTAACTTGGCCAGGGCAAGCAATCATTGGTTAACCAGATGTACAGGTCCTGGAAAATGCAACTAAACTGTTATCAAGATTACCCTGCTGACACCCCAAATATGAAAAGGTGAGGTCTCCGTTTAGTTTTCACACTTAGAATCGACTTCTGATTGGAAAGTCAAGTCAATCGAGCAATGTGCAAGAGAGTCATTGACTTCTGTTGTAAAATAAACTCCTGAAAGTTATGAAATTCTGTGCGCAAAAACAACTACATAAGCAGATATTGTCAATATATGTCCTTCGCAAAACTGTGTTTGCAATAACGTTTAATAACTGTTTATAACATACTAATAAGTAAGAGGGTTTGAGGTCATTTATGATAGTATTTCCGGTATTAGGAATGTAACATCAGGAGTTGTAGTCTCCTTCACTGAGAAGTTAAAGACACGCAGCACACACTTTATACCCAGTTTAATGGCACCTTGCATTTTGCATAAAAATTGACAGAAAGTTGTGTGCTTGACTCGAGCCGTAGTGTTGGAAAAAGTTAGCTAATCGCTACCAAAACACGGAGGAATTGATGTTGGTAAGTTAAATAAACACAATAATACCACAGAACAACGCACAAATAATGCTAAAACTAACCTTCGTAGTGCAGTCTCCCGATGTTATTGTTCATCTTGTCCAGGAACTGAGAGTTCAACAGGTCCATTCTAGTGAAGAGCATCTACACGGACAGGCTAGTTGCTAACATCGGTGTTAGCAAGATACACCAGCGAAGGCAACACTAAAACAAGTTATATCCTGAAGAAGAGACAAACAGAGAGTAAACTTGGCTTGAAGCAATTCGATGAAAATCGTTTTCCTTGACGTTAGCGGATAACGTTAGCTGGCTGGTATCCTGACGTTGACTCCGAGGCTAGCAGTACTGCTAACGTTAGCTACACACGTAGCTAGCAGTGCCGCTAACGTTAGCTACACACGTAACTTAAGCTAAGCTAACCTCTCCAGTGTTAGGCTAGCTTTAAACAGCTACAATTTACTGCCAGCGTTATACGAGTTAAAGTTATTTAGATAATACAGTTAAAATCACTGACTTTGATGGTTACTTTTATAATAGTTTTATACATAGCGTTACAGTGTTTAGCTAACAAACTAGCCAGCTACCTTTAGCCAACAGTTACGCTACTCCCCAACTTTGTAGCTAGTTAACGCTGGTTTGCTTAAAAGGTCCCAAATTCAACTCACGTTTAGCAAAGCCGAATAAACGTTGAACCAAACGCCAACACACCGAGCTAGTCTGTGGCAACAACATTCAAAAGAAGCGTAACCTTAAAAGTGAATGTTACTCACTTCATCAACAACACTAGCTTTACAGCCACAACATCACCATAGTTAGCCCACAGCTTGCTGTTACTCACAGGACCAGTCCTCAAACAAAAGAGTGGCGCGCGGCCCTAGCGGGGACGAAGTTAGCCGCGTTTAAAGATCTGCTGACAATCTGCTAAAAGGTGCATTTATTCTGGATGAATACTGTGATTTTGCTCTGAACCTACTGTATGGAGGTCTGCCTATTATCAATGCAACCAATACTATTTACAATGAACTTCATGCAGCAACACAGCACTGCAAAAGTTAACAGATGATTTAGCTCACATAAAACAGTGACATATTTAACTTGAACATAACAAAAGTTTAACACCCAACTCTTTATCGACTAAATAAAACATGTTTTAATAACTTTTAACTGACATGTATTGAATTAAAAATAAAAACCTTTTGTCTGAGCAATAAATAACACAAATGCAAGTATACTTTGTCACAGTATTGCGTAGTCATACGTATATTCATGTATATATACATTTTGTGTTCTCATATATTATATTATATAGGTGGAGGCTTCAAATATACCCAGTGGGCTTTCTGCCTCTTCCTGCACTGTGATATGGTGTATCTATGTTTGTGTATTTTTTTTTTTAATTGTGCAAAATAAACTAAACTAAAATGCTTAATTTAGGTGGATGTACTGTTGTTCTCATCTATATACATCTGACTTATATTTTCACTTAAGTGGAGGTTGGTGTGGACGTTCACTACACCACTACTACCAGCTGATGTCACCCTAGGATCCACTATCCATGCATAAGATTCAGCACATGATGGTGCAGCTTTTCTCAAGCGTATGTACAAGTACTAAGACTGGCCTTATCGCTGTCTTTCATGACCAATATTCACAAAGAAAAGACATTGATATTCAGGTAAGATGGTTAGTATCTTCATCCTATACTGTCCTTCATATCATTGATTTTTATACACCAAAATCACAAGTATAGCCTCAAAGGGCTTTACAATCTGTACAACCTAAAAACAACAACAAAGATAAAATCCCACATCCTTTAACAGGAGAAAAAAAAATCAAAAGTTATGCAACAGATATTGTGTATGAACAGTAACCAGGCAGAGTGACAGTAACATTGAAATATGAAGAAACAGAATGACAATATTGTAGTGCAAACAAGCTATAATTAGCTGGAGTTTGTCACTGTCATGGATTAAATAAAACTCCTATTCATGAGAAGCTCGGCTATGACAAATGGTATTATTGTTTTTTTTAGGATGATTTAATATTGTATTACCAATTCCATTTTCTGTTCCATTTGCTAGAAACAGAAGTTTGTTATGTTACACAAATATACATACAGTTAATTTACTTGAAATTGTGAAACTATATATAAAGTATATATATGTATAGAATCAGGTTTATAAATAATAGCAGTAGAGTAATGACAAGCTAATTTGGACAAAACATGAACGTACTCCACATTTATAGAGATCAAACAAATTCCACAGACAACGCATTATATTTCAACGTGCTAGCGTTGGACCACATATTGTTAATTTATTTAAAGTGTCCACAAGTTCAACTGTTATACAGCTTATGCACTGTAGGTTTGAGTCTTTCTGTGCAAGTAGCCTGATGCTATATTTACCACATTTGATCTAATCAGGTATTATCCTGACGGTGGCCTGTGCCTGTCAGTGCAGTTTAAATCTCCTGATGGCCGAAGGAGTTTGCTCAAAGATCAGCTTTTAACCAGTCCAGCAGATTTCACGAGTGTGAGGGCACCTGTCAGCAGCTTCATGGTTGTTTGGTAGAAACATATATAATCATGCTGATAATTCAAGATTCCATTGCCTTAGTGATAAGATGTATAACTCCTCAGTTGTTTCCTTAATCAACTTTTATTTCAGACTCATGAGTCCATATAGTATCAAAAAACAACAACAACAAACAAACACAACACAATATATAAAATACAATATGAGGACACCAAGACACAATAATTAAGAGTCAATGTTTGTGTGTTTCAGATTTGCATGAACTGTGCAGCCCCCCCCCCTTGACCAGTAAGTGGGATTGATGTGTTATTGATCTGTTTCCTGATGCATTTTCAAAATATGCATCTTTTACCGGAGAGCTCTGTGATGGTTTCATCACACAGCGCTAGTTCCTTCATATTCCTTGTCTATACCAATTAAATCTTGAAACAGCATGCTATTAATGCATTATGAGGAGGAGTACCAGTGACAGTCTGTTTGTTTTGTCATACAAATATTTTTTTGGTCTTCAAAATTAGTAATGAAGTTATTCATGAACACTTTTTTTTAAAGATATCTGCTTTTTATCATATTTTTTGTGAAGTGGCAGATCATTTAGTACCCAATAAATATTGTAAGCAGTCATTTTGTGTACAGAAGTTAATGTTTAAATGAAAATGTAATAGCAGATAATGATAAACTTTGCCACCCACAGTGGACAAGTGCTGCTGAAGTAAAGCGTGTCTTGTTGGCAAATTGTAATTTATAAAAATGTAAACATAAGTGGCTGTATAAATCAATTAAGAGAGAGGATCTGCTGCATGCATTTGAGTCTCAGGGGACTGCTGCTGACGTCCTCTCATTCAACATTGCCCACTACAGTCCAAACAGCCATTTTAGATTTCACGGCTGCGTTTCACACACAGAGAGACACCGTGCATGGACACAGGGCAGAAAAAAACACAACACATGGAACAGCGGGAGCCGGAGTATGGCTATTATGCTGTAGTAGTCTATACCCTCGTGCACTTACATAGGAAACTCCTCTATTTTATATGCAGTGGTTCAAAGAAGCATGACGCCTATGAGGCAGCAGGGAATGGGGGAGGGGTAGAGAAGGCAGGCATGCACGCCAGTTAGAGTGGAGAAGAGGAGAGAACGAGATGAGGGAGGAGAGGCACAGCCTGGGCATCATTTGCAATGCTTGAGGAAAGCACAGGGAAGACGGGATTGGTCGAGGGAGAGTGTCGCGTCACCGCCAGTGAGGGAGAGCTCTGAGGATGCTCGCTGGGAGTTTGCATTGAGAGCTCAGCCATTACCAGCTATACACTGGGAACGGGGACTCCTCTGCAGAATCATTTTTCTTGTTGACTCTTCTCCCCTCTGAGCTGCAGCCATGAATTATTTGCGTCGGCGTCTCTCGGACAGCACGTTCATCTCCAACCTGCCCAATGGCTACATGACCGACCTCCAGAGGCCCGACGGCGCTCAGCCTGCTCCACCTGCCTCCCCAACCCCAGCCAAGTCTCCTACAACTGGGCCCACTCCCCCAGCCACTTCCCCTGCTCCAGAGAGGAAACCCCAGCAGTCTCAGTCCACCGGAGCGGGCTTCTTCAGCTCCATCACCAACGTTGTAAAGCAGACAGCTGCCTCAGCGGGGCTAGTGGAGCAGACCCAAGTCACGACACCTAAGAAGTTCAAGATTCTCCTGGTAATTGACGAACCACAACAGGAGTGGTAAGACAATGTGTTGCTCTACTCTGTCCCCTCGAATCCTTTCTGGGCTGTGCATCGTTTGTTTGCTCGTCCTTCATGTTGATTTTTCTCCACGTGATTCCTTTGATGTAGCAGTGAGGTAAAGGGTTAAAGAACCACTGAAACAACATGCATCATGCGCCCTGCGGATGAGAACGGGCACTGCTGCTGTGGTTTGACGGTACAGCGTGCCAGTGTTACGGTAATACAGCGAGGCAGCCCATGCTTGAGCAAATACGGTCCATTGATTCACAGCGGTAATGACATTACACCAAGATGGATGCTTTTTATTGTCCTCTATTCTGTCTGTGTAGTAAGATGGGCTTTGCTGTGGCATTGTTTTGTTGTACATATTGGAGAAATAGAAAGAAAGGTTTCTGACAGCTGCCTGTAAAAAAAAGAAAACCGGGTCTATTAACTAAAATAACTGATAGTATTGTCATGTAATGTGGCATTTTGCCATTCTTAAAAATAGATGTTCCATAAGTGGGAAATGTACATTATTTCTTCGGAGGCAGTCTAAATACTGCAGTGCTTTCCCTCCATCAATGGGGTTTCCCCCCCCCCCCCCCCCCCCCCCGCTCACAGATAGGAGGTCACATGACATGCCCTGCACTGACATGGGGATTGTAATTAACTGCGGCACATGGTGCATAGGGCTCCATTAGCTGATCATACAAGTGGTGTGCAGTAGATAAAACATAGAGGGAAATGAAATAGCATCATCCGCATGGTTATATTACTCATCCAGCTGTGAGATGGGACCATTGTGTCATTAATGTTAAGAGTACTGGCTTTGGGCATTTGAGCCGTTGCACTGACAGTAATGTGCTGGGGGATCTTACTCAGAGGTAGCTTGAAACAAGTGCCTCTGTCAGTCGACCGTGGTACAGATTTAAAGCGCTCTCAACGAGTAGGCACACAGATTTAGAGGAAACGATTTATTTTGAGACGGATATCTTGTCGAAAAAGTACAGAATATGGTAATTCTATCCCCACACCATCAACACTTGTTTGCACAGCTGACATATTTTCCACGGCGATGTGTGTGCCGGAGCTGTGCAGCTGGATACCCCACGTAATTGCCCAGTCCTTCTTACATTTTCTCCTATTGTGTAGAATTTATGGACATTATTATGCCTTGCTTTCTTTTTTTTTTAATAGTGCAATACAAGTGAGCAATATGAAAACAAACAAAAAATGCAATACATATGACCAGCATGAAAACAAACAGATGAAACATATCACACGAGGGGGATAACGAGACTCAAACAAACCGGAACAAAAGAGCAAGTAGCAACTGCGACGGCAACAAGAAGAAGAAAAAAGGCAAAATGTTTGACGACTTATTAGTACGCATGTGTTTCGTGTTCTGCGTGTGTTTTTGTTTCCGGGGGTGGATTGGGTTTATATGTGAAAGAAGGGAGAGAGCAAAACGGGGGAGACAGTATTTACCAAGGAGGATATAAAGGGAAATAAGAGGAAAATAAAACGGAACAATGCGGGTCAGGGCAGAATTTTCTGTCGTTATTTATTTATATTCTATAATGCCTCACTAGCACAAAGAGACTGCTTTCACACTGGATGGTATTCTGACTTTGTGGACTCTTTAGGCTTTCGGCATGGAAATAATATCTGAATAAAATCTTCATTCCCCTTCTTTAAGCATTGAACAACATCAGAATGTTTGGTAGTTTCGATGTGAAGTGAAATGAACTGGGCCGTCACACTTGGAATCCGTCTACGCAGGATGTCATGTTGTCCACACGCGTGTCACATCGAGGTTAACATGTCGTCTGTGTCTGACGGCCACGGTGGCGGCCTTTCATTTCACGCTGCCTGAGATACATATACAGCTGAATTCAGTTGAATCTTCTGAGGACATTTCCCCTAAAACACACCAAATCACACAAATAATATAGGATATCGGCTTCACTGAGTCAGGAGGCCTTGCTGCAGCCACTTATCCTGTTTATGTGTGCAGGGCTAGCCATGTAACAGAACCGTTGATCAATATTAATAAGATCAGTCCCTCGTCTGCAGGAGGGATGTCAGCCTTTTGCTTCACTTGTTCCACATTTGTTGTGAGCGGAAAAAGCAAGCAGCTTGTTGAGGAATAAAGATTGCAGTGCAGTTCTGGCAGAGGAGCGCATTATAATCCATTAAACTAAAAGCACGTCATTCACCAACGCTCATTCCAATTGAGAATATTGAGTAGGTTGGGCTGCGAGTGATACAGTTTTTCCACACTCCATTGCCCTTACTGTCGGTATTTAACCATATCTGATATGAAGTAGTGTCTCCGTATTTGATGGAAAATGTCAAGTGACTTCCTGCGCTGACATTTATTGCGTTTCTTGCGTCATATATGTAACACGCATCCACTGGGGAGAATCGGATGAAATACCTCATTCAAAAGGGCTTCCTCTGTCTGAGTGCTGCATCTATTTTTCATGACTGCTCAATATCACCGAGTGGGGAGGTGAGCACGAGGCTTGGTTTGTTTTGGTTGCTGTCGTGCGACCTTTCACCCAGTGGTTGTAAGTCAGCGAGTACAAATCAATCTCAGTTTACTCAGTAGCCGCGTCTGCTTCGTTCACATTCAGTGTTAGCTTATAGACGTATATAAAACAAATATCAGGTGGATGATTCAGAGGAGAAAGCGTCAGAAAAAGTGCTGACGTGTCTGAAACGCCACATGCTTTGGTATTCAGGTCTCACACAGGCGGGATGGAAACAGCAACAAATGCAGCTGCTGGCAAGCTATAAGAAGATGAAATGCGTCTTTATGTTCATGCAGGTTTTTGCTAAACCCGTAATATCCTCTGTAATGTTGGCACACCTTGAGGCTGACTCTTTATGCGCTGGATCTCATTTTGTGACGGGCTGTTTCAAGACGTTTTTATTCTGTCTGCCCTCCGCAAATGGAGAGTTATGAGCACCAGTGGCTCCAAGACACAGAATGAAATCAGGAAAGAGTCCTTCAGACTAA
This sequence comes from Lycodopsis pacificus, assembly GCA_028022725.1. Taxonomy (NCBI): domain Eukaryota; kingdom Metazoa; phylum Chordata; class Actinopteri; order Perciformes; family Zoarcidae; genus Lycodopsis; species Lycodopsis pacificus. The sequence goes on along the minus strand of CM051697.1, from coordinate 5,263,019 downwards.
TTGCATCTGGCAGATGGCCCGGCCATCAGCATCTATGTTTCAGTTCAAATGAGTCAAATCCCAGATGATGCATATATATATATAGAGAGAGATATTTCCTTGATATTTTTTTATCAAGGACATTAATCAATTCTAGGTGTAGAGAAAAAATGTTGACCATTACTTAAATGATGTCTTTGCAAATGGACACCAGCTACCAGCAACACATGAGGATTATCTTAGTGTCTGAGATGCTTTAATTATGATTCAAAATGTCCTGCAATCTTAGAATCAGCGAAATCAAAGAAAACAGAGAACATTAATATCAGTATTTGAACCAGGACTGTGTTGTGTTACAGGTTGTGTTAAGGAGAATAGTTAACTAGGATAAAACGTGGGCTGATGAAATCATAGCGAGTTACAGCACAGAGACAGAAGCCCTCCGTCATCCAGACAGCCTTTCTGCTCGTTAGATGAAGCTGCCAGGCCTCCAGGGAGGTTTGTTTTGTGCCAGGAATACTGTGCTATAAATTGCTCTTACGACAGGAGGAGCAGATGTTCCACAGTCTTACCTATCAGACTAATGGCCGACGTGCACCGCGCTCTTATTCTCTCCATAAGGCCGCTCAATTTAAAGCAGGGGCATAGATTCCTTTTATTCAGTGTTCGAAATGAAAAACATAGAGAGGGGGGGGGGGGGGGGGGGGGGGGGCTGTACTTGAGCAGGATTCTTTTTTGTACTGTGAGCTTAACCTTTTTCAAACATTACTCACGTGTGAGAGTGAATGTCAAGCAGACATTAAAATTCAGCAGGCACTCCCGCTAACCGAGCTCTCGGGTGAATCATCCGAATTGAAAAAGATGTTTCACAGTAATAATGTGATTTGGCAATTTGAAAACCTGCAACCATTAATGAAGTCGCTTCATTTTTCTCTTGACGATATTGACTCGCTCTTGAAATCACAAAGGAGGAACACGTTTTTTGTCTTGTTTGGTTTCTCATCTCATTTAATTGAAGGCAAGAGGACACATATTGATTCTTGCAAATTAATGATACAAGTAAACGCCTCAGCGAGCAGTTATCCTCAGTGCCCGCTGAGGCTAACTGCAGTTTTAAGGCCAGTACGATATAATGGTACAGGCAGAATTATTGCTAATACATAACAATAACGTTGTATATTTTAACCAGAGGAGCTGGTTCCTGTCAAACACTAACGCATAAGAACTGATGGCGTCCTCTTTGAACGCTATGCTCCCTCCTCACAACCATTCCCCACGCTGACAAAGATCACAATTTAAACAGCAAAATAAAGTCAGAGGCTTTTTTCATGCATCGTCTCTGTTTGTTTCTCTTGGTGGTGTTTTGGAAGCACCGTCTCTGCAGTATGCACACAGCATTCATCAGAGTGCAGGCGAGGCTTTTCATTTTCTCAGCTATAGGAGCACTGATTCATATTTTAATTCTTGTTTTCCACCACAGCCAAATAGTTCCCTGTGCCCCAATTAGATTGGGAATGAATTATTCAGCTTTAGCTCCGCACTAAATTGGCAGGGAGTGCAGGATACGTGACAGCGGGGTGATACGAAGTAAGAGGAAGACGCAGTGAGAACTCCACAGCAGGTCGTCTAAATGTATCAACAGCCTTACTGGAACGTGGACATTCTGCAAATCCTGTTGTGTAAAAATGGGTTTCACAATATCCTTCATCGAACCAATTTACACACACAGACTGTTGCACTGCAGCAGATGGCTATATGAGCTTAAAGCTGTGGAAAGGAAACCTGAAATTGAAGGAAAGAGTTCTTTTTTGGTATATTGATTTACTGTAGATCACCTGAGTAGTTTCTACAGCTGAAGCTTATGTTGTCAGGCCCATCCCCAGAAAATACACAAAGAAATCAAACTCCTTGTTAACACTGACAAGATTTCCACTTGGATTTAGGGAAAAAGAAGGGCCCGCCTGTGTCATTTCTGCCAGAAAGACGAGAGACGCTCTGTTTTAAAGAGTGCTGAATCACATCACAAGTGAACAGGAATGTTACCTGTGCATCGTCCTTTGTCAGCCCCGCTGTGTGTTACTGCACGTGTGTGCGTATATGCTGTCGACGGCTTGGCTTTAAAAATGACGCAGCCTGGAAAAGTGTTGTAATATTTTAGCGCTGTCCTCGTTGAAGGGAAGACGTGTCAGAGAGGCTGTGTATCAGCAGTTTGAAGAGCGTGAAAGGGAGCATTTGTCTGCTCTGTGTACTCAACATTAACTCACATTCCAGGTTGTTGTCATTATTTCAAACGCAAATCTCCAGTTTAAGAATCCTTATTCTGTTGTTACATTAAGTTGTTACATTGTTTCTGTTTTAACCAGGGCGAAATTGTTCCGGGGAAAGAAAATAAATGGAGATTACGACATCAAAGTGGAGCAGGTACGTTTTGCCAAGCCAGTGTTCTCCGTTTGAACTGCTTTTGTAAAGAGAAGTCGAAGCACTATGACCTCACACACTTCATTGACTCCTCAGGCTGAATTCAATGAGATCAACGTCGTGGCTCATGCCAACGGGACCTGCAACGTCAACATGCAAGTCCTCAGAAATGCTACCAAGGTTATCAGGTGAGACACACACACACACGCACACACACACACACGAGAACACAGAAAATATTTACCCACCGAAGTCAACATTGAGCACGTAGTTTAATCACGTTGTGTTTCCACCCACGGTGCTGACTGATTGATCCTCGTTGCTGTCATCACTTATCAGTTTGTTATTTTTTTCTCTGCTATGATTTAATTTTCCAGGTCATTCAAGCCAGACTTTGTCCTCATTCGTCAACACGCCTTCAGTATGACCCAGAATGAAGATTTTCGCAACCTGATCATTGGCCTGCAGTATGGAGGTGTCCCATGCATCAACTCGCTCGAGTCCATCTACAACCTGTGTGACAAGCCATGGGCGGTAGGCACTCAATAACAATGATCTATTCTCTGTCTGCATTGTATTCTATCTATTACATAACTGTAATTTGCTCTGTGATGTGATTTATTTACCTTTTTGTGTGTCCAGTTTGCCCAACTAATCAACACCCACAGAAAGCTGGGTTCAGAGAAGTTCCCTCTGATCGAGCAGACGTTTTACCCAAACTACAAGGAGATGGTGAGAACACACGTTCGTTACTGCGTTCAAAGATTGTTCCAAAATGTTTGTGCTAATTTGCAAATGTAAGAGGAAAGTATGACGCAGGATATAAGGCAGGAACTTTCTTACTTTAGGTGAGCATGCCGTCATTCCCTGTTGTGGTGAAGATTGGACACGCCCACTCCGGTATTGGAAAGGTATGGAGATTTTTCGTCTTGCAGTCATATGAAAGAATGCATCAATGTGTTTTGCTATGAACCTTAGCCATGTTAAATATGCTGCTACTTCGAGCAATTTGAGTGTCATCAATATATCACAACGCTCGGTTCTGTCTCATGCGTCTGTTTACAGGTGAAGGTGGACAATCACAGTAAGTTCCAGGACATAGCCAGTGTCGTGGCTCTCACCCAGACGTACACCACCACAGAACCGCTCATCGACTCCAAGTACGACATCAGAATCCAGAAGATCGGCACCGACTACAAAGCCTACATGTAAGTGCAACTACGCTTCTCCTGCTCCAGCTCAACAAGTAAACAAGAAACAAAACAGCTGTAATGTGTGTGCTTACCACGCTGCAGGAGAACGTCTATATCTGGAAACTGGAAGACCAATACTGGCTCAGCTATGCTGGAGCAGGTGGCCATGACTGACAGGTGAGTGAGGAAGAATCCAACACAGAAAATATGCAGAAACGCTGACACAACGCCTAGAGCTAGCTAAACACGTCAGGTTTCAAAAATCTAGTTTGCTTAAATCTGACATTTGGACAAAAAGCTTGCTGCACACGTAACGTTAGGAATACTGAATGTCAAGATGTCCGTTTTCCCGTTCCTCCTGCAGATGCCTCACTTTTGTCTTGGCTCAGTTTTTCGGCCCGGCAGCTTGTAAAGACTTAGTTCTGGCTTCTTTGCCACGTAGGCAGTGCATCCCACCACACAGCAGCCTTTAGGCAACTTTCAGCTTTTTTGTTAGACAAAAGAGACAAGGAGGCATCTTCACCCAATGCAAAGTCAATGCAGAGCGGTGGATTGTTTTCCCACCACCACTGTGGGCGAGACTTAATTACGCTCTGTCTTTAAAGAGTGGGGCAGGGATGAAGCATTTTTATAGGCCAACCAAAGAAGTTAGCATCACCTTGGTTCCCTCGACAAAAAGCCAACTGGATTTTTCCATTGAGTTTTGTATTACTGCAGAAAAGAAACCTCTGTGGCAAACGCAAGTTCATGATTCTTCTTGTTCAGCAAGATAATCGTAAGAAGATGAACCCCACTTTTTTGATTTTTGAAGCGTGAATGCAATCGGTAGAAGTGAAAAGATAACGTTAGGCAATAAACAAACTACTGTCAGGCATCTAACCAAAAAGTACCATCGACTTCAAGACAAGAGAACCGATAAAATAATTAACTAATTTCCGGGTTTTAGGACTCATTCCTGCATCACTCCACACTCCAATACAAAGACAAATGTTTGATTTTATTGTGGCAAATCATCTCAGGTTCATCGATTATGTTACATGTGGAATATTAGCGAGCAACTCCCGCTGCGTTGACCTGTTTGCTGCGACAATCAGTGTCTCATTATGCTGCAACTGGTTTTGAGTCATGCGTTCTGTTCAGGTACAAGCTGTGGGTCGACACCTGCTCAAAGATTTTCGGGGGTCTGGCTATTTGCGCAGTCAAAGCTATCCACGGGAAAGATGGCAAAGATTTCATCACAGAGGTAGGAGTCTGATCGAAAGCTTGCAATGATTACACCTGTTCCTTCAGGTGAAATATTTCAGTGTATCAGGCTGTAAAAAAACGAGTACGACATATGTGTCGACTTCCCTTTCTCTCTGCTATAACCATCCTCCATGCGGCACAGGTGGTGGGCTCTTCTATGCCCCTGGTGGGGGAGCACCAGGCCGAGGACAGGCAGCTCATCGCAGACATGGTGCTGGCAGAGATGAACCAGTCGGCGGAGAGGGACGCTAACGCTCCCCAGAGACCCACCACCATACAGCCATCCCAGGTATAGTAACGCACGGGCACAGAGATTAGAAACATGAGGCTTGTGTTCGTTTATGAATGAATGAATGAAATTTATTTATAGAGTGCTTTTCACAGACGTAACATCACAAAGTGCTTAACAGAGCAGAAGTTTAAAAGCATAAAAAACACAATGTGACCCTAGGGTCAATAAAATGACATACACAGAGAAAAAAATAAAAAATAAAAATTAAATCAAATAAAAATTTAATGGGTTTTTACTCAAACGCCAGCCTAAAAAGGTGGGTTTTGAGCTGTTTTTTAAAAGTATTCACAGTATCTGCGAATACTTTAAAAAAAAAAAAAACCAGTTTAGCAATAATCAACAATCACAGTTGTTGCAGGAGGAATAAGACATCTCTTTCTCATTTCAGGGAGCTGGCCAGAAGGGAGAGATCGTCGGCGAACCCACTAAAAATGGTGCCGGCCACCCGCCTCAAGGCTGTCTGCAGTACATTCTCGACTGTAATGGCGTTGCAGTGGGTCCAAAACCAGTCCAGGCCAACTGAGCCAGTCCAGGGGAAAGGGAGGAAGTCTCAAAGCCTAGATAAACGACGACGCACCTTAGCTGAACACAAGCGCAGACGTGTGTGTTTGTGGTCGCTACTATAGAATCAGATCTCGGTGACGTGCGCTCGGTACAGCTGCGTGCTTGCCTGGACTGTGTTTTTAACTCTATGCAGTGTCAAAATGTACTGTCTACTTGTTGACCTGTTTGTGTGCTTGTATAGGTCACCTATGTTTCGGTAGCTGTGGTTTTTCCTTTGGGGCCGTTGTTGATGATGTAAAAAGCAGATTGTGCCTACACTTGAGTGCTGCTCTGTGCTACCTGTTTGACCCAGCTATGAATCTTTGATTTGCCCCCCCCCCCCCCCCCCCCTCCCCCCCTCCCCCTACCCATTTTTCTGTTTTCTATTTTGGTGTGTACCTTTAGATATTGTTCAAACGTGCAGTTTGAAGTTCGTGTATATATCAGTATGTATACAGTACGTGAGTGTGTATGGCTGTAGTGGTGATTATTTTCATACTTATACTAATAGATATTTATTTTTGTTTTGCATGATTGAAACAAAGGAAGGTGCAAGTCAGTTATTGATGTCCGATCAAGTGGGATGTTCCTGTAACACCGCTGTTTTGCCCCGGCTGTGTTCCCCGTGATTCATGCATCGTGAATGTGTCATAAGAAACGAGTATTATATAAGTTCCACGGGATACGTGTGTTCATTACCAAACTGTGTGCGTACACATACAACAGAGACATACAGTATGTGGCCTTTTTTTACATCTATATTGTCAGAATGTCACCAGAAAATAGATAACTTAGAGTGAGGATACTAATAGATGGACACGTAATAAATAGTCCAAATTAGATTTATTGAAGATTTTATCATGTAGGATGTTGTGCAGGTGTCTGCACGCACAACTTAAATATATTTATATCATTTTTAACCAAAGAATAAATAATATACAGCGATAATATACAGAGTCACAGCGAGCTGATGCTGTATTCAAAAAGTATTTTGTTTTCTGTGTTTAGTTGTGTGTGGAGGCAGACATTACGGCTGATAATGAAACGGTGTATAATGTTCCCCCCCCCCCCCACCCGTGGCCCTTACACTGGATATTGGTGGTGTTGCCATGACAACAATGCAAGTGTTCTGAGGTTCCTGTGTGGCCAGTCAAAAGATTCAACACTCATCCTGTGAGTCGATGGAACGTGCAATATAGATCCTTTTTGTTTTCAACTCAATAACGTGTTCATTTTGAAATCAGATCTTCCATCGAATTAATTCAAAAAGCTATAGTCATCCGCACATGGACTTGTTTTAGAAACACAAATGTCACGATCGCTCGGTTTGTTGCCCGGTGGAGGTTTTTGTGGAGGCCATTTCATATATCAAATACCCTAAATGGTGAAACAGCTAAAAAGCAACCAAATCAACTGTAAAAAGAAATCTGTACCGTTTTCCAACGATGTATTTGTTACTATAGTAATATGTTCAGCAAGCTCTGTGTGCAGTTCTTTTTTCCAAATTGTTTAAAGTGCCATTGTATCTGTGAGCGTATCCTTGTAAAAGCCATGCCTGCGGCTTTATGGGTGTGTTGTTCTGTTTAATAGGAATTATGCCATGGCATTGATTTACAAGCGAGGGAGCGTGCAGAGGTACCCCAGCTGCATGGTCAGGCCTTGGTGCAGTGATCGTGATTGAATATCTGATAAATTATAACTGGACGTGTTTATTTGGCCATTGTGTGTTGAGGTGAAACTTATATCTTCAGACCTGCAGGACTGTAACTATTAAGGGTATATGGTAACTAAATAGATGTACTTTTAAAACCGGTGTTGGACTGTTTAAATCAAGATCAGAGTACAATATGTTGTGGAAAACAAAATTCCATCCTGGATATTTCCCCTCTGTCACTGGCAATAAAGCTTCCTTTGCAATATTTGGTCTGTGTCCTCAACTGTGTGATGTTGTAATATTATTTCTTTAGGAAACTCTTGTGTTCAAGAATGTTAAAAGTTGTATATGCAGTGAAGGGAGGAGGCTGAACAGATCACACTCTCTGCTTCCAATGCATGAAGTGATATCTGTATTCCCTCTGCTTTGTTTGTGTCTTTATTCTGCGGTATTTTTGTCGATTCAAATCTATCAGAACATGCATTACTATGAACATATAACATCATATCTCAAGCTTTTATTCATCACTCTGTCTTCATAGTTGAGATGCCTGAATATCACAAATATCTCTTGTGCTGAAATGAGGGGGCCCAGTGGAACCCCAAGGATTTCTTCCACAAAGGCCTGCAGGATGTGAACTTTAAAGGTCAGCCCCGGCAGCAAAGCTTTCTCAGTCTGCGAACCAACAACCTAGCACCATGAGCAAACAGCAGTCTCTGCTGGAAGAGCAAGTTGCTGAGGAAAAAAGACACATGGACATCCCCAGCTGAAGTAAGAGTGAATGGCTTCAGTCACTGCTCAAATAAGGACCATTAAAACCGTATTTGAATAGTTCAAGCAGACTACTCACTGGTTAAATCACCTGCACCATCTGATGCGATGCAACAGAACAGCCGTGCCATAAACTCCACCTTTACAATCTAATGTAATATGATATAATATGTAGAAATATGTAAATATCGAATATGTTTATTAATGAGGTCGTAGTTAAAGGCGGTGCTGTGCTGGACTACATTATATTGAGAGGTGTTTCTAATGTGTTGTCCTCTTAATTAACATCCATGGGCAGAATATCAGACATTCAGAATTAAAAGTGATAGGATGCCTTTGGTTTACATCCTCTTGTTATTCATGACAGTGGTGCCGGTCAGGCATCAGCATCGGTACACATGAGCGGACTTAAAGGGATGAGGGATGACCCCTTATGTGTTTGTAACAAAAGCTGAGAGTGCTCCGTTGGATGCCCCTGTGGTAGATAGAATATAATTAAGTGCCCTCTAGTGTGGCCTTAAAATTAAGAAGACACAATTCAATAAATCTTTCAATTAAATTTTGTTTGTATAGCCCAATATCACAAATTGGCCTGAGGGGGCTTTACAATCTGTACAGCATACAACATCCTCTGTCCTTGGACCCTCGCCTCAGAAAAGGAAAAACTCTCAATAAAGAAACATTTATAAAAAGGAAGAGACCTCAGGGACAGAACTGAAGACGACGCAGTGCCATGGGAGCTGCTCCACACGCCAGAAAACCTTCTGCGTGCTGATATGCAAATATATTATTGTGCAAATTCAAGCTGTTTGCATTAAAACCGACCTCTGCAAACATCTCCCATAGATAGGTGTCCATCTTTCCGTATGCGTGAGGCCTCCAGATGGTGCTGAGGTTTTTTTATCCCCCCCCTCCTCATAATAAACCACACTGACGTGGCCTGGTGGCAGTAAAAAGCCGCAGAAGAACTCAGAGGAGTCACTCTTCCGCCTCTGAAGCTCATGAAGAAGTCAGGCCCTGTGGATGCTCGCCGCACTGACCATCTGCTGAAGAACCTCCATCCCATAATGAGGGGGAGGATGTAAAGGTGCAGATTCAATAAACACGGGCATCGTTGAATCTCAAATAACACATTGTAGAACAAAACATGGTTTATTTGTAATACTCACTGCGTTCACTGTTTTAAAATGGAAAATACATCAGCACTACTGCCTTCACATGACTTCTGTAAACAAGCCAGTAGACATACAGAGCTTCTGGCTGCCATCTGCTGGTAGAGATGAAGCACAGTGGGCCTACATACAAATACATATCGGTGTTATTTGGGTTACATAATTAGCCACTTGAGCTGCAGCAGTGGGCCTTCACTTTGTCACAGAATTGATGAAACCAGTTGAATGACAATCACAACGCATGTACGTTGTAGTGTAGGTTGCAGTTCCAGCATGATGGATAAAGATGCAGCCTTCTGCCGGTCAAATAGAATATTTCAACTCGTGAATATCAAAATGATGGGTTTTTTGATGGGAGGCCATTACAGAGAGAGGCAAGCAGCCGTCTGGGCAGACACTATTAAATTGATTGCAGGACTCCTTTCATAGACCGGTGCACAACATCCGGATGTTGTCTTTGTCAAATTGCATTCGTGTAGAAAATGTCTTTGTCCCTTTTAATCCACATTGTCTGACGTGCGTTGCTGTCCAGTGAAGTGAGAGAAACTTCAGTTCTTTTTAATTCACAATACATTTTCCCTGGAAATGAAACAACTGTTAAAGTTACATAAGATTCGTAATTAGTATATATATATATACACACACATACTGTGTATATATATGGTATACTGGTATATTTAATATTCTTCTTTACTGTCAATCCCGTGCAATATCCAATACGTTTAAGTATTATCTTACATTTTACATTTTTACTCCGTCTGTATATACTGGTATATGTTGTATTCTTCTTTACTGTCATATTTTTTTATTGCTGTTTACTGTTTAGTTTATACTAGATTTTTTATCTTCACTTCATTTTATTACTTGTGAGCAATACTGCTGTAATCCTGTAATTTCCCCACTGAGGGACTAATAAAGGATTATATATATATATATATAAATATATATCATTTATATATACTTACACACATATTTCTACTCTATTCGTCATCTGACGACCCCTCAGATGTATCTTGTGATCAGTTAGAGGGGCCTGAGCCCTAGATTGAGAACCACTGGACTAAACTACAGAACTGTCTGTAAACAGTGAAATGAGAGTACTTTTACTTCTGACATTTTAAGTACATTTAGCCAATACTAGTTTGGTTCCTAACTAAGGATTTGAATGCAGCACGTTGGGGTATTTCTTATACTATGCAGGTCTTACAGTATACTGAATGGAGGCCGACCCCCACATGGAGGAACCCCCACTAGATGGAGCTACAGCAGGCCAGGGTGGAGGACTTTCGGGCTCCGTTGGTTTAATTTTTGCCAGCCTGTGAGGTTTGTCAGAATGCAGAAATAGAACAGGTAAACACATATAGCTAAACAGTTGTAAAAATAGACAGCGTGTGGTCAGCCGGTGGCTATGCTCTCATTACGTTGCTCCACTTTTGGTGACATGTCTATTTCACCCCGTGATGAGGCTTTTCGAGAAGTGACAGCCGAGGCCATGAACATTAAACTTATCCCCATATTTAGGTCACAGCAAATATTCCCATATTCACTATACATTTGCACAAGGGGTTCAGTCCAGCAGGACCTACACGTTGCATGTTTACGCTGAAACAAAATATAACCGTCCTCTTTCCACCACATGTCCCTCCCTTGCCGAGTGATTGTTGTTCCACTGAGCCTGCCAGTGGCGGTGCAGTGCACAGCAGCATCAGCCAGCGGTAGGATCCCCCCGGTGGCGTGTCTGGACCGGATCCCCTGTGAGGTTGCACCATGTTGCCAACGCCACAGCAAACATTTCACCCTGCCACTAACGCTTGCACACGTGTGGGATTTTACTGCGTTAGTGAGCAAGAAGAGAGGCAACATAATAAGAAGCGGGAAAATATAACAAAACATCTTTGGCAAAAGAATTTAACTTAATTTTATTAAAATATTGAATAGACAACTCTCTCACCAAGTACACAATAACACGTTTAACCTCCTGAAAGAGACATCAAAGACAACAAATACAAATTAGTTTCCAAATCATTTTAAACATTTAAGACAACCGCCAAATGTCCAGCTGGTGACAGCCTATACCCATGGTGAGGACGCGTGGGCATCGACGGATCGTTGACTCAGAGCTCTGAAGTCAATGTGGAGACTGTCGAAAAACATAACCATTGCGTTTGCTACAAATGTGCAAATTCAATTTCCTCCGTCATCACTCATGCTCGCTGTCCGACAGGCTACAAGTCCTCCAAAATGCCCCCCAAAAAAATAAAGACAATTAAAGAAGAAAGAAAAAAAAAAGGAGGAAAAAATGACAACAACCTCCCATATCTACGCCATTATCATTTAAGACAATGCAAAATCAACTACTACTGTGCAACTAAATAGACTACATCCGACGGCTTTCTTTGTGATAGAGGTGAACTGTGCGGGATCTTAGTCCAGGCTTTGTTTCCTCTTAAGGCATATAAGCTTTTTTTTTTAAAAAAAAGGTCCTCTTCATCAGAACCCAGGACGGCCAGATAAAAGGGTGTGCTTCACGTCGCCGAACCCAAGTCTTCCTCTTGAGCTTCCTTCAGTGTCCATGTCCTCGTTGTCTTAGGTAGGTGTGCGTGCATGTATTTACAAATTTTACCAAATGCATTGCCGCCGTGGAGCCTCTGCATACTTCTTAATACGTGCAGTGATAAGCACGGCACCGCCTCCATGTATCTGTCGCCCCGCCTCTTCATGTGTTCATCCCACTGCAATCACTCGCTTCCTTCCAAAAGTAGATCTCAGATGCACTCCCCTCTCCTCACGTATTCTACTGGTTAGCGCGGGTTTACGTATGATAGCGTGCACATTTGCATCTGTATGTAGAGAATTTGGGGCGTCCTGAGTATTTGGGACTATTTTGGATATTTCAAAAGAGGAGGAGGAAATGTGAGGAGAGGAGGAGGTGTGCTGTCTGAGCCTCTAGAACACCGGCAGTCTGGTGGAGGTGAGAGTACAGGCATTGATATCCTCAGTGTGAGAGGCTCTGTGCAGGGACGGTTCTGAGGCACTGCGGTTTATCTTAGGCAGGGCGTGCTGGAGAAGCTCAATGGAGGACAAGATCTGAAAACAAAAAAAAAATGCATAAAAGAGATGAAAAATTAAAGATGAATTAAAGAAAAACACTCCGCTTTAAGTCGACGGTGCTTCACCTGAGGGAAGAGCGGCCTCTCGTCTTTGGACTTCTTGATGCAGTCGGCCACCAGCCTTTTCATGGCTTTGGGGCAGTTTTTGTAGAGCTTACTGAGGTCTGGGGACAAATAGCCTCTTCCCACCATGAAGATGATCTGAGAGGAGGGAGTCACAGACAGCAGATGAGACAGAGGGAGTGCGTGTGTGTGTGGTACATTTGAAAATACTTAAGAGTTGAACTATTGATCCACATCAGTGCGACAGTAAGGCACGCCTGATGAATCCTAAAAGCAGCAGTCCATCTCTGAGATATTTTTAGAAACGCAGCCAGTGAGTTGAAGGTGACAAGCATCGAAGACACTGGAGCCTTTGTGAGGGCCTGAGCGATGCTGCAGCGATGAAGGGATCATAGGAGCACTCTATGTGCTTGCAAAGTACGTCGGTGGGTCACAGCAGTGTTAACGGGCACACTTTGTACAGCGACTTCAGCCTATTTTCAATTCAGACACAGTAAACGGAACCGAACAAGGAGCCAGACACGATCCAGACCAGGTCCCGTGGCCTGCGCGAGGACGGAAAAAAAAAAAGAAACGCAGACACGCACATGCACCCCTTTTCTTACACACAAACAGGGTTGTGTTACGGGGTCTAAAATTAGGCTAGTGGCTCCAGGACGCCCGCCTCTGTTCCGTATTGGGCCTTGGGCCAGCTCCACAACCCCCCCTCAGACAGCAACCCAATGTCTTTCCACCACCTTCTGGCACCGGCTCCGGGACCCGGGCGAGGACTAGAGCTCAGGCACGTGTCTCGACTGTGGGTCACTTCTCTGTTTTACACGACCAGGTCTAACAACGGAGCAAAAACCTGCAACCAAACTTGCAAGTTTGCACAAATTGATGATGCCAAACACAAATGTCACCTATATGCACCGTTGTTTCTCCTTTTGAAATATAAAAGGGAATTAGGTGCATTTCCATCACCTGGTTTGGAGCGAATAAACTTGGCTCCAGCGTGGTTTGGTCAGAAGTTGGCGCTACAGACTACGCATGGCTGTAATCCTCCAGTAAACACAAGAAGTAGAGTTTGCCAACTGTCAGCTCGGCCTCATGTACGAGAGAAGCATGGAGCGAGGAGGGCTTCAGCGATTTGTTCCGACTTGGGCCGAGTTTTAATTGCTCTTTCGCGTCAGCTAGTGTTGGCCTCGTTTCATGTTGTCCGGAGTCGAAGACGAGCATTTGCACGTTATGGGAATATCCGAAAAGGACCTCGACAGCAGCAACAGCTGATCAGTCATGAGAGTTAAATGTTTCCCACGTTGGAATTGATTCGGCAAAGGCGTTCCCACAATCCGTTTAGCACATCAACTATTTTACGGCTGAAGCAAAAACCACCTTGAGCTCGCGTTCACTCCCCACAATTGAGGGAGTTTTATTGAATTTCCTTGTTTCCGTACAGCGTTTCTAATGGTACACTCCAAAATGTGCATTGCATATTTGAATGGGAAACTAATGGTGAGACTTTACCTGATCTCTGGTTGCTATCAGGGAGTACGGGAGCTCTCCCGTCAAGAGTTCGAAGAGAACAATTCCATAGGAATAGACATCGGACTGGAAGCTGTAGGGGTTGTTGTCCTGCATCCGGATAACCTCGGGAGCCTGTGGACATACAGACGAGAAAAGGATTACACTTCCTGTTTTCGTCGTATTTGCTTTCGTGAAACCAAAGCTGCGTTACTCACCATCCAGAGGATGGACCCGGAAGGCTGCTCCACCTGAGTCGAGCCGCTCCACCTGGCCTTCACCGTCGCCAGACCAAAGTCCCCGATTTTCACCGTCAGCCCTTCGTGCAAGAAGATGTCTGCGCTGCCGTCAAGGAATCACAGCCAAAGCACACTGAGGGAACACAGATCCTGACGAGCGCGAGGATTAAAGCGCTTTCGTCCTTCACACACCGACAGCCGATAGAAAGGATACTGTTGGACTTCATGTCCCGATGAATGATGTTCTTTGCATGCAGATAGCTAGAAAATGAGAAGGAAACAAATAAAATGATTAACCGACATCTCGGTTCCAATCCATTTAGTTTGTCATGAGAAAATCTCCGTTTGTTCGGACTCACTCCATGCCCTGAGCCGTCTGCCGGGCGATGTCGATGAGCTGGATGATCTTTAGGTTTGTCTCCAGGACGTGAAGGTGTTTGTAGAGGCTGCTGCCTTCACACCACTGGGTCACAATGGCCAGGTTGTCCTTCGTCATGTAGCCCATGAACAACAGGATGTTGACATGTCGCGTCTTCCTGCGACCAGACGCAAGAGGGGGGGGAAGAGGAAATCGCCAAAAACCGAAGATACGGTCAAAGTTAGCAAAGAAGACGATTCACCAAGGAACTCAACAAATTGCTAAAACAACTGAAAAAAACACTTATTGATTCCATTTCCTACCTCAAGACCGCCACTTCATTCCTGAACGCCTGAAACTGCTCTGGCGTGGGGTCGGTCACCTTTAAAATTTTAACTGCGACATCACCTAAAACAAAACAAAAAATACTCAAGACAGCTTTGACCCATAAAGATCCACTGTGAGCTCACATGAGAAGCCATTTCACGTGTTTGAAAGTGCTTAGTATGAACACAGGTGGGTAGTAGCTAGCTAGATTTACTCCAACATGTATTTAAGACTTTTTTTTGTAAATTGTACTTGTCAAAGTAGTTTTAATGCAGCCTACTTTTACAGTTGTTACTTTAGAAGATTTTTAGATTGCTTTTATTCCATTAAGTTAGGATGCATTTATCGTGCAACTTTATTTGACTCAATCATGATGCATTAAGAGGCAGGTGGTCAGCTCGTCTCTTGCAGGGCTGACACAGCACTGTGGAGGTCTGGCTTTGCGAGGCCAACTGGTCCCAGGTCTGCTGGCGCTACCGAAGCCACGCCTCCATATGACTATGTTCAAAGCTGCATGGCTGAAGCTACAGCGGGGGAGGATGAGAGCGTCTCCCAATGCGTTTTTAGACGCATTATGTGAACATCCACCCCAACGTCAAGCAGCAGCTACTATTAGATGAAGTTTAATATCATAAACACGCAGTACGTCATACTTCAAAACGACTACATTCTGTCGTAATGTCAATATTCAAGCGGCGTGTACTCAACTAGTCGTGCTCATTAGTGTAGCCTTATGAAGAGAGACTAAAGTAGAGACAAATTATCAACCAAAAAAAGATATATTGCTTATATTTCATGTGGACATAACTGATAAATATTTCAACTACAGATGGTCTTCCTCGGGTCAAAATGAAGAAGTGACACACCTGTAGCTAATGGGCTGATAATGATGAAACATTATCCTCCAATTATCCTAAATGGGTCATCTGATACGAGACATTTTTCAGAAGGATAAGAGACCGATTTGTCCACTTCTCTAATCTCAGTCCTCGTGTGATCGGAGAGACCTGGATGTGACCTGTGGGTGTCTGTGATGGGAACTAGGACTTAAGACATCTATGATACGGTACAAAAGTATGTACTTACCCGAGTGAAGTACATACTTTTGTACTCTTACTCAAGTAGCTATTTTCGGTGACTACTTTTACTTCTACTCGAGTATGTTTTTGGCTACTTGACCCACCTCTATAATGAAATGTGAAAGTGCTAGTGGGTTGCACCTGAATGTGCCCTGCCCCGTCTGAAATGCATTCCTACCATGCCATTTCCCTTTGTACACAGTCCCAAATGAGCCTGAACCGATGCGGGAGTTCAGATACACCTCGCTGGCCTCGATCTCCCAGTAGTAGCTCGAGTCCCGCTTGTCCCGAGGCCTCTGCAGGAGCAGAAGTCAAGACCCAGAAACAGTTTAGTGCCAGGTGTGTCGCGCACACGCTCAGCGATTGGTGCGTGACAATAAACATAGTCCAAGACATGATTTAAAAATAGTAAATGTGAGAATTTACAATTAAATATGATAAACAAACAAATAAAGAGCAGAGTTGTGCAAAGATGTGTAACTGTGACCTGAGGAAGTGTTTACTCAAAGAACAAAGACTTTCCGAAATGTAGCGAATACTTTGTAAAACAAGTAAAGTGATGAGTCGATACTTTTTAAAACCAGTGTACAAGACGAGACATGGGACTCACGATTTTATTTTTCTCCTGAGCGTTGAAGGACGGGGCCCTCTCTCGATGGGAGGGTGCAGGCGCTTTGGACTGGGACCAGCCCGTGGGGCTCTGGCTGGGGGAACTCCCCCCTTCAGGAAAGCAGAGAGAAGAAGGCAGCAATTTAGGATGGAGGACTTCGGTTTGGCGTGCAAAAAAAGAACGTATTACTCACTGCACTGGGAGTTCTATGTAGAGGATTATATAGTGTGACAGGTGGGTAAAACCTCACCTTCTTAGAATGCCACTAAATGAGACGTACAAGAGTCTCTAGGCATTCAGGCGACGCTAGAAAAAGGCAAATAGCACCTCCACTGCTCATCTATTTCTAATGTCTATTCAATGTTAATGGAAGAGCTCAATGTCCAGACTGAGAAATCTCCATTTTGGATGGAGAACGGGACAACTAGACAGTCAGTTGATAAAGAAAAGTTTGAATATGAACATACATTTGATTTAAATGAATTAACAATCAGTACGGGGGAGATTTGTGCCGAAGGGAGGAGGTGTGATGTGAATCTGACCAAATGCAGAGCGAGCACTTACCCGAGTCGTGATCACGCATCGCATCCTAGAGAGACAAAACATAAATAAATAAATAAATGAATGAGGTTTGACTTCAGTACTGAAGATGTGAAATGCAGATAGCGTGTTTGCAACGCATGCCATTCAGACCGCACACAGAACGCTCCGCTTTCTAACCTTTTCGGGACTCTCGGATGAGGCCTCAACAAAAGACTGGGAGAAGTGCACAATACCTACTTTCCTCTTCAGCCAGAATCTGTGGCACCAGGAGCTGGGGGAGGCATTCAGGCAGTCTAGCTACTCACAATACAACAGGCCAGGGAGGAGCACAGGAGGGAGAGGGACACAGTGAAGGAAAGTAAGGAAAGGGAGGATGATGAAAGTGATGCCCAGGTTACTACCTGGACAGAATAGAGAGAAGATATTCTACAAGGCATGCACAACTAGTGAGCCGATGATGCAAGAACCTGGGCAGCGAAAAAGCAGAAACTAGAAGGAACAGGGGGAAGTCAAGTGTCACAAATGTACAAACATCGCTAAAATGACATGCTATCAGGGGAATAACACAAAACCGGCTCAACCCTGTCCAGGTGGATAACTTAACGCAGAGCTAGATAAGAGGTAGAAAGAAGCACGGCCAAGAGATATTTGGAATGCCTGAGCTGTACGTGGGAGGGCAAGAGCCCTCTCTCAGGGCAGGGGGATATTTTAGGAGTGGCTTGAACCTTACAGAAGTACCCAAGGGGGCTGGTGTGTAGTTACCTCGATCATGCTGCAGTCTACGGGCAGGGTGGTGCTAACCATGTGGACGTTGGGCGTGGAAGTGGAGCGCTGCCTCTGGGAGAGCCAGCCGCCCGTGGGCGTGTACGGCGCGGTGTAGTTGAAGGCATGAGGGGTGGAATACCGGTGAGCCGAGCTGTGAGGGCGAACGTGGACAAAAGATCATTGTGTCAGTGCATTTGACAGAAATGCAAACAGTGAAATACGTGACTTCGTCAAAACTGGACTGCCGTTGGGTGTGGCGGAGGTCATTAACTCGCTCACTTTCTCCGTTCATGCATCATCTGCTTATGTTGTGCCCTCAACAGACTGCAAACCACACATGCAGGGAAAAAGAAAGTAAAACTGTGAGGAAGTAGTTATTGTTTAATTCCAGTGTGGCCTTGTCCTTATCCCGTTTTTTGGCTAACTTGATACTCCGCTCTCCGCTCTCGGTGTTTGCCAAGAGCTTGTGTCGGCTCAGCTGAAGAGTACAAACCT
The DNA here is from genome assembly GCA_028022725.1 of Lycodopsis pacificus. NCBI lineage: Eukaryota > Metazoa > Chordata > Actinopteri > Perciformes > Zoarcidae > Lycodopsis > Lycodopsis pacificus. Next base: position 5,244,660 of record CM051697.1, on the reverse strand, counting down.
CACCAGCCAAATTTGTTAATCTGCAAACAATCCAAAATGTTAGCGCGACTTGAGATGTGCACATTTTCAAGCACTAAATCGAATCTGGTGCAAATATAATAAAACACGTGCACATCTGGATTCATAGCCGCGCTGCGGCTGCTGGTTGAAACGGGGACAGCGGGACCACAGTTATGACCACGGAGGGCACTTCTTGAGAACAATCCCTCTTCTGGCAATACAGGACCGTGTTCCAAAAGAGCATTTGAGATCGCTCTGCGTGGAACAACTTCATACTTTGTGAGCGCTAATTTGGCAGCTCAGAGTGCTTTTTAACCGTTTTAAGTGCTCCTGAAACAACAGGCTCTTTTCACGCCGCTCGTTACATCAGCACTTGGACGGCTAAGCCCCCATTAAGCCGAGGACGTCATTCAAAACAGGGTTTAATTCCGTTCGGATTACGATACTCCACACATCAGAACTACCACTGTTTTGCAGTCTGACAAGGACGATGGTCACGGCTGCCTAAACCTGCCAATGTATCGCCGCCTATTTACAGTATACTCATGCATTACTGCTCTCAATCTCTCTATGCAGCACCGCACCAGCAAAGACAGGGAGGAAGAAGAAGAAGAAGAAGAAGACTGCTAGCATGTAGACGTGGATGTAAACAATTCAAAATGGAGCAGTTTCATGCAGGAACTACTTTCTTTCAACAAATAGTTTCAACATGAAACCGCTCACAACGAGGTCTGTGGTTTATCGTGTGTCAGGGTCAGGATTTCTGGAAAGAGAAACTGCTGAGTTTTTGGTGCTTTGAACACCACAAGCAGAGCGTCATAGAGTCGCATCATGTTAAAGGAGAAGGCAGACAACTCTGGCCAATATCTCCAAAACTAGGCATCTCACAACAAAACAATCTAGATTGATAAACAGCATAAAAAAAGGGAAAATATGTTTTTTTGGGGGGTGAGCTGTCCCTTTAAAAAAAACAAAAACAAATGCTGCTTTGCAGATGTTTTATGTGGACGGAAACACATTTCACACATTTGTTGGCGCTCAAGGATACACACTGCGTTTTGGCGAGTCACGCAAAATGTAAACATGACTTTCGTTTGTTTACAAGAAACCTCCACAGGGCGAAAAGAGAAGAAACGTCGCAAAAGAAGAGGGCTCAACTCAGCAAAAGCACTTTCATAGAGTTTACATGTAAATGCTCTGTTTCCAGAATGCAGTGTCATTTGTACCTGTATCATTTGCACCCGACAATGTGAGGCATTTGATCCTCAGGGCACCACTGAGGGCACAGTATTCAACAATAATGGACGAGTTACAGACCGATCAAACATAAACACTTTGCCTCACCTCGGAAACCGTGTCAAGGATTCTCTCATTCGCCGGGACGTCAGCGGGGGCAGCGACGGGGCGCCGCTCTCACCGGGCGTCGGACACAACCTGAAGACAGGGAGGGGACCTCTTGTATCTTACAGAGCGGGGGAATGTGTACGCGCCTCATCAAATAACAGCTGACTGCTTGAGACGACAACCGTTGTCTCATCTCATCGATATCTGATGTACTAATCTCAAATTTGATACAGAGAATGGCTTTAGGATGGCAAGCATGTCTGTAAGTTATGTTTCTATAACAAATGATTCATGATGTAATGTTCTAAATGTTTTCTCACGGAATGTATTTGCAAGTAACTGATCTTTTAAAGCATTACACTTACAGGAGTTGTCTGATATTGCTCCAGTCCACACACATGGTGGGCACTTTGGTGCTACAATGCTCGTGGAACTTGTAGCCGCACGTTTGGCAACGGAAACCGTTCAAAAGAAACTTCTGGCAAATATCGCAGAACGCCAGTTTCAGATACGTCTTGCGAACCTGAAAATGACAGAAAAAAAGAAAAGAAAAATGACACAAAATGTTTCTTTAGCGGCGCCGCTTTTTACGGAGACTCGAGCGCGAGGACGTGGCGAACGCGTCGGGTACTCACAAAATTATGCGTGGTCAAAGGAACGTGATCTAAAACCTCCACCAGCAGCTCTTCTCCAATCAGGGAGGTGGAGTCGGTGTTCCAATCCATCCGCGATTTTTTACTGTTAAAAAAAAAAAAAAGGGGGGACGAAAGGACTTCAGGTGACAGGATATCAAAGCAAGTCACTGCAGCAGGTGAGAATGTGGTGTGTGAACCTGTCAAACAGTCCTGAGCTCACCTCCTCTGCCCTGGATGCAGCCTGAAGACGGCGCAGCACTGAGGCTGCAGACCTCTCACCTTTAATGCTTTAATCAGGCAACTGTACAGAGTCATACCTGGTCGTACGTTTACCTGAGGGACAAAGAAAAGAAAGGATTAATTCCTCTCGTCTGCCTGAGAGTACGTAGCTCCATATACCTCTAGTTAACTGTACTAGTGCAGTATTTCTGCAGCTTTACTGGAAGTCTGGAAATCAGTATGCAGTCTTCTAAATGCAGGAAAATATTGTTTTAAAAATCAACTCACCACAGTGCGCTGCTGGTTCGGGAGGTAGACGCGGATCGTGCTGATAGTCTTGGATTCGGGCATCTTGCCGTCATCGGAGGAGCGACGCTGGCAGGAGAAGCCCTGGACCAAGGTCGGAGAGACGCACGGGCCCTCGAACGCAGAGTCCTTCATCCCGAAGCCGTTGCTCAGGGTCTTCCACGCTCCCTGGAGGTGCTCCATTAGTAAAGCCAAGTGCACTCAATGGTCTGGGAAAAAAAAGGAAAAGAAAAGATGACTACCTAATCGATGTCACTTCAGTTCTCCGTCTTCTTTGTGAGGATATTGGTGGTGTGCAGACTCGGGGTAAAAAAGAAAGACTGGTCTGCAAAATGAAAAAGTATTTAAGTCATTTTCCTCATCATCCTGAATTTAAATAGATATTCCAAAATCTAACTTGCAGTTTTGAAAAGTGGCTTTAAAAAAAAAAAAGAAAGAAAAAAAAAAAAGCAGCTGTGGTCAGTCTCAACGGTGAAAGCTTTTTTTACAGACAGGAACAACAAAAGATGGGTTTGGGTTGTGGCATCGAGAACTCGTTTGACGCAATCTCTAAACATAATCTGCCTCGGGTGCAACCATCCCTCTTGCACGACGCCGTGATTAGGTCCGTTTCAGGGTTGTGTCAGTCGCAAAACCTTTTCAGAGGTGCGACAGGAAAAGAGAAAAAACGTGTATGTTCTGACCCGTTTAGCGGTCCCATGTGCTTATTAACGTCTGGGCTCGAAAACTATAGTGGATGTAGACAAACAAATCCACTCAGACCTGGAGAATCTGTCCCCACCACCGAGGTCAGTCGTGTTATTTACAGTACAGGCTTTCAACACACTCTTTTTCTTCTTCTGCATGGTCCGGCAGTCGATAACTAAAACTCAGCAGCTTGTAACAAACAATAAAAGACATTAGAAAGAGTCACATATAAAAAGGTATAATTAGATAGATAGAAAAGAATAACTTACTATAGTAATACTGGTAAAGATAATAAAAACATCTGTGATTCTTGAAAAACCAGGTCATTTCTCAATGTGGCTTGAAACAAAAAAAAACAATAACCAAAATTGGAACTACCCATCAGAAACAAACAAGCTTCCTCTTCTGCTTTGTTCTCCAATATAAATAATCAGTGAAGCGTCTGGTACATAGAATATATATAGAAGTTTCACAGATTGTTCCTTTTCAGTGTGAATACTTTCTCTGCAACACTCCTAATTACCTCTGGTGTGTCTACACAAAAGGCCTGTTACACCGAGGAGATGATTGACTGCAGGTCTACTGGTTAGCTGTCACATCAGACACACCGGTGTGTCAAGAGCACCGAGAAAAAGCAGGAACGTTTTTGGATGATTGTGGTTCCTCCACCCAAATCCACCACGCTGCGGGAATTGTGTTCACAGCAAGTGCTGTGATCGATCCATAAAAATAGAAAAAAGGGAGTTTCAGTAGATCCCCCCCCAAAACAAAAGAAGTCCAGAATATTTAGACTAGATCTGCTCCACATAACAGGTCAGTCAGCTTTAGCAGAGTCTCTGAAGTCTTCCTTAAAATGTAGGTGAGATCCGTGTCAGCAAGTTAGCACATTTTTGGGGAGTTAGAGAGGGAGGCCCGCTAAACTGGCTTTTAAAACGCCTTCATTGACTTCTAATTAAATCCAACTTCTTGCTAAAACACAGGCCTGCTCGTAAAAGCCTCGCTGTTGAGACGCGTGCACGATTTCACACAACTACAGCAGCTATTAGTAGCTACGTGTGCGTTTTGTGTATTCGTATAAGGCCTGGTAGGTCCAGTTATCGCTGTGAAATGTGCCTGTAGGCCCCTGAAAGAGGCGAACTCTTGCGGTTAAAACTTCCCAGCGCTACTCACCCTCCATTCAAATCTCACTTGTTCGAGCGATGCATGTCGCGGTCATGCGGCTCGCGGAGAAGCCACTTTGTAGTTCGCATTTAAAAACGAAAAAAAACTTTTTATTTTCAGTGAGTAGCGACGGAAAGAGCCAGTAAGCTGCGTGCGTGTGCGTGTGTGCTTACCAAGAGAAGTTAGAAAAGTTGTGCTCCGCCATAACTTCAGGAAAAAGTGGCGTCGGTGACATCATCATATTTGCAACGCATTCAAAGAAAAACGGGAGGAAAAAAAAAAAAAGAGTCGGAATTGTTGCAGACCGCGTGTGAATGTATCAAATAATGGCGGATCCGGTAAATGTAGCAATAATGTTAAGACGTGAAGGTCACAGGCGGGTCTCTTTTTACGAGCCACCACATATATCATACAGGAAAAGTTTGTTTTTTTTAATCTCCCAGTCGTGCTGAATGCGAAAAAAAAAATCCGTCGGACCCTCAAAAGTGACACACGGCAAAAAAGGGGATATTCGTAAAGCCTCGTGAGGCACTTTCAAATTAAAACTCCAACAAGTTGCTCGGTGCCACCTCGCCACCACTTTCTTTTTTTTTTTCTCTCTCCAATCAATATTGTGACGTTGTTCGGGAGAAGGTGAAAAGGTTTGAGTTGGTGTCGCGCGTCCGTCTGACGCCAGTGATTGAAACAGGACCTCTCAGTCACAACAAGAGTTGCAAGAATCACTCACACTGCGCATATAGCTCACATTTAATCCCTCCCACTTCGGCCAAACACTAGTTTTTGCATATTAAAAATGAACTGTACGTGTTTTAAAGTGGTGGATTCTTAATATATTTGACATGTTTTACGTGTAAAGTATGTTTAAAGTGGTTTTCCTGTGGCCACTACGTCACCGGTAAGCTCATACTGGTTATTTTTTCACGTACAGGCTAAAGCGTGTGAAACATTCATGTATATATTTTAATGCAGATTGGTTAAAATAAAAGTTGCAACAGTATCTTTTGAAAAGTAAAAAAAAAATCGTCTCACTACCGGTTTGGAGAAAAGGAGTAATCCCTTATTAACTCCTAGTGCACCACCATCTGGAGATGTGAGGGCAGTGCAGCGTGGTGACCAAGCCTTCCTGATAGTCATGTTAGATTTCACACATCCACGTATAGACTCCAGAAAAAAAGTTCAATCTGTATTAAAGCTGTGGTTGTTGTTTTTTAAATCGACATAAATGCATCATTCTTTAGTTTATATGAATTTAAAATGGTTTCAAACATGAAATCAGACTTAAACATAAGCTTTTGTCAGCCAAGAACACAGCTTCTTATTCTTTACCAAACTGGCCCTGAAACAGGCACAGCGTGAAGCCTTACAGGCTGCCCTCTACACTCACCATGTGTTCACCATCTCCGTGCAGCATCGTGGTCCCCTGAGGTCCCCTAATTACAGACGGCTCATAGGTCCCTTCAGCCAGCTGGAGTCGACACCATCTGAGAATGAAAACTGCTTCATCAACATCCCGGTCAACACGTCCTGATGATGGGTTCAGCATCCAGTGTTTCCATAAAGCAGCAGCAGCAGCATACAATTTCAGCTTGAGATCTAAATCAGAATTAAATTATTCTTTTAACTTTCATTCTACCCGTCTAACTTTACACTTGCTTTCTGGAAATGGCTTTTCCCCCCCTAACAGATATTCTATCTGACAAATAACTGAATGCCAAAATACTGTTTCTGTGAAGATGAGGGCAGGGCTTTGTCATCGTGGGGCGTTTTAAGGTACTCCACTACACATGCAACCGCACCACTGTGTTTCAGTAAGAGGGGGATAATATTGGTGGTACATCTTTTAGTCGACTAAACAATGTGCACCACAGGTTGGGATATTTCCTCCTGCTTTGTATTCAAGGTTCTGAGCTGCAGAGTGAAGACCACACGAAACAATAATCGCCATCTCAGAGCTTTACCAACAAATCCACCTTAAGACTGAGATAAACGCATCTTTCCCACTTATTGATCTGACTGAGCACTCAGGCCAGTTAGCTGAGACGCTTGCAACTCCCAGAGAATATTGTCTCTATCTGTCCACTTGAATTCAAAATATGATGCAATCAGGACCCCGAGGAGTGTCTGCATCAGCGTTACACAGTCTGAAACACACACAAACCGTTTGTTAGATTGGTCTTATTATGGATTTACACTCTCATTCCAATTCTAGATTCTTATTTTTGTTTCAAGTTTGTTTTATCAGTTTTTGGTGGTGTTGCTTGTTACTTAAAATTCACATAAATATTTTCATCTGCCTGGCTAATTTGAACCGTATAACAGTGGAAGTGTTTATTTAGAATCATATACAGATATCGCTATATGAGGAATTTAAGTGATTCTGTAAACAAAGCTACTTCTCACACATGCCATTGAGTTCATTAAATAAAACTGTAAGTATTGGGAAAGCAAGAGGAACATGGTCACTGAACATTACAATCACAAAAGATGTGATAAATAGTCAGCATTTTATATACTGTATCTATCTTGTGTCTCTTACATATCCCATTTTCTTATTATTTTTTAAACCATGCTATGAATTATTATTAATAATATTACTATTTATAGTTGAAGTGGTGATACCAGTTGAAGTATAAGTATATAACATCCCCTGATGTTTTATAGAAGTGGGAAAAACAAGGCCAGTCGATTTAAGGAAAAGGCCTATTCTGTGCCCATGATTGGCTGATTCATAGAGGCGGTGTCCAGACATCCTCGGGTTTGATTGGTTGCTTGCAGAGTCTGTGACCAATGAGTGCCAGGGTTTTTTCTACTGGATACTGTGAATGACAATTCAGGAACTCCTGTTCACACCGCATGTAGCGCAAAGAAGGAGGCGTAAACACTGACACAGCTAAGGTAGCCAGCGAGGTAAGCATTAAAACAGCATTAAAATATATTTAACTAGCATATATAATGTGTGTAGACTTAAGAAAACCCACACGGTGTTAAAACTTATAAAATATATATATTTTTTAACGGCCAGTCGGTTTTCCTTTGTGAAAAGCGCACTGGTTCGGTCTGATAACGGTGCAGCGGGTTTTCCAGTCCGGCCTGCTAACGGTAGCTCCTCACAACCACTCTAGTGTGTGCGCGCTGCGCGGGAAAACTATAGTTTTAACGGTATATTCACTCGAATAAGCCGTCGGAAACATTTTCGCGGCGAACCTTTATCGCAGTAACAGTCGAACCGGCACTTTCTTTACCAGTGAATGGAGATCGGTCGTCGACTGCACCGTGCTTTTCTTGGTCACGATATGCTAACATGTGCTAGCCAGCTAGCACCGCCTCTGTGTCTCGCGAGCACGCAGGGGGAAAAAAATCAACGTGACTAGGCCAACGTTAGCGTAGCATCAACCTTTGGCGTTTGATTCTGATTCAATCACGTTGTACGTGGATTATATTGTCCATAGTTTAAAACTAGTATAGTTATATTTTATCTTTAGTAGCTCGTTGCTATTTTAGCCGATCATCATAACAATGTGATGGAGGGGAACACGGTCTGGAGCTAGCTTAGTAGCACACAACCTACGGCATGCTTTCATGGCCATTTCTGTAGACACGTTAGTCGTTGGGTGTGTAAGCACCACGTTTGACTAAATTATCGAAACTGCCGCTACTCCCGTGGAGGCGACATCTTTACCGGCAATTGAATATGCATTATAACCCACGTTTTTTATTTATTTTATTAGAGAAACGGTATTATGTAAACTCAAAAGTTGAGGCCCAGCTAACATGTGAACGACCACTACACGTTTATGAATTGAGAGCAACAAGTTGGCAATTGAAATCCAAACTGACTCATCTTGATATCCTTTTGTCTTATTGCTGAGAGTTACTCATTAACTCAACATTCTTCCCGACCTGATGTCTTTACCACCGTGAGCAAACCGAAGTTTGGCCTATGGCGATCACAGCATGATTCCATTGAGGAAATCGTGTAAGTTAGCCTGGTAGTTGTAGTCTGATGGCCACTTATTACTGCAGCTGAAACATTAGAATTACCCCCTTTTTATTATCATAGGTTAGACCCCCATGGTAACGTTAGTCATCCTGCTTAGACATGCTGGTGTGTGAGTTGTGCACTGTTGTCTAGCTCAGACATGAAGAATTACTAAAAGTATTATAATCTTAAAGTTTTCTAAAATTGTATTCTTAAAATACTTTGACAAACTTGTATATTTAACTATCTCTACAATCAGCATATTCTTCATGGCATACACATCAGCATCAACTGTCCACCGGCGTTAACAGCTGCTGATTGGTTAAAATGTAAGACCTATCGATCAACAGGCTTTCACACCACATCTGACGAGTGGCTAAATATGTGTTGTAGAGCTCGAGCGGATTGTGTCAGTAGGTCTGTTTGTAAGTAGTCTGAACAGATTCAGCTATTAGTGACCAGAGTAGTAATGTGTGTGCATTTGGGTTGTAAGGGCATACTAAAGCAGCTTAATTGTTTGAGAGGCCACGTTTTAAGCTCCATTTTGAGCGAGAATGTAGAAAATGAAAACGATACAAGCTGGCACCCATATTCTCCCAATTATTGCCTTAAAACTCTAATGTACACGCACATGTCTTGGTTACACAATATTGGGAAAATAGAGATGATGCATATAATGCTATTCAAATTCCTTGTATGCAATCATTTTTCTGTGTTTGCTGTGACAGCTGTAAATAACAGCCTGTGTGTGTGAGATTTTCAATAGGCCTGTAAAGAAACCTGTATTTTTAACTGAATTTTGTTAATTGATATGTGTCGTGTTTTTGTTTAGGAAATGGACATGAGCAGCAGTGAGTGCTATCAATGTGGCCGCTCAGGGCACTGGGCCAAGCATTGCCCTAATGGTTCCAGTGGTACACGTGGACGCGGCAAGGGTCGGGGACGAGGCAAGGGTACTATCTACTATTCAGGCCACACCTAGTTTAGGAACATTATTACAATAACCTGGTTGTTTTTTTAACTACACTTTACATGTGTTGTTCACTCGTAGCTGTAGTGTGGGGTTACAGCTGTCTTGGTACAGCATTCCCAATGGAACATGTTAATTGGTGGAGAAACACTTGGGGGAAGCCATAAATTAACACTGTGTCTTTTCATCTTTGCATTCTAATCTGTCTGTTGTTACAGAGCTGTTCTGTTATCGGTGTGGAGACCAAGGACATATGGCCAGGGACTGTGACCAAACTGAGGATGGTGTGCATTGCAGTTCTAATTCTTCCATTTCAGTGCTAGTTAGTTGATGTGAAGTGGTGTTTTCTTACACCTCAATTACGAAAGTAATTACATTTTGATTTTAATGGTACCAACAGTATAGTATCTTAAGATTCAACACGTATTCGCAACCAACCTTTTCTCAGTAATACATTTATGACATCATCTTTCTTTTCTTTCTTTCTGTTCAGCGTGCTACAACTGCCACAGGAGTGGCCATATTTCCCGGGACTGCAAGGAGCCCAAAAAGGAGAGGGAGCAGCTCTGCTACATCTGCAGCAAAGCCGGCCACATGGCCCGCGACTGTGACCATGCACACACCCAGAAGTGCTACACCTGCGGTGAGATTGGTCACATCCAGAAAATGTGCGATAAGGTGAAATGCTACCGGTGAGTGCTGACGTTTAAATCCTTTCGAGTCGTATAACGTTACAGAAGGCTTATTATGTCCCTGTAAGCTAACCATTGCCGCTCTACTTTTGTCATGCCTAGGTGTGGCGATACCGGCCACGTGGCTCTGCATTGCGCTAAAACCAGCGAGACTAACTGCTACAACTGCGGAAATGCGGGCCACCTGGCGAAAGATTGCACCAATGAAGGCAGCGCATAATCAGTGCCCTCTGTTGCCCCTCCTTTTTTCAGATTGATGGTTGGTTGTATTATTTTCTCTGAATCCTCTTCACTGGCCAAAGGTTGGCTAACGGAGGCTAGTCCCAGGCCAGTGAGCCTCTCGACATGTAATACAATGAAAGGGGTGAAAAAAAAATCTTTCTGCATTCAATACAAAAATGTTTTAGTTTGGTAGCGGTGTTATGTATAATGCTTTGTTAAAGAGCCCCCCCTTTCCAAGCCACTGGTCATCAGAGATGGAGAATGGGACTAAACATGGGAATATATATAGGACCTCTGAGCTTGTGGACGTAAGCCTCAGTAAAATGAGAGAAGAAGGGAGTAAATGAAAACCGAACTTCCATGTATGGTTATTTTGGTTTGTTTTAGTGGGATATGAGTTGGCCAAGAGAGTATGACATGGAAACAGTTCATAACATGATGCATTTCAGCCCTACAAGCAGCTAAGTGGGCGGTAACAAACCACATGTTATATTGCTAAGATAAAAAATTTTGGAGTTATTAAAAGAAACGCGTTCTTTTATAGAAATCTGTTTACAACTTAAATATCACTTGGTAGTCCAAGGTAGACTTTTCCTTTCAAAATGGCGTTGGGAATTTTTTTTTTTTTTACCTTGGTAAAATTTAACATCAAGAGCAGTTGTCAGAACAGCAGAATTAGGAGTTATTTGGGAAAGAAATGTTTTCACAGAAATCAAAATGAAATGTTATTTTTGTACAATATCACTTAGACTACTGTATAAATACCATTTGCTTGTACTCAGTTTTTAAGTCGGAAGGAAAGTGCAACTGAAGTCCTAGAAAATAGAAATGTAATTTTAAACTATCAATAAAGCTGGAGGAGCACGGGGAGAAGCTGTTGTGTGATTTCATTTATTCTTATGCAGATGTTCTCAAATGACCTAATTCAAACTCAGGTCTCACATAGCGCTCACTAATACTGTCTTAATAAAGCTTAAATGCACCATGAGCTGCTGTATAAAGACAGTGCACAGTAGCAATACATATGCAGTATAGTATTTCAACATTGGTCCTGAGCTCTTTGCATCTGTTACATTTGTGTAACCACTCTTCTATCTTCATTTCTAGTACTGTTTAGTTTAGTTATACTACTTGATTTTTTTATCTTCATTTCATTACTTGTGAGCAATGCTGCTGTAATCCTGTAATTTCCCCACTGAGGGACTAATTAAGGATTATTTTATCTTATCTTAAAAACTAACTTTCATTTGCTCAGCCTGTTGGTTGAGAGAGGAAAGGTGATTGTGGTATTTTAAAAGGGCGGGGTCAGATTTCCCTGTCAAATTCCTTCTGGTTCTCTGCAGCATTTCTCCTTTTTTTTTTTTGCCACCGAGGCTCACGAGGGCAGACGGTTGCACGTGACATCGTGCATGAGGTACTGTACCCTCAAGGTAAGTGCGCGGAGCAAAATGGAGAATTTAATCGTATCCATGTTGTCCCTCGCACCGCAGATATGCATCCAGTATGAAATGCATTTATTCGTGAACTCAGGCGATCAGAAGCCATGTGGCGGTGATCGGTGACCTCGTGCGTCTCTGCAGCACTCTCCCGCTGGTTCATCGGGTTCCTCGTGCGTGGAAGAAAATCCGAAAGCGCCACCTCAGAGTCTAAAATGGCAGCGGGGGTTGCACTGCAGATGTAGCTCTGCATCTCCTTCCGGCAGAGATGCAGCAAAAGACCCTCCTACTCCTCACGTGTCGTCATCGGTTTCTCACCCAGTCAAATTATGGGTGAGAACCCCCCCCCTCCCTAAAAAAAAAACAAGCCGATCAGCAACTGCCAGCGCGGCCGGACCGAGCCGGCTCTCGCTTCATGCCGGGTCGTGTTGATTTGTAATATTATTATTTTTTTTAATAATAACCGGTGATAAACAAAGGAGATGACGGGACTCCTGCCGTTTTACCGGGGCCTGTGCACCCTGAGTAACCGTCAAGCCAGACGAAAAGCTGGGATTGTCGGTTCTCGGTGCGGGTTTTGCGGAACTCAGTCAAGCAGCAAGGTACGGTTCGAGCTGTTGCTGCGCCTCGAGCTCAGGCTTAAACAATGCTTTGTTGACGAGGCGATACTTTGTAGCTGCTGCTCGATTTTTTTTAATTTCATTTTTGTTAATGTGTATCAGAGAGACGTTGCATACAATATTGCATACAACGTTGCATGCAACTTTCTCAGTTGTGGACGCGCTGGCAGAGATGAAAACAGGGCTCTGGCATCAGGGACAAGAGCAGATGTGGCGTTCTGTGATTTCACATTGTGTTCCCAGTTTTATTTTCAGCCCCAGTAACCGCAAAAACATTGAGAAAAATATAATTTTACATGTCCGTTTGGATGTATTTCAGATTATTTGTAATATACTAAGAATGTAACCAAATACCCACATATTTATATATTTATATTTACTGCTGTGTCACCATAGGATTCTCTGTGGCTGACCTGTTTGTTGCCAAAATAATAAGGAGTCACTGAGATGTTATTAGAAATACACTGCAGTGTGTGGGAACAATATTCAGTCATTTTATTTAATTTTCTGTAGAAATTAATCCTTTTGGTTTTGTTGATGGTTACAAATTCTCAGGTTTTCTCATATTTCATTATCAGCCACATTAAAGTACCTGACAGATTTCATGAATCACAATTTCCTCCCTAAATGTATTCACATTGATCAGGCATCTGTGACCCTTTATCCACGTTGTGTTGCTTGTTTTTCTACAAAATAACCCGAAACACTCCAGTTTGGCTGATTCAGCTGTTTTTTCTGTTTTTGGTCCTTCCCTTTTACAGCCGCAGCCAAACTTTGGGCTGTTGTTCGACATTGATGGCGTGCTCGTCCGGGGCAAGCAGCCAATCCCTGCTGCAAAGAAGGCGTTTGAGAAGCTGGTCGACTCTCGGGGACAATTTGTGGTGCCGGTTGTTTTTGTCACAAATGCAGGGAATTGCCTCCGACAAACAAAAGCGGACCAGCTCGCTCACATTCTGGGAGTACCTGTGAGTTCTTACACAGTTTGACAGAAACAAGAGGCTTCATGACGTACAAAACATGCACTTCTTCTTATTTTGTTGATTCGTCTTGTGTCCCCCCGTCACCTCTGCTATTAACCTCTTCTAACACTTAATCTATTTCCAGATTACACAAGATCAGGTCATCCTGTCCCACAGTCCCCTGAGGATGTTTAAGAAGTTTCATGACAAGTGTGTGCTGGTGTCAGGACAGGGACCCGTCCTGGAAATTGCTAAAAAGTATCCTGGAATGTTGCATTGTTATGTTTTCTGTTTGCGATCAACTCAAATGAAGTTTGCCCGATACTCTTTGATTTGTCCTTAACAGCCTTGTCTTCAGTGTGGGCTTTAATAACGTCGTCAGCGTTGATATGCTGAGGGAGTCGTTCCCGTTGCTGGACATGGTGGATCACAACAGGAGACCCAAACTGCCGGTGAGATATTGAAATGCGTTGCAGAACATTGGATGTCAGTAATATAGAAACATAACACTGTTCTTTAGTCATATACAGCAGCACGTGTTTAGTTTCTCTTCTTTCATTGCAGTCCAATCCTGTTGACAACCTTCCTAAGGTTGAAGGTGAGAACGTGAACCTCTTATCTGCTCACCGGCATCGGTTTTGTCAGACGGACAGATATTTGATGTCGATCTTTTCCATTTCACACGCAGCCGTGGTCCTGTTCGGGGAGCCGATTCGATGGGAGACCCACCTGCAGCTGATCGTCGACATTTTGTTGACCAACGGGAACCTCAGCAGTGTTCACCAAACCCAGACGAGGCCTCACCTCCCCCTGCTGGCCTGCAACATGGACCTCATGTGGATGGCTGAGGCGCACTCTCCACGGTAACCACGGCCGTCGCAGAGCAATTTAAAAGAAGGATTTCATTTATTAACGTCAGCGACGAAAGCACAGTGTTTGACGTGGCTTATGAACGGTTCCCCTTTGTCTTCCGTGATCCCCATGCGGTTCAGGTTTGGCCACGGGACATTTCTCGTGTGCCTAGAGAACATCTACAAGAAGATAACCGGTAAAGACCTGAAGTATGAGGCGCTCATGGGAAAACCCAGTGAGCTGACCTACCATTTTGCAGAGTACCTCATCAGAAGCCAGGCCATGCAGAGGCAGTGGAAACATCCCGTCACTTCCCTTTATGCTATAGGGTAAGACGCCGTGGGTTTCTTTCCACTGTATTTTAAATGTAGTTAATAGCAAATAATAAGTACATGGAAGGAACTAAGGAAGTAATGAGACCCACATGATCAGAATTCACTTGTGACAGTCTGATGTAATGCATACAAGTAATGAAAAGAGGAACTGAATACTAAAACTGAGGTGACTTTTATTAACCACTTCTTGAAAGTGCGTTTGCTGACATTTTAACTTGTTTGCAAACAGAAAATGCTGAGGTGTTGCTCAATTATTATCTGGTGACTCTCTTTAAACTGCCCGCAAGCATGCTTCAGTGAACATGTCAAACCTTCCTCTCAGAACGTGCAACTTTCACTTCAGCTTTTCTTTTCTCTCGATTGTTGCTGTTGTGTTTGTACAGCATTGCTGCTTTGATCGGCCTTTTTTTTTCTCCACAGCAGCCGCTTTGACGTGTAGGGAAAGCACAGGTGTTACTAATAACGCTAACGATGGCTCTGTTGCTGCATTCTATTTGAACCAACCCCAACCTTAAAATCCAAGATGGCTGCATCAACTGTAAAAGAAAAAAAGCGGTAGTAATATGTAGTAGTGCTGTTTATTAGCACTTCGGTGTTACCTGTGTCTCATTAAATCAGTCGTACACACAACACATACCGTCGTTGTGTGTTGTCATCAACTGGTATTGCTAACAGTGGCTAACCTGGCCGGAGCAAACTTCAATAAGTTTTCCGAATTGTTGTACTGGAACGCAGTCAACTCGGGTGTGACCTCATTCCCAGCTCCTAAATCCGATTTCCCAGGCAAAGTGAATGCAGCATGTGTTATTCAGGTGTTCCGGTGAGAGTGAGCCAGCATGCAAGGTACCAGGATCCTGACATCAATGCAGCTAAATGGAATTCAGCCATCATTCATTTCATTATTTACACCTGTGCTTTTCCTCTCTGTGACACGTCACGATGTCTTGAAAAAGGCCAATAGCTCTTCATGCTACTGCCCAGAACACTGAGTAATCTCTTCCCGTTCTGCACTCTTAAGGGACAACCTCATGACTGACATCTACGGCGCCAATCTATACAACCGCTACCTGGAGGAGAGGGTTGCAAGAAAGAACCCCAAAGCCGTTGCTAAGATGGTCTCCGCCACGGGGTCCGCCACGGCAGTGCCCCAGGAGGAGGAGAGCGACAATCTGTGGGAGAGTGAGCTGGCGCTGCCCTCTGCCACGTCCTGCAAGTCTGTCCTGGTCTGCACAGGGATCTACAACCCCAACGTAGAGGTGCCGTCCGACGCCAGTCACTGCATCAAAGAGACCGTGTTCCACGGGCACCGGGACTTCCGATTTGACCCCGGGCTGGTGGAGCCAGACCACATTGTGCAGGATGTGGCAGAAGCTGTTGAGCTCATCTTCGAGCAGGAGAAGTTCGTGCCTCAGTAGAGTTGAGCCAACAGGGCTTTGCACGATCGTGGAGGTGCTGGTAGAGAAGGGGAGGTGGAGCATTAAACTGGGTGTGCCACTCAATGCATAGACCTGTAGGAGCCGAACACTGTGGACCTTGTTTTACCACCCGACAGGGCGTTGACAAATTGTGGGTCAGCTTCTAAACTTTCAGCATTGAGAAAAAAACGTTAGAGGAAATGAATCATGTAACTGTTACTCTCAACCGCTCTTTTATATTATTTTTGTGACAGTCTTTAATTACCTGTTTTCATGAAGGAAACATTTAAGGAACTGCCTTATTTGACCCAACTAAGTATTTTTTTAGATGATAGTAATCTTTTAGATAATTGCAAATCCTAAAACCATCCTATATTTATTACTATAATTTACCAGTGTTTTTAAGAAGCCTATTCAGATAATAA
Source organism: Lycodopsis pacificus (assembly GCA_028022725.1). NCBI lineage: Eukaryota > Metazoa > Chordata > Actinopteri > Perciformes > Zoarcidae > Lycodopsis > Lycodopsis pacificus. The sequence goes on along the minus strand of CM051697.1, from coordinate 5,228,403 downwards.
GGGTTGCCCCTTATTCTGAAGTTGACTCTGTATTGTTGCATTTTTAGTCATTTGTTAACCCATTTGTCCTGGAAAATCTATGCATGACTGTGAGAGTATTACCTGTACAGTAAAGACAACAGTTTGATGTGCAGTAGGCCTATTGTCCTCTAATAGTACTACCCGTCTGCCTTTTGTCTAGCTGTGAGAGCCATGAGTATTTGCACAGATCAGAGACTTTGTTAAATGTTACCATATCTTCCTGTCATGACTTGTTTATTATAATGTAGAAATTCATTTTTATGCTTTCAAATTTTAATTCCAGACGTAAAAGCTATCGTCTGGAAGCTAAAAGTACAATGCCATGTCAAAAACTTTTATCGCTCCATATATTTGATCATTTTTTGTATTTTGCTCATTGTAAATAACTGAACGTCAGAAAATATAAGGAATAATTGCACATGTTCTGCAAACTTTGTGTTTTGTTATGAAAAATGATCCACCACATATCAGAGATGGCCATGGTATTGATCACTCTAATAGACTTCTCTGTTAGTGAACATAATGACGTATTTTTGTTGGCAGAGTGTAGGCGGAGGCACAATAATAGAGTGCTGCAGTAAAGTGTCCTAAAACCTGGAAATGAGTTTATCAACTTTGCACTTCCTGTTCCCTCGTCTTGAAGTCAAGGGTTTTTTTTTTTAAATGTGTTTTTGGTTTGATGCCTGGAACAAGCTTAAGAGATTTTAATATTCTGTTCTAAGATATAAAATAAGTCAGTAAATACGAAATAAATCATGAATTCTGACTCTAAGGCGGTTGCCAACAAGTGGTTAAATGAGACTACAAGCATCATGATACCGACTAGTCCGGCCTTACAACCTTGTTGTGTACTGTTGGTATGGTTTCATTGCTAAAACTGTGGAAAAAAACTGTAGAATTTAAAATAAAACTTGCATATCAGAACATGCAGAAATCCTCAAAAGGCATACTATACTACGACTCTTTTTTTTTTTTGAGCACCTGAGCGGACACCATCCCTTTACTTCCAGCGCACGTCTGCAGTAACTTACCCACCCTACAACACCACAGCTCCAGTTACACTGCGCATGTGCCACACCGATACCGTGGGCTATAGTTTCAAATAAAGACATATGGAGCCGACAATTGCATCTCTTTGGTCAAACCGGTCAAAATCGAAGCGCGCCCACATTCTGACATTCACAGGGAACGCATTCAAATCATGATGTAAACGTCTCAGATCGGGAGCTAGCATAGAGGGGAGCTAGCAAGACTTGGCGGAAATGGCTGAAGAATACGCGTATGACCACGTCCGGTTTTCAAAATAAGGTTTTTAACAAATACAAAAACATGCACATATGGAAATAAGATGCATTGGTTTATAGTCACAAAACACATGTTACCTGTGTCCCTTATCATTTAAAGTGACACTGACTGATTCATTTAGGTTGAGGACATCTGTGACTACATGAAGACACAAATAAAAAAAATATTCTTGCTGTTAAATTAAGAGATTTTAAAAGTCCCACATTTTACCCTAACAAAAAGCTAATTTCTGACTATTTGAGGTGTTATAAAAATACATTTCACCATAATTCCAGACAATGGTAGTGATGTCATCATATTGCCAACTGTGGATATCAGTAATGCCATTTTTACTTAGTCAAAATGACATTATGGATATCTGGTATGGATTTTAATCTTTGCTATCTATAGTTAAATGTATAACTAGTAGCAATTGGATTGTAGAGATCTGAAATGGGAGTTTTAGTTTTTAGTTTTAGTAAGAATTACACTGCAGATATCCAGAATTTTCATGAGAGATATAAAAAAAATATATATATGACGACAATTTTGAATAGGAAAAATGTCATTCTGGATATTTGAAATCTTTTTTTTTGTACTAGGAACAATTAAATGACAGTTATCTGCAATATATCCAGTCTAGTTATTAAATGTTAAAACAGCCACTTGTGCTTTTTGAGGATTTCAAAATGTCTTAAATTTAAAAATCTCAATTTATTTGTGAGAGTCCTGTAGGACTGACAGATCAATTGTACGCCAAACATATAGCATAAACAGACTGATGAGTATCTAGACATTACCAATACAATTAGAAGACAAAATAGCTTCTTCAATTTTCTAATATTAGTGAATATGTATGTTCTGCCTAAATTATTACAATTTCACAGATTAACATTAGGTTGCATTGTAAGAAACCCAGAAGAAGTCTCAGGAGACCTGGCTTTAGCAGTTTAGCATTAAAAACAACTTCATTACAAAAACATTACTGCCCTAAGTTAATTCCACTGCAGTATTTTGCTTAGGTAGCCTTTATCTTTATATTGTGCTTCTTGTGCAACGCATCCAGTACTTGTGGCAGTAACTCCATGTTGATAACTGGCTTTTCTAGGTCCTCTGCCCAAGTGAGAGACTCCACGTTGACCCCCGACTGTGCGGTGTGCATCCTCCTCCTTTGTTTGGGCTTCAGTGAGCGCAGAGAGTCGGCCTCGAATCCCGAATGTATCTCGTATAAGTACAGAGTGACGGTAGACCTTTTGGCTAGTCTCAAGCTCCACAGAAGCAGAACAATGAGGCAGCATAGCATCACTCCCATCACAATGTTGTAAGTCCCATGGGTGCAGCTTCCCATGACACAGGAGGAAAAGTAGTCATCATCGAGTTCAGCGATGGCTCTCTGGGCCACAGAGCTTGGACTGGCACAGGTGGGCTCCGTGGAGACAACAGCCCTGTTCTTTAGCAACCAGTTCCGCAGGTATTGGATCCTGCAGTCACAGTGGAAAGGATTCCCAGATAGTGAGACATTTTTCAGACCAACCAGTCTGTCAAAGAGGCCTGGAGACACCGAGGTGAGCCGGTTGTCCTGCACATGGAGCTCCGTGGTGTCTGACGGCAGATGAGGCAGCTCCACCAGGTTTAAAGAGCTGCAATTGACCTGCAGACCAGCAGGCATGAGGGCTGACCATAGGCAGGGTTGACCAGTAGTGTGTGCACTTATCGCGGCCCAGACAAGGAAGACAGCTAAGCTCAGACCGCAGAGCATCCTGCAGGACGAGGAAAAGGTTATGCCCTTTCTGCACTGTAATTTCCTGTTTGCATCATAAACTGGAATAGACGGTGTGCTTACAGTGTAGCACTCAGCAAGTTCTTATATTGGATATTTCTAAAAGCAGACAGTCTCTATAAATGTGTATTAGAACAAGATCAACATTATGTCAATGTCTAGAATCTTGATTTAACTGTTTATGCCAAATACATCTATGAGCTGAAAGCTATTTAATATCCCTGTGGATCCTTAAGCTGTAATAAATATAGCCAAATGTAAAATCCCTTCTTTTTTAAATGAAAAAAGAAAGAATACAAACCTTTTAGAGTCAAACCAACTTGGAAGTTACTTCTTGTGGCGCCAGTCGTCCTCAACATTTAATGATATGTTCACTGTTCTTTTGAGATTAAGAGTATTCCAACATTCTGCCTAACTCAGGGTATCCCCATTCTGTAACCAACGTGTTATTAAACGGAATAATCACACACCCAATGCAGAGCATTGCAGTGTGAGGAACGCACCAATAACACTGCACTGTTATGGCGCATTTGACGTGAAGGAAATCCATCTGCTTAGAGGAGATAAGAGTTTATCTATTAAAGAAAAGAGGCGCAGGCTATCTGAAGCTCTCCAACACAACGTTCACTACAGACATCTACTGCAGTGCCGAGGGCACAGGGGGCACTTCACTGCAAAACACAGCTCGGAGCATGTACAGCTTTATGTGAATTTAAATGTATACTTTGAAAGCCAAATACTGAATGAGCTTGAAGCTAAAGAGAAAGCCGTTTAAAAAAAAAAAAAAGTAAGAATGTTTTTTTTGGCTATTTTTGCCTTTATTAGAACAGACTGTGAAGAGGAGAGCGAGAGACAGATGTAGAAAAAGGCCACAAGACAGATGTGAACTCGGGCTGCTGCAGTGAGGACTCAGCCCTGACACATGGCGTGCACACTCTACCAGCTGAGCTACCGGGGAGCAAATGTTTGGTAATTCTGAGCTGCAAAGCAGAATGGACATATAACCAATACAATCTACAATCCAAGAAAAACATGTCGCACTCCCGCAGCTTCAGAGAAGTGCTTTAAATCTAAAGGTGTCTGAGGTAAGAGTATAAATCATTTTCGCTGGCTGATCCTATGAGGAAGTGTGTAGCAGGTACACTTTCCACCCATAGATGGTGTAATGGCACAGATTTTCCTTTTCATTTTATAGCACTTCAATGCATGCCCTCTGGTGGAAATGCTGCAGCACTAAGTAATGGAAAGTAACGCTGCAGCCTGGAAGATATGAGAGCCTGAAGATAAGGCTCTCATGTAAAATGCATTATACCAAAAGGAGGAAACAAAAAAAAAACATTTCCCTTTGATTCACACCGACAGCTGACTCAGTGCTGACGATACCTTTTTGTTTTTTTTAAACTTCATATACACTGGAGAGCAAAGACAACACATGCGTACCATAAGTCATATATTCGTTTATTTTGCGTTCTCAACATTGTCACAGTTGGAAGTTTAACAATAACTGGGGTCTTACTGACTCACTACTCACTGTACAAACAGAATGCACATATAAATGAGGCCATTATTGTCTTTTCCTCTTTTTAAAATGTGTCTCACTCCAGACTGAACAGCTTGCAGCAGGACGTGTGTAGGTTTGTCTGTGTGCGTGAGGTGGGGGGTTGCATGTATGAAAAAATAGCTGGATGTAAATGGCAGCGAACTTTCTAACAGTCTGTTTTCGATTCCTCCAGCAGATATCAGTTCATGACAGCTGGAGGCAGACACATGTTCATATGCCACCCATCTGTGACGTGATGTCTGTACATCAGGATCTTAACTGCAGACATCAGAATAGAGTACTGATCATATACACAATATGTACAGCTGCTTTAACCCATTGGTCTCTCTCTCTTGGTCCCTTTTGGGCTTCATAAAGATAAACCCTCCTTCCAAGCAGTTCATCTGTTTGCACACCAAACGTCCCGTATTTACATGATGCAAGCCCTCAGCAACAGAAGTGCAGCGCTCTTTATATTTGTAATTTGCACAATGGTTTTGTTGATGAAATGCATGCCGAACTTCAATAACTAGCCTAACATAGGGCAACAACAGGAAATTCAAAATGAATCAAAACCAAAATTTATAGGCTGATTTTCTTCCCCCATCAGCTCACAGTGAATAGGACACATGATGATCCATGCAGTGCATCGTTGGGGTACTTCCTCACAAAGAATGACTGGAGACATTTGAAGCACTACAACACACACCAAAACAAACAGATTTCTGGGTTTTACATAACCCCAAGATTTCAGAATTATAGCAAAATCAAAAAATAAAAAAATGAAATCAATGGACACATATGATCATTAATATCCCATGTGCGATATGTCCGTCATCTGTTCCGTCCTCGTTAATTCCCAATGAGGAGAAATGTGTGAGAATAAGCCTGACTTATGGCAATGGTTTTCTTTGTGAATGTTAAAATACATTTACAACCTGAATATTGGGACAAACAGTTTACTGTCACTAATTTACACACTAGAATAGACTCTTATTTGTAGAATGTAGAAAGTTATTCTTTACATATATACCCAGTTCCTTTGTTCAGTTTGCATTTTGTATATTATAACTGCAATTCCTGAAAACAATGAAAGTGCTCTTTCATATGTGCTTATCCAGCAAAATATTTTTGTTCAGCCCAAAGAGAAACATTTTCCTTTTATTAAAATATATACACACATTCCTCTCGCCACTGTGAACTGTGTAAGTAAGTATTTATATATTCTTAAATGAAAAAGGATATTTTTTTTTTCACCTGAATCTCGTCCTGGACAACAAGATAACAGACTTCCACTCATAGTACAAGTCTGCATTTTTCTGAACATGATTGCACTTAAACTTGCTATGGTAACACTGATTTGTTATACAATGTGCAGAGGATAGCCTCACATTAATAACATTACATGCAAGAAATCACTTACTAGACATTCCACTGAACTCCAAGTCTGTGCCTCTCATGAGACCACGAGGACAGCCACACATTAATTTACTAAGAAAGACTTTGACAGGGGTCAAAAACAAAAATAAATAAATAATGACGCAACATGAAAAAAAAAAAAAAAAAAGAAGAAAAACGCACAAATTAGAGGGACACTTTGCTTGTTGTTAATGTACAAAATCAGTACAAAGATATTGCACATATGATAGAAAAAATATGAAAAAAATACTTCACTATGTAAGATTTTATTCACTCACCTTGTTGGCGAATAAAAAAAAATATACTAAAGAAGGCAAAAGAAGATTTCGAAAGTGTTTCCGTTTTTGATTTTGAGAGTCAAGAGAGCAGCTGTCGCATAATTTCAAGGCAACAGACTTTAACATGTCCGACGCGTTCTGTGGGTCCATTTGTAACATTTGAGCTGAGCCTCCAAGTGTATTTAAAAACGTCTTTTCACCGTTCATCTTCATTACTTTTTTTTTTTTTCAGTTTGAAGCAGCCACAGTACGAGAAGTAAACCGAGATTAAAACAACCAACCGGCCCAGTTTATCATCTGCGCGAGTTGACAGGAAAAGTCTGCTTTGAGGCTTCAGCTGCGGCAGCACGGCCCGCTGAGGCCCATAATATGCAACAGCTGCCATCCAGACGCTCCTTCTGATCCGTTCGAAAGGCAAAAGTTCCAGAATAGATTATAGGCCGGACTGAATGGGAGTTCACTCCTTTCAGATCTACATCCTGTTACCACAGAGTCAGTATAATACTGATAAAATTCATTTTTGCTGATAATAATAATTGTAAGTATAATCTTACAAATTACTTTACGCACAATATACTGGACATGAAGTCTTGACTAAATAGATTATGCATTAATAATTGGCACATTTATTTATGAGAGCTAGGAGACAACACGTATAGCTGTCATCTACAGTAAATACAGCACTAGAACTACAATGACTGAGACGGTCGACTCAGCTGCTCAACTGTCCTTTGATTTAAATGATGTCGTCTAGGTTCTTCACTACATATGAGCTCTACGGGAGGCAACGACAAAATTGCATTCGTATGATGGAAGGATCTGGAAACCAAAAGAGTTGAAAGTGGACCGGCTGCGCACAAGGAGTGACGCCGTCATTGTTTGCAGAGAAAACCGTCGGCCATGTTCTCGTGTCGGGGGGCGTCTCTCCTCCTGATTGTGTGAAGGTAAGACAGTGCTATTGTAGGAATGAAGCAGTCGGGAGCGGCTTGGTGAGAGAACACATTTTCTCTGAAGCCGACACGGCCAGGCGATGTGTGTGAGTGTGTGTGTGTGTGTGTGTGTGTGGAAAACAGAGCGTCTTCCTGTACAGAACCCCCCCCTCCCCTCCCCATCCCTCACAAAAAACCCTGATGGGGCCAGGCCCGTGATCAGGCAAACTAGTAAAGGCCCCTGGTGGAACTACTGAGTCCGATTCCCATCCTGCATATTGGTTGGACCTGGAGGTGAAAAAGGTGCCTGCGTGTGATTGGTTCCCATCACAGCAGCAGTAAAACACAGTGGACAGGCCATAGAGTTCTGCTGTCAGTCCCTTTGGTGTAAGCAACTGTCCCTCCGTCTTTAAGTCCCCGCCTCGCCTCGCCTCGCCTCTCTGTGTTCGGAGCGTCACACTACGGTGCTGATGCCACTGTGTTTAGGTTTGGGTCCGCCAGGTGCCGAACCCGCTTGCTGACTGTGGTGCTGTGGAGCATGCTGGGAGTGCGAGGCGTGATGGGAATGCTGGCTGTAATGGCTGTGCTGTGAGTGGGGTTGTTGGTGGGCCTGGGAGCCATAGCCTGGGTGCTGGTGGTGCTGCGTGTGGGGAGGGGGGTGGTAGTGGTGGTGGTGGTGGTACGGCGGCGGGTTCTGTGGGACTTGGCAGTACTGGGAATGGTGACCGTGGAGCTGCACCGTGTGCGCTACCTGTGCTGTGTGGTGCAGGTTGGTCGGGTGGGGCTTGTGGGATATGAGAGTGGGTTGGACAGCGGGAGGGAAAGGGGCGTGGCTCTGGGATGACGGTTTCCCTCGCTTGCTGCCGAAGAACGACCCAAGGATGGAGGTCGACGCCGAGTTAGGGATGGAGGGATGGCCGCGCGGGGGTGCGCCCTCACGTGGCGTGGTGGCTCTCCGGCGTGTGTGTGGACTGCTAATGATGGACCCCTGCAGGCAAGAAAGAAAAAAAAAAAAAAAAAAAAAAAAAAAAAAAGTAACAGCAACTCCGTCAGACACTGTGCCAACGCTACTGCACAACACTGACTAAACCACAGCTGCAAGGCACCAGCGGGATGAATTCACAGTTTTCTTATTTCAGATAAACAAGTAGCAAAATGTTATAGGGCATGCAAATGAGAAACTAAAAATGTTTTCATGGTAGGCAGCAGCAACACGAGTGTTTCAGCGTCAAGATGAAGGGAGCCTATTGTCAAAGGAGCTCTGCTGTAAAGGAGCTAACCGGCTTGAAACAGTAAATCTGTAACAAGAGTAATTACATAAATACCATGAGGAGCATAAATAACATTGACAGGGGAAGAAAAACATTTCATCTTCATTGCAGTCGGTGTGCCAAACCCTCTAAGAGTCACACATGCAACTTGTTATAATAGTTTCGACATGCAGAGGATGTGACAGGCAAAAACTCAGCATCCACACATTGGCATTCAACTAGAAGTCAGAAGGCAGGAGGAACTAAGCTCTCGTGTGCGGACTTCGCAACAGGCCTGGTCACTTTTCCTCCCTTTCCTGGATCCAACACAGGTATGAAAAAAAAAAAGAAGCTTTTCCTCTGGCACATGCTTCATCTAAGACTGGAGAAAGACCACATGACGTCTTTGAAAGCAGAAATGAAATTGTCAGGGTCCCAGACTTCAACCCAACACATGGACTCATGGACACATGGAATGAGGGAGAGGTGAATGAATGAAATCCACGTCTTTAGAAGTCTCTGAAGCCCGTCAGTAGACCTCGGACTACGTTTCTCCCTGAACTTTACAGCATTTAAGAGAAGTTGTGGATAAGGGGGAAAAGAGAGACCCGCACAGGGAGAGGGGCTGCGGGGGGGGGAGGGGGGGGGGGGATGTTCAGTTTCCTAGTGTCTCACAGAGCTACCACCCTGCCACAGAGAAGAAGAACCAAATGAAAACCGCTTGGATGTGATTGAATGAAAGACAGAGACAGGCGACAAGGGGAGGGATTAGTAGAGTCATGCTTGTTTGAAGGTAAGGTGTGTATTGGTCATATAACATGACCAAAAACAGGAGATCCCTGGCTTCCAAAACAAGGGGGGGGGGGGGAGGGGGGGGCACGATCAGAGGCAGGCAACCCATGCATGCACACTAACTGAGGCAAGCAGGTCATAAGGCATCCCAGGAAGAAAAATAAATGATCCAAACAAATGGACTGAGTCTATGAAGCAAAGAAGGTGTAAGACCAAAAATAAATGGTGTGTTTTCACAGTGCACATCATCACATAGAGAGTAGCTTGGATACCAGCTGCTTCCAACTTACTTCCATATTGCTGTCTAGTGATCCTGCACTGCTGCGACGCCCCCGCTTGCCTGCCCGAGACATGCAATACCACAGATTAGAGATCGACAGCACTCCTGGACCGACTACAGACCGCCCACCGGTCCCGAAGGGGGGCAGTGCAGTGGATTGTGACTGTGAGTAAGGTCCAAATATGGGCGAGAGAGGGGGGAGAGCGCGGTCAGGTCTGGGGAGGGTGACAGGTGGTACTCTGGCTGACTGTGTAGTGGAGCCACATCTTCACGCAGGCCGAGAGCTAAAGTTGCATTACGTTTTTTTTATTTAAAACGCACTTCGAACTGCTTAAAATTTTGAATGCATTTCTATAAATCTCAACAAATATGGACTCCGGAGGCATCAAGTGTAATAGACCAAGGAAAAGTCCGCAGTGAAGTTTTTAACCAAAAGATTGCAGGTCGATTTGAAAACCTTTGACTGGGGTTGATGCCGCATTACAAATTCCCCCAGATTTTCCACTTGCTGAAATGCGACAACTCGTTTGTTAACGTTGCCTCGAGATGTAGGTTGCTCTAAAAGGGGGGGGGGGGGGTCATGGTGAGGCGTGGAGCCAGTCTCAGTGACAGTCACGGAGGAGGAGACACATCAAAAGCAATACAGTGGTTGTTGCACATGGGATGTACAGGCATATACAGGTCTGAGGGGCGAACAGAGCACTACTGCCGTTGTTAGGCACACTCAGCCAATGATACATGACCAATAATCACACATAAACAGGAAAATACCTGATGTGTATGGAAATAACACAGTAAAATACACATGAAATGGGAGTATGGCAGGAAAGGAAAAAAGAAAACACTCAACAAAAACGACCCCGCTAACACATGCCACATCCTGCATGGAAGAACACAGGAGACAGGACTTCTACAGACGTCTTCACTGGCTGACCTATCAGTTCCCATCGAGGTAGAGATCATGAGAACAAAGCGCGTCGTATTACCAACAGTGAGGCAGACCCCTGACTGGATTTCATTATCAAGTTAATCACCCGATAACTTCACCGTTGTTATCTGTAATGAATGAAATGTATTCCTGCTTCGGAGACAGAGCGGCTGTGCTGAACACTGACATTCATGGGTGTGAGATGACTGGATCTGATTCTGGATCTTTGTTCGCTGCTTAAGAATGGTACACACATCAGCGCTGATTTGTTTGGTTCACAAATATATACGTGAGAGGAAATGGCAAAATGATGTTTGAATAAAACTTAAAAGATTATCACAAAATGTCTTTGACTGAAACAAAACGTAGGTGTGCAAACAGTGCGAGGTTAAACCAAAAGAAAAGAAGAAGAGTCAGGATAAAAACATGAATGGGAATGTTCAGAAATAAACTCATCCAGATGATCAAGGGTGAGAACTGCCCGTCAATTTCATTCCTCACCGAGTTAATCTGGATTTTTAAACCATAAACCTCTTCAGAAATAGGTCTGTATTCAGTCTTTGGATTTAAAAAGCACACCGTCAGTCTCTCGAAAACAAAGTCTGCTGAGGTTAAACATTGATGGACACACGGTTCAGACCGAACTCTCCAATCATATGTCGTGGATTTAAAGGAGAGGACTCTAAATTCTACATTGATGGTGCTGTGAAACAACATTGAGCTATTTCCATCCCCTCGGTATCACCACAGAGAGGTGGATGGCAGCAGGAGAGAACTTTCCCACTAAAGAGCCGGCTGGTAAAAGCAAAGACGTTTTGGCTGTACCTGCTTCGGAGAGGTCTCGCAGGGAGCTGCTGAGGGCGCTGCGCTTCAGGCCCTCGCCCATGGCGTAGGTGTCGTCCAGACTGGCGCGGTTCATGTTCCCGTTGCCGCCTTCCTTCTTCAGACCGGAGCTCTGCGACATGCTGGGCCTCACCACCCCCTTCTGCTTCTCCAGCTCAGCTGTGGAAAAGGAGCCGAGGAAAGACTGAGGTAAGCGGCGGCGGTTTTTACGTCTCACTCTGGCCAGGCAACGACTCTATAACTTCTCTGTGATGCATTCAGCCACCTCTCGCTGTCTGGAACTCATGAATCGGATCTACATCCTGTTGCTCGTGTGTCACGACGGCTTTGCCTTTTGAATGCCCACAAAAAAAAACCAAAAACACACCGCCATCCCTCCTGTAAGCCATCCTGTGAACATTCTCCCTCGTAAAGTGCCGCAGTCGAGTAATGAAGACCATGCCCTGTTTTCTACTTTGCACAGCCTGAGGTAGACAGATTAAGAGGGGGGAGGGAGGGAGGGGAAAAGGCAGCTCACACTCTATTCTGTATTTCTCCATTTCCTGGACCTCGGCGATGGACTCTCGCAGGTCGTCTGTGAACTTCTTGCGATCCTGCGGGTTGGGCGCGTTGAAGTTGATGAGGACTTTGACGTCTGCACCTGGTATGGCTGATGTAAGTCTGATGCCGTTTGGGTAATCTGGGGGCGACGGCAAAGAGACGGCGAGACATTTACACAAGGGCCATGTGATCAAAACCAAGTCAAAACACATTGGGGCGAATCCGTCTGAAGTTTGGAGAGTTAAAACAACGTCACAGCCCCGTGATGTAAACACCGTCAGCCGACACGCCACGGGCATGAAGACGGAATGAAAGAAAAAGCCACTTACATTGATTTTCAAACAGCATGACCTGCATCCCGTACAGAGAGAAGGACTGTCTGAAGCTGTACGTCACAGAGTTCTTCTTTTTCTGGAAGATCTTGGTTACCTGACATCGCACAGAGAGAATATTTTACGGGTTCTGAAGAGAGAGAGAGAGAGAACAGAGGAGAAGAAAGGAGAGGGCAGGAGAGGGCTTTTACCACGAGGAGGTCGTTGAACAGGAAGATCTCCCGCTGATGCAGGCCCAGCTTCTGGAGCTTGTTGGGATCCGGAACTTCAAACAGACGGCAGTAACACACCAGCCGGCGATGGGGCAGCGACAGCACCTAGAAGGTCGGAAAAAAAAACAGGAGCATAGATACAAGCACTTCAGAGGTCCGAGACGATTTAGGAAACAGAATTTAAAGAAGGTGTCGCCAAAGGATGACACATTCACAGGGACATATGGTGTTATTTTGGAGACCACTGTTTAGTGCCGTTTGTTTTGTCCTAACATAGGAGAAAATAAGTTCAAACTAGAATTTACCAAGGCAATGGTGCTGTATAAGTAGCTATAAGTAGCAGCAGTGTACAAAATAATGTAGAGCTAAATCAGCACATCCCATAAAGATTACGATAACTAATCTAATCACCATACAAGCGGCAGATCTACAGTATATTCTGTGACTCAGAGTCATGTGTGTGGCATGCGGCCAGCGGTGGTGTAAGTGGTGCAGCTCAGTGCCACCAAAGAATTTATGTCTGTCTCCAGGGGGCAGCGGTGACAGATGAGAGGGGGGGGGGGGGGGGGCAGAAGTTTGTGCCTCTTTAGGTAATCTGACTCTGAAACTACCTGTTTGATGTGCATTAACTGCAACGTCCAGGGACAGACACGGCAAGCTGTGCACGTACAGTGAGATAATCAATGAAAAATGACCAAATATAGTACGATTTATGGATATGTAGCCTACTCACGCATCCCAGGCCGTGGTGGAGTGATCCGATCTAAAAAGAGAGGGCAAAGAAGATGCGTTATGCAGCCGTTCTGTTAGGATTATTAACAATACTGCCTCTGAAAATTTAATCTCTTCTGCTTTTATAATGAGCCCATGCAAGGACTCGCCCTTGCAGAATGTGCACGATAGACTATTACAGTGGCCATGAAGATGAATGAACCTCTTGGGGTCTGGATATAGGGTGGTGATCTTTCCCGGCTACCGGACTCGAGGGAGTCTGCGACGACGCTGGAATGAAAATCGATCCAGCCAGAGAATGCCAACCCCGAGCAGCACTACAGGACCCGATTATCACGGCGAGGAACTCAAATGTGCTTTTTATGTTCCAGCGTTTTACAGAGCGTCCTCCTGAGCCTTTCATTCTGCAGCTAAATGGTGACGAGGGAACATTTTTCAACACATGCAGCAATTACAGGCCGAGCAGAAGCCATTCCAACTGGAACAAAGTCCTCGGCGCGAGACGAGCCTCTCTCCCCGACGCCGCATCGGTTAATCACACTTTCAACCGTCACACGTGAAAGAGACATCGCCGCCTGCAGAATAATGACAACATGCTGCTGCCCTGCTCCCGAGAGTCTGAACTCAGTCTGAACTCCATTTAAGAACAGCTCTGGTTCAGGATTCAGACACGGAAATAAACTGACGAATGATTAGTCAAACAATGGATAATTGTAATTCATGACGCCAGATGAATCCCTGGTTTCAACCACTTCTCCCTCTACAGTGGTGTGAGAACTCCAACGTGCTACGGCAGCAGAAAGCGCCCATTTTTTATCAGACTGCAGCACTGGGTGACATCTCTCAAGGGCTTCGGGTGTTTTAAAATCAGCAGCGTGAAGGTCTTGAAAAGTCCGGCCACAACAATACCCAAAGGTAGAGCACAGTTTATAAATCTTCCCGTCCCTTCTAAGAACTAAACTCTTACATTTCGGCATCCACAAGTCAGAAGGAGTGAAAAGTCCCTCTAGGCCAGAGGGCGTGACATTTCTGATATTAAGTGTTATTTTTTAAATGTTCTTTTTAATAAATGTGCCATATCAACATTAAGGGTAGCATTAAGTATTAATTATGACACTAAATGTACAGATACATCTCCATCCATATTGGCAACGTGCAAAGCAACATTTATCAGGAGATTGTGATAATATATGAGAGCAATATGCAAGCAGGCTAGCATCCCTGTTCATCAACAATAAATGTAACAAATTCCGCGAAGAAGGCAACAAAGTACTAGCCGATCAGACGCAGAGTAGGGCGGGTCTTCGCAGAATGTATGTGGGGGAGGGGGGGGGGGGGGGGGGTCAATGAATCTGTACTGTAAATAACAGGCTGCGGAACTGCCGAAGGCTCTGAATGAGGCGATTTGTCATTCAAGTGCTCTTCGACATTTCCCAGAAACCCTCTTGCACACTTATTGCAAGTGTGTTATCGGTGGCTGCGAGTACAGATTGGAGCAGAGAGATTAATGTCGTGCCTTGAAAATTGTCTCTTCTTTTTACTTGATAAAGAGCACTTACTGGTTTCTTTCCCACGATGAGCTTCTCAACCTTCTGCACCTGCGAGACGTGGTCTTCATTGGTCTTGAGCTCTCGCTTACGGATCCTCTCGTAGATGCCGACCAGAGTCTCCCGAGGGATATCCTCCCCGTCATCCACACCTGGCACACAGATCAGCAGAGCGTATTCAAATATCAGTTCATAGGTTTTGGTCACTGATGGCGCATCCTTATCATATCGGCGTTTTGGTTTCGTCACCTCTTAAATTCTTGATGAAGTCCTCCATCTTCATCTTCCTCTCGGGCTTGACGTTGGGGCTGTACATGTCGGTGTTGAGGAGGATGATGGCGAACGCCAGGATGAAGATGGTGTCGGGGTTCCTGAACTGCCGCACCACTGTGGGGTTGCAGATGCAGTAGCGCTGGCTGGAGACACGAGGCAGGAGAGCAAAGATCTCAATTTACAGCCAAACTCAGATTGCAAACGTCACACACAGCCGTGCTCGTAGTGAGGAAAACACTGGCAGGAGAAATCAGAAGTAGTGCTAGAGCTCGTCCTTTTATCTACCAACAATTACCGGCAGCTCAGAGGAAACCCAGCAGCAATGACCTTTCAAATATCAATAAAAGTCATAAAACACTTCCAATATCATTTACAAAAAGCAGTATTATATGCTGTGCTGTTTTTAACACAGGCTTATTGTATTTTAATTGTCATTGGCTCGGGATTGTTTTTTTTTCCGTGCAGTCATTGGTCCGTCTTTGCTACGTCAGTGTGTGATCTCGACTCAGGGTCTGACCTGAAGGCTTCGATAAGCCGCTCCACCTTCTGGGCTTCGCCCTGAACACGGATGTGGTTCTGAAATTTCCTGAGCGCCTCGTCCAGCTCCATGCTCTGGAAGTCCATTTCATCCACCACACAGCTGACACACAAGAGAACAGATGGCAGAAGAAAAATGAAACACAAACATGGCGTCATTGATCGTCACCAATTCTTTTTGATCTTACAGGGCTTCAATTCTATCACGTCAGTGTTTATGAAAGAGGATGTTACAGGATTCTAATCACATTTGCACCACGAGTAAATCTTACCTCCTGCAGGCTCTTTATGAGTTGGATTTTATGGAGTTTTTGGGACTTTGTCCCTTTCTTCTATTAAATAAGCTACAACAACGGCCCCCATGTGTTACTACACACTTAAGTATATATTATATAAGATCCTGGACTTCAGTACTTTCACACAAGTTTTCATTTGACTCATTTTGGGTTTTTCCTTCGCTCGCCTTTATCTAATCATACGGAAGATGGCGGCGAATCATACTTACTCCAAGACATCTCTGTTGAACTGCTTCTGCCGATTGCCGAGAAATTCTCCAATCATCTGCCTGCTCAGCCCCTTCCTCTGCAGCAGGAAGTGAGCTACACCGACCGGCGTGTCGGGGATGAATCCCCTCTCGGTCAGGTACTGGACGCCCTTTTCTGGCTTCCTGATGAATCCAAACATTTAGAGGTCAATTAAAAAAAAAATTAAAAAAACCCGGAGAGAAGAATCTGCAACTGCTTACTTCTGAATTCTGAGAAAATACATGTTGGCAATTTCTTGAGGCGTCTTTAAAATTTGTATTAAAAGTATTATTAAGACATGCCTGATTCTCTAACACTAGAAATGCAGAGTGATATATTATGGACTAATTTCTTTGTCCATGTAAATATCTCTGTATTTGACATTAATACAGTTTAATATGTGAAATTATTTTCCAAGAGACTTCACAAGCGTCGCCTCCATTAATCACTGAACACACTGGTCAAGCGCCTGCTCGAGCAGAGCCGAGTACCTACTTGTTGAAGAGATTGAGGCCGATGCGGTAGTGTCTCTTGCGAATAACGTCATTGCTGAAGATGGGCGAGTCCCAGCTGTTGCGAGTCTCCTTGTGGTAAGTCTGCTTGCTGAGCGTCTGCTCGCGCAGGCTGTCTCTCGACGAGGACTCGGAGCTGCAGTTGATGGTGTCGTTGGAGTTGGACGTGCTGTTGATGCTGTCGTTGTCCCCATCGGAGAAGTCCGATTCGGACTTGCTCTGTCTGTTGGCCGAGCCGTTGATGGCCAAGTGGCCTTCCAGGTGGCGCTGGCGGTGGCGCAGGGGTGCTTCGTCGTCGCGGGAGGACGCTCGCGGCGGGGGTCCGTGGGAGATGTGTTTAGGGCTCGCCTGGGACGACGTTACGATGTGGCCGTGCGGCTCGTACACGGGCGGCCGTTTCACAGAGCCGCGGTCAGACCGGTCGCTGAGCTCTGCAGAGCTGTCGCTCGGGGGTTCTATGGTCAACAAAGGGAGATGGTCCATTCTAAGACGCTGCTCTTGGCACTCTAGAGAAGGAGTGCTGCGGCAGCTCGTGTCTGTGTCACGGCCCTCCTCTTTGGGGTCAATAGGCCAGTAGTCCTGGGAGGAGTTGGCTGACCGCAAACGCAAGTCTGATTCTATGCTGGAGGGCTGGTCCCCTGACCTGGACCGAGCAACAGAGGGGGGCATGTCCTCCTCGTCGATGAACAGAGTAACGTCGCTGTAGGATGCCAACGTTTCATCGTGCATTCGTCCGGCTGCCCTGCGGTGGGACTTCCCCTGATAGGGCACTTCCCGCTCCACGTTGGAGCAGCCCATGGCCTCGGGGTCCGGACCCTCGTCCCCTTGAAGGCTGCGACAGTTCAGTGCATCGTCTATCGACTCCGCCAGAGATTTGACCTGCCTGGAAAAGGCGTCCTCCAGCTCCGTGATGGCGTCGGTCAGGTCCCCCTGTGGGGCTGGGTGAGACGCCATGTTGGCCTGTTGGTGCACCTCTATATCGCCACATTCAGACTGCACCATCAGCGGGGCGCCGTCCTCCGTCATCGACACCTGCCTCCCTTCAAAGTAGGAGCTGTGCACTTTCTCGGGGCCCTCGAACGAGAGCTGCATCCTCATGTTGGAGAGGACGATGCGTCTGGACATGCGGTTCTCGGACATGGAGCTTCTGAGACGTTCAAAGTTCTTGTTCATCTGATACTGGCGGAAAGCCGTCTGGATGGTGCGGGCCGCATGCCGGGTTATGAATCGTCCACCATATTTACGCTCCAGCATCTCCACCTAGGGGAAAGACGGGAGTAAACGGAATACTTTATGATTTCTCAGCTATGCATGGTTTATAAAGTCATCCTCCTGGATGGTACAGATGATTGAATCTCCCAGTTGCCAGTGGCTCCGAGACAATCTAACAGCTTTTCTTGCTTTATTTGTACCAAGAATAATCTCCGATACTTAACCAACACACAATTTATAATTTGCTCATGACGCTTTTAAACTCAACTCCAAAGGTAACTGCTCGGCGAGGCTACTTTGGACTACCTGTTTGTCCTGGAGGTCAGCAGAGAGCTCGTAGCTCTCGGAGAGCGAGCGCGAGCGCTTGATGGCCTCCTCCTCGGCCTGCTTACGGAGGATGGACTGCGAGTGCTGGAGCTTGGGCCGACGGGGTCTCTGAGGCCCAGGCTGGACCCCGTGGCTGTAGAGCGGGCTGTCAAATCGGTCAGGACTGATTGCCGAGCCGTGAGTCACCGGGCCCTGGCCATAGCTGGCTCCCCCATCCAGGGGAGGGCCGCTCTCATTGGGCCGTCCATCCCCTTCCACACTGCAATAAGAGAGCAAAGGGACGCTTAGAGATCTCATCTCGTCACGACACGGATTAGACAATGAGAATGACATTTTTGAGTCAGTATTTGATGGAAGGATTATCGGGTTAATCACAGCCGTCTTCCTGATGCAACTCATGAAATGTCAGAACAAAAAGTAGTTTAACTTCAGAGATTCATGGCCGACGCTATAATAAAATAGTCTAGTCTCTGTTGTGGAATATACAAACACATATGGCTTCACAACGCTGATTCTACAACTATCGACATGCAGAAAAAAACACATTTCATTCAACTGCCTAAGCTGCTTAATACTGGTTTGTACCTGTGGAATAATTACTGAAAATTTGACAACCTGCCACAGAATCTGCTGTGCCACACTGAAAAGACACCGATGCCACGTAAACACTCCAAATATCAAACGCATCCAGTCGTCCGTTGTCCTTGTGGGATTAAATCTCACACAAATAACGTGGAAAAGAAACAAGGCGATTACTCACTCACTCTTACATTCTGCCGTACTACAAGAGGACAGCCTGTTGCGAAAAGACCGCCTGTTCTCTATAAATTGCCAACTCTTCCTCCATATCTTGTCCACCATTCTTTCAGTCAAGTGAGGTCCAGAGTACACGGGCTCCTCCAGGAAACTCGAGGCATGCCACCTTAAGGGCCAATCAGTGACCGACGGGAGTTACATCATGTTTGCTGCAGCGACGACGCGCCGTTACAAAGTCCAGTTCAGAGGGCAATGACAGAGCAAACACTACTTTCGCGGTCCTTTAGAAATAGCCGAGTCGTGGGTGACAGTGGTGCCCACCTTTTCCATAACCAACATCATAATAACTACCATTTCTTGCCCTCCATGGTACAGTGCCTTCACTGTGCGCAGGCTGCCTAATGTGTTTGAACTGTGACTCGACACACCCATACTGTGTACACAAGCCACTTCCTTCATTAGACAGCCCGACATCAACATTCGGCAACAACAGCTCGCCAGCAAACCGCGACCAATGCGGAGTGAAAACGTGGAACGGAATATGGTCAAAAGTTCACAGCGGGTCTATTTGTTAACATTTAAACGTGACATTAGTGATCTTTTATTCAAAACTGAATGCAGATCTTTGGATTTGCAACCCCACCCTGCACACACGCCAACAAAATGTTTGCAAAAGATGATCATTCATGGTTCACTATATGCTCACTTACAGCCTAGCAGCAATGTCAGGCTTGGGCATGTTGTCTGTCTCAGTCCATTACAATGCATACTTATCATTTTGTACATTTGAATCTAATTCACAACCTACAAATGTGTCCCTTTCCGTCTGCTGATTCTTGTCTAAGAGAGAAAGTGCAATGCAACATGAAGCTTGCGGTAACTGATTACATCTCGTACAATTGAGTCACTTTTCACTTCACTTCTCTAAACCAACAGAAATGCTTTGGAGAACAACCTCGCATCCAAAAAAAAAAAAAAAGGCAAAGATTTGAGTGTGAAATATTAAAACATCGTCGTCCTGCTGTGGCTGCCAAACTACCGCTAATCACTGCTAGAAAATATTTGATTCCAACAGTTCAGATGGCGTTTGGGTGCAACAAGTAATATTATCATGTCTTCAAGTAGCAGAGGTGTTCACTTCCACTAAATGCAACATCAGAATGAATTTGCACAATAAGTGGCCTACTTCCCTTCTGACCCATTCAGGGTCAGCCGAGGCCACGGTGACACAGGACAATTTCATGTTACGTAAATGCTGACCGACTCCCTCGAGGCAAGAGGTACACACAATGTTTAAGTGTGGAAACGCAACAGCGGACGCCTTCATACGAATGCCTTTATAATGCTGAACCAACATAAAACCTTTGCACAGCACAGTGAGAATCATACTTTATTGCATAATTGCCATTGGGACGAATCTCCCCGACCATCTGTCGTGGCAAACTGACGCCGCCGTCCCTGGAGCTAAAAGTCACACCTTGCGTGCTGTCACAGCTCCAGAGTACAGCCGGTGGTAGTTTCTGGTTTCATTATTTCTTCATTAAGAGTTTGATTAGTGACCTGGATAAAGTGCTGATGAAAAGAAGCTTTTGGGTACATCGGTTTATTCATATTGGCATGAAGAAAGGGGAAACATGTGTTGAGCCAAGAGAGCGATTGTGTAGCACGCGTTGCAAATTCTAAAACGTGTTTAAGGAACTTAAGGCGAAAACATATGATCAATATATAAAGTGGCAAATGTTAACAACTGCTACATGGATTGCCATGAAATTTGGTACATAATCATGATTCTCTCAGGAAGAATTGTTAGAACTTTGGTGATCTCCAGACTTCATCTAGCACCATCATCGGGTCAACTAGTCCAAACTTTTGGTTTGCGAAACTATTGCAATTCCCACCAGCCTCAGTTGTACTTTGCTTTTAGTGCTAATTAGCTAATGTTAGCATGCTAATATGCTAAACTAACATGGTAAACATTATACCGACTTAACATCAGTATGTTAGCTTTGTCATTTTGAGTATGTTAGCCTTTAGCTCAAAGCACGGCTGTGTCCTCAATGAGCTGCTAATAGGTTGTAAAGACTCTTAGTTTTAGTTTTATTGATTTATTTATTGTGGTTTTCTCTGTTCCATCTTATTTTTGGCTCGTCAGTCATCTGTGAGGCATTCTAAACTGCACTAATCTGCATGAAAGGCTGCTATTCAAATACAGTTTGATTGGTTCATTATGTAATTTAGTTTTGTGGTGTTTTTTTCCGCTGTTCTATTTCGTAGTAATTGTCTTTCTATTGTTTTGCCTAATTGTGTAATTATTTACGAACTAAAAAAAAAATTCAAGTTATGAAATATGACAATGTAACAGTGGGGATGAGAACCGAGTCGAGATTAAATAACTGAAGAAGCAATAACCTTCAAGCTGCTTTTAGTAGCTACTACAGTGCTCATCTGGGGTTCGCTCTCTCACTCAGTCACCTCTAAAAACATTCAAGGCACAAAGTCAAAACTAAAGCTGGAGTACTGGCTCTGCCTTCCCCCCCCCCCCGATGGGACCAGCATCCTCTGCTCCACTTTCTACCGACCAAGAATCCAGAGGAGCGAGAATAAATGCTGCAGTACTTTTCGCTCTGAGGTCATTGAATACTCCACAGAGTGAGGTCAGTTGTTCATGATGGCGGGGAACAGGGGGTAAAAAAAGGAAAGGAGGAGAGCAGCACTTTAAGAGCTGTAATGGATGTTGAAGGGAAACAGAGGGACTGAACTACAGCCGAGCAGGAAGCGGCGTGACGTTGTTCCCGAGAAGAGACCGAAGTCACATGGTTGAGGCAGATCTCCGGAAGTCGCGTTATCGTTTATATCAACACGTTGTATCCATAATTTACGAGGATTGTAGCTGTTGAGAGGTGAAGGATGAAGCAATGACGGTTCTCCCAGGACCGCTTCCTAAAAAGTGACTGTACCCTCGGTGAAACATGATCTCACAACATGAGCAACAACTGCTCGACAATGTCTGTCGCGCAGTCTGGTCTCTTTATCCACCGGGAGCCCCTGTTGGTTTCCGATGCAGGCATGGATAAGCATGTCAGCTCAGCTGGCAGTGATTTTCAGCCATGGGGTCCAGGGATTTTTGGGGGGGGGAGACCATCTCTCGTTCTCCCCTACTTCCCTCTCAACACGTCCTGAACAAAGAGGCCCGGGCCTCAAACCCGTTCCATCAGTCGGACCTGAGGGAGAAACATTCCTCCGTCCCGGAAAAGAGGAGTCACATCTTCAGGAGTTCTGGGAACAGAGGAAGGCTAATGAAGTGCAGGCTGGAGCTGCGGAGGAAGAGCGAGCGGCAGTGCGGAACTAACGGAGCTCACGAAGTCGCAGGGGTGACGGAGAGGTCTACAGACGGCTTTGTTTTAAGACGCTCTTGTCGGTATGAGAAAGCGGAACTGAATTGCGATCTTCAAAGCCATTGAAATGAGCATTATGCTAAATACTTACAGAGAAATCTTTCCACATGCACTGCGTTTAAAGGCACTACAGTAATCTGACAACTCCTCGCCCACCTGTCTAGACTTGCCTTTGTATTTAATGCCTGTTGCCTTCATTTTATTGAGTTCCTGTGAAGTTCTGCTCTTGAAAGGTGCTATGGTCCTTTTTAAACTTAACATAAACACCCTTAATGGGCCCCTTTGTATTTCCTGTTGCAACGTTTGTTAATGTAATCTCTGACAGGAAGTCAACTTGAACCAAAACTATTGCCCTAACAACACACTGGCATTTTAAAAAGGTTCATACAAATGAACTTACTTACATCTCACATTTGGCAATAATCTCAAGTCTGATCTCAGAAAGATCAAACTGTTTAAGGATCAATAACTACAGTGACTGCAGCGATACAAACTGGCCAAGTGTACGGGTTTCTTAAAAAGTGAGCACATGGGAAACAAAAGTAAGTAACATTGAACTCATGCATGTTCGAAAGTGATAAATAGATAAACACATTATACCGTCTTGCATTGGCAATCTTCAATTGCAACACCAACAGGGTTGCTAAGGAAGTCTGATCTGCCCGATGAGGGATATTTTTGTCCGTGATGCACAAGCGGCAGACGGTGACGGGAATCTGATTCCCTCACAAGGGTGTTTAAGAAACATCACGTGTTACAACACTTATGCAACACATATAAATGCTTTATCAGATAATTTGCCAATTCTGTTGTTCATGCGGGTCTGTAAACATACAGTGAACTGACCCTTTTAATCAAATTGAACAAATCACAATTCTCACCCCCGCATGCACGGACAACATGCGCTACGAGCCCAACAAAAGCAGATGTTTCCTCTCTTCACAGTTACTCAGAGAGCTCATCAATACAGATGCACGCACAGGTAAAAGGTTAGGAGACCACACAGCAACATGTTAATGAAATCCAGCATTAAAAAGGTAAATGTGCCAGTAAACACTCGGGTACATCAGTCATTCCAGCACCAATAACCACACGAATGGAGGATTTTGTAACGGCTATAACCAGAGAGCGAGGAGCAGGTTGGGGATTCATAGTTGGACACAGCTGGAAAGCCGCTTTGGCCGGCAGACTGACGGCATCACTCTTGAGAGTTTGCAGCAGACGGCATATTGTCGACCGGAGCCTCACAAGACTCGTGGCCGACAACTACTGTAAGTTACTGAGAACTAATAAATCAACCGTCATCTGCTGTCGAGTGCAACCAGAAACCAACAGTCTTGACTTCAATGTGCATGTACAAATATAAACCTTTGTTCTGATTATTACTTTAAATAGCAAAAGGTAATTTGCGAGCCCAAGGGTTTTCATTTGTTATAGTTTTCCTTTGACAACTCCAATCACATTGAATTGAGGACCAATAAGCCTGCCGATTATTGACTGGCATGATTTTTGCACGCGTGCAGCAACTTAAAAACACAGCGAGTGATTTGATGCTTCGTTGATGCCATCCACGTACTTTATTAGTTAAAGCAATCAGAAAACAATACTATTCCCCCGTCAACTGCCGGGCCTCATTCTGTCTGAATCAAGGGGTCCCTCCTCCTCCCTCCTGTCAAGACTCATACAAACAACAACAACAACAGAGATTTACTGACAGTAATGAATAGTTAAACTACACTCAGCACCTGCCCTTGAAGAACCAGCGATTTGAAAGCACACGGTCACGGCCAGCTAGCGGGAGGGCCACGACACACCGCAGGAATGCCCTTCAGCCGACGAGAGGGGGGGGCGGGGGGGGGGGGGGGGCAGTCTAACTCACAGATGGATTCTGTACAGTGAGACTAAACACACCACGATAGCGTACAGTGACTCAGACAGAAGGGCCGCGATCTGTTGTTCCGCTGCGAGGGAGTCACAATTGACATGGCAGAACCCCACTTTGAAATTCATGATCTTCTTGACGCTCCGCATTCCTCCTGTCATCTTCTCGAGGTGGATTACGTGAAAGCACAAAAGCAGCGGGTTAATTCGCCATGTGATCCGGGCCCCTTTTTCTGTTCTCCGCTAAAAACACACATACACTGTCTGTTCAATTTAAACAAAGCCTTATGAGCTCAAGCTCCGGTGTAACCTCATCCAATGACAAAACAAACACACATTTCACACTCTCCTATTACTCTTACCAGCCATTCAGCTCCAGTTCCAGCAGCGACTGGGTCTTCTCCGAGTTACACTGCAAACACCACATGCTGGCCAGTACTCGCAGAAACGAAGTAATCCAAACATTAACAGTCCCCCTCACCGGCCCCCCATTACTGCCTAAAAGGTTCCTCCGACAGACAGACGCATCTCAGAACCGCCATCTGCGCGAGCTTGTAGCTGCCTACTTCTTGCAGACGTTCCCATTTCTCAGCCATGTAAACAAGCAGCTCCCTGTGGATGGCAGGCGTACATAGTCAGTGCTGAGTGGCAGTCTGTGATCTCGGATGGACCTCTTTCTTTTTCCCTTTCTTCCCCTCTGTCCTCCGTGTGCCGGGCTGGTAGGAGTATAAGGGGGGGGGCGGAGGCTGGGAGACAGGGGAGTGTGGGTTTTTCTTTGCCAGGCCTTGTGCAGTATGGAAGGGGGCGGGGTGCAGGGAAGGGTGTGTGCGTGAGCGTGGTGGCTCTGTAGCTGGGTAGAAAGAGAGTGAAGGGGATGAGATACCTCCTGCACAACCCTGATCATGCGAGGAATGACCCTGGAGCAAGAGACGTGGAACAGAAAACCCCGTTTCTCAGGCGCGTTATCAGAGAATGTGAAAACGTGTGAAAAAGAGAGCTCCAGACGGCGAGGGACGAGAATGAGGGATAAAGCAAGGAGCTTAAGGCGCCCGGCGTAGTGAATGCCAGCGTGATCCGGTTAGGTGCATATAGGTGTAGTAGATAAGTCGCAAAAGGATGGATAGAGAGACAGGTAGGACAAAGTACGAGGGGATGTTACCGTAAACACAGAAGACAGTGTCTGAGGAAACGGGGGGGGGGGGGGGGGTTCTTTTGCACAAGAGAAAAAGGACTTAGTGGGGAGAGACGAGCAACACAACGAGAGCACCTCTATTAATAGAGCCTTTCAGGGTTGAGAAGTTACTGTTATGATGTGCACTAAGAAAAGAACCAGAGAGGATTCTGTGTCTTTCTGCTGCAGCAAATCACAGCAGAGGAGAGGCTGTCCCACCTCTAGCACCTCTATTTCTGACCTCCTTTAAACCAGCTTTGTTTGATTGAGTGGACACGTCATGCAGCTAAAAATGCCACCCGTACTGCACCGATCGTCGCAAAGCTCGCCGCGACTTCCGTCCAGCTTCACACATGCGGCGGACCCCAAAACTGCAAAACCGACGGTGCCTCCTCTCTGGACTAAGCAGTGTTGTTGAGACAGGCCGGTGACTAATCACCCCTCTGAGAGAAGGGGGTTGGGGGTAAACTGCCCCCGAGTCAAAAGGTATTTTCTACCTAATGACAACAGGCACAGGAAACAGGAGAATGGCTCCCACATGGAGCCAGTTTAGAGAGACACCAATCATCCACACACACACACACACACACACACACACCAGCTCCAGAGGGAGATGTTGACGTCCTCTAATTACAGGTCTGCACCCCTAAAATGATCCCCCTTCCCTGCACCGTTTTAATCCGAGACTTGAAACGAAAGCTGCAGAACGAGAGACAACAACTGGAAAGGACAACGTGTGCATATGTTAACATCAGCGTCGTGGATCAGGGATTCAAGGCACACGGACTTACTTGCAATGTGGGACTATGGCAGAATGATTATGTGCAGAGCGGAAGGCGGACAGACAGCGACCGGCCGACTGATCTATTTCAGTGCGAGACCTTGGCCCTGCACTCTACAGCTGCTCACGCCTTGTGGAGCGGCAGACACTTGACTCAACTTACGGATCTCACCTATCACGCGATCTCCCCGCCCCTTACCGAGTGACAGCAAGGACAACAAACAAACAGGTGGCGCAAAACCTATTTAGGAGGACGTTCCTTTCATAAAACTCTCATTCCTCATTATTCTATCATTTTGTTATTATCACCCAAGATGGAGGCAGACATTTAGATCTTGAAACGTGTGCATGACATGAGATCTTAGCTCCGGTGCAGGCGGACCACGGGGAGTGGCTAACCGGACTTTATTTGTTTGGTAATGAGATGTGAATTCATATCACGGTCTCATTGTGAAGGCAAGCGAGCGGAGCGTCGAAACCCCGAGCCTGTCGTGATTGTTTCAGCATGAGGCTCGAGGGCGGCAGCATTTTAAGCATCACATCATCTCATGCGATGAATTCCAGGTGAAGCCCGAGCTGTAAAACGTTTGCACAAACTTCGGGGACACTTAGTGAGCCTGTGTAATTCTCTCCGTCTCTCTCTCTCTCTCTCTCTCTCTCTCTTCCTCCTCTCGCGCTACGATCCGGTCTAGTCGTCCCGTCTGGTGAAGGCCCACTCCGTCTCCCGAGTCCTGGCTGCGCGGCTCCGCTCCAGCATGATGTCATTGAGAATTCCAAGCAGAGGCCCACTCTCTGCTCATAAAACGCAATTTCTTCAACTCAATACATATGGTCTCTCTCCATTCGAGCTCCTACTCTGTCATCCCCTGCTTCGGTTCCACTGCCCTCCCCTTCTTTTCCTCTCCCTTCTTGTTTTAGTGCAAGGAAAGCAAGGTACATTGCACTTGGGGACGAGGCTGAAGGGTTAGGGTTCACACAACCGCCTTAATCAGGTGCGTTCCCACAGAATACCTGAATATTATCAGAGGAGCAGAAAAACTTGGGTTTTCCCATCGCCAAAGAGGCCGAAAAAAGACAGAGCAGAGGAAAAGAAAGCAGAGGAAACGACGGGGGAAAGTGATAACTTCCTGGAAACCTGGTCACAAGACTTTGGCACCGCGAGCTCCGTCTACATGACATCATGCGCCGTTTCTCATTATCTGCTTTTGCTGGACGCTGAGCGACCGAGACCCGAGCTACGAAACGGAAAATAAAGTGAAAAACTCAGCCCATGCCCGGTCTGGAAACAATTAGAACGGGCTGATGTCATGGTTTGATACAACGGCATACGAAATGGGATGTAGTGGCCCGGGATAGCTTTGGGAACACAGAGGACTTTGTATGTAAAAGAAACACATTTTCCCTATGAATTCTCAGGAACAAAGAATTGCTGTGCATAAGAAGGGTCTGGCAGCAGATGTATAAATAGAGCTGAAATGAGAGTAATTAAAGGATAAGCCGCCTGTGCTCATCACATCCTGGCGGCAAAGCCGGAGCAGATGTGTTGCCCGTGGGATCCTGTGGGAACGATCAAAGATCGGCAGCGGCAAGTGATGTCTGAGAGGCTTTTTCCCCTGTTCATACACCACTTCATGTAATTCCAATCTGGATAGAAAATCTGTTTGTCCAGACACATGGAAACTGCAGGAGATGGCTTTGGAGATTAGTTCTGTGGCATCAAAACATCATTTGGAAGCAACTATATGTCTTCTTTACACAAGCGCTGGCAGCCCAGATACGTGCTTTCCTATAAGATTTGTTGACTTATTCTCTAAAGGAATAGTTTGACATTTTGGGAAATGGTCTGAGATGAGGAGACTCCCATTGCTGTCCTATAAATCTGAGGCTACAGCCAGGAGGAGGTCAGCTCAGGTTAGTATAAAAACTGGACAGCTGGCCAAGAAGCCACCGTCCAAACATTGTTTTTATCATGACAAATGTGTTTTTATTCCTCAAAACGGTTTTATATCTGCATCGACACGCAGGCAACGTGTTCGCACTAGTACGATAAAGACTTCAAACAAACCTACGCACAGCCAGCATCACAATGACACCTGGATGGCTCTCAAACTCAACAAAAAGGGTTCCAGGTTTGCTCCTCAAGTCTTTCCTGGGTGGAGCTTTCTCTTGTTCCCTCAGTGTTTGCGTGGGTTTCCTCTCACATTCCAAAGACATATGCAAGTCAGGTGGGGTGGAGACTCTGAATTGCCCAAAAATAGGAATGTGGGCATCTTGCGACTTGTCCGTGGGTATTTCTCTGAATGACTTGGTCGGCGGAGGAAACGCACGAATAACATCACGGTGGGAACCAAGACAACTGTTACTCAACAACCACAGATCTGTGTACTCCTTTATCGAAAAAAAAAAAAAAAAAAAGAGTAAAATAAACTCCATGGAACCATGGTAAATACTTCAAAGCTGAGCTTCTCCTGATTGCCATCTCTCTCACTCTCTATAAAGGGTTAGGGGGTGTGTCTTGTTTACTGTTACCATTAGAAGCAGGCCCTGCTTGTCCCATTTGCGACATTTTCCTTTCAGTTCTCTCCATTACCAGAGACCATGTTTCTCTGAAGCTCCACCCGAGCACAGAAACACACGACAGCACTGTTCTCCACCCCCCTGCTAAAAATAGACCCATGTGAGGTGACACACTCTGGTAAACACTCTGCGAGGGAGACGAACAACGCTGCTAAGAACAAGAGAGGGAGGATACGCATCAACACGGGAGAATGGCCTCTGAACGCCCCGCTGATTTCGTCTCATTATCGGTTCCTTTGTGGCGCTTCTTCAGTGACACTGTGAACATTTTGAGGGTCGGATTGGAAGAACAGTGCGAGACTGGCCAGTGGTCTCCAGTGGTTTAGCGCTCTGAGCAGCACCGACTGCAAATGTGACAAAAGCCACAGCGGGGTATAAATACGCAAGGTGGTCATGATGGATGGAGGAGCGTGGTACCGCAGCCAAGCACGACGAAACAGGCCCGTCAGAGCCCTGACACGATGAGGCCCATTCCACACCGGGCTCTCAGAGTGACAGCGCCACCCGCTGGTTAGAAGTGATACCATACGCACGCTTGAAGATGGACACCAGGCCTGGGACCATGTGGCAGTGATGTCATTGAGCACTGCTGAAGTCAGTTTTGGGGGAGGGGGGGGGGGGGGGGGGGGTGCAATGATCTATTTGAAGCAGTGACAGACCCACACCTGTCTCAAGTCTCAAAGCAAGGCTCGTGGTTTACATGCAAAGCAAACATGATCATCAGCTTTTGAAAAAAATACATTTTGGTAATTTGTCGTCTTTCAATGGAATCGCATCATGATGAAATTACATATTAAGATATCTTGATACGCAATTTCGCCGTCTAAATTCTCTTTTGATTCAAATACTATTTGAACGCTATTAATATTTTAAGAACACAGTGAAGTTTGCATTTTTTTTTAAATCACTGAACATAAAGTGCAAATATTAAAACACAAAACTATTCAGATGTCTCCATCAATTTCCAATCTTTCTTAAGCTCCACAATCTTCCTAAAGTATCTGCCTATAACAGCACCACAGTGGCCAACCAATCGTCAGACGACTTTGAATATCACGTCTCTTTTGTCTCGATTCCAGAACTGATTTCCAGGAACCATCCATCAGCATAAAGCTGGAGAATCAATAAACAACAACATATTTATCCCTCGATATAAACCAGATATGATGCCTAAAATAATTAATGGTGAATGTGTGTGTGTGTGTGTTTGCATGCGCGTGCATCTGTTTGTGCACCTTGCGATGCAATCAATTTGGAGCCATGAGCTAAATGACACCGTTGAACCGGGTAAATTGACTGGAGGGCTTACAATGACAATAATTGCTGTTTCAATCAGATTCCATTCATTGCCGCCTGCATCAGCGATCAGATAAACAGCTGATGATGTTGAAGATGTTGCGTTCGCTCAATCGCTCAATCACTCAAATCAGATTTCATTAGCAGGCAAGCATGAAATAGTGTTATGGTTTAGAGCCGATTGTAGTATAAATACGTCTCCTACGAGGCAAACAGACGCGTTAATTGCACGGGAAGATTTTAACAGATGTCTTAACTTCATGGGCGCGCACATGTCGTCCAATAG
This sequence comes from Lycodopsis pacificus, assembly GCA_028022725.1. Taxonomy (NCBI): domain Eukaryota; kingdom Metazoa; phylum Chordata; class Actinopteri; order Perciformes; family Zoarcidae; genus Lycodopsis; species Lycodopsis pacificus. The sequence continues at coordinate 5,198,168 of CM051697.1, read as the reverse complement.
AAACACACGCTGCTACGTAATATATGCCGACACCGATGGATTAATGTTGAGGAGAAACGGATAAAAAGGGAGGAAACGCAGATCAAAACCTCTACATTCTTCCAATACTCAGACTGCGATGGCTCACGTTCCAGCACTCACCTCTCCACACACACAGCTGTCTCACCACTTCAGCAGAGTCTCCTTCGGGCCCCTGGACTCCACCAGTGGCTCCAGTTACTTCCCGCTGCGCTCTGCCACGGACGCCCTTCCCTGGCAAAGCCGGCTGTGCCTCTGCGGCACCCGAAAGCCCACGGCAGGAACACTACGGCCATTGAGCCCCCGAGGACCACCTCCCGGGCTCGGCCGTCTACACTGGCACTGGCCATTGTTTGTGTTGGCACCGCGTATAAAGGCAGCCTGTCTCATTTCTGTTCCGTCACGCCTTTTCCAGTCTGATTAGGGAAAACACAGTCACTAAACGACAGGAGCAACCCTGTGGCGAAAGGCCTATGACATCAATGCCGGACGCCGTCGAAAAATATTGGCCGTCATCTTGTTTGGTTATAATTCTGAGCCGCATTTCAAACTGTCGGATTCTGCTCCACTTGGAAGCGAAAGCACAAAACGTATTTCATTCTAATGGCCCTCATTAGGCCGACAGTGATAGAGTCATCGAGGCGACATAATGTTATTTTAGGAGAAAGTGCCCAAAAGGAGCAGAGGACTGAATGCAGAAGTGGGTAACTGAAGGCAGTTACGAGTATCATGATCTAATGTGCAAATACTGTCGAGTCACCTGAAGATACAACAAGTGATGCCACAGAGGAGCCATTTCTGTGACGATGAACCTCATTTCAAGCTCAGTTCTGTTGTGATTCAAGTCATTTAATCACGTTACTGTGAGGAACTAGTTACGGTTCAGTACAGGTTCAATTAAATACCGATGCTTCTATACGTCGAATATTATTTAACGTGACCGCTTGCGAGAAGATTGGCTATCTCTATACAGTTATTCTTAAAACCGGGTCGGGTATCACACAAAAACAGATGACATCACGCAGGTTCACCAGAAACAACGGGGCCTTCGGCAGCTACCAGCCCACCGCGGACTACCAGAACCAGAACCAGGACTACGCGTAGAAGACCCCTGCTGCAGTAAAATGAGAGGTTTTCTAAAGGGGCTCGGAAACACGACCACCTTCGTCCACAGGGACCTCGAAAATCAACACAAGATGAAAGTTCCTTGGAGTAACTTTAAACATTGGCAGCAATGATAAAATCAATCTGACCACATAAGTTCAACTAGAAATATTTCTTATAGCAGCGACAAGCAAATCTAAATGACTTCGCTAATGTTCACCAAGTGAGAGCGTTTATTCTTTAGGGACTAAGAGACGAGAGGTGTGAGCAATAATGAAACTGCTGCGTCAGGATTTGTCAAAGGAAATCCTGACCTTTCACCCCCAAAACATGAAGCAGAAAACAACCTCCAGACCAAGTCATCCGAGAACACGAGAAAACTCAGGATCGGCTTACACCAGGTGTGAATTTGATCGCTTGTATTTAAATATTAATTGAACGCCACAGTTGAAAGCACCTCAACAATAAAAGCAGAATTAAAAAATAAATAATGAATGATTCCAGTCTGTCCCGTTTGTGTCTTCACTAGACATCAGCGCAACGTATTGGGAAGGTTGAAAATAAGCAAAAAACCGTAGAAACTTTAAAAAAAAGTTAGGAAAACGTTGAACTTTTTCAGACAACGTGGAAGCAATCAATCACAGGACAAAAGCACAGCGATAAAGCAGTCAATCGTCGGTCTACGCTCTTCTTCTCTGGAATGTGAGAGGAAGCAGCGGGAACCTTTTGTGCAGGTCACGAGACTGCTGAGGAGTGGATTCATGTTGACATATTCCAGTGGAACAAGATGTCCTGAGTGTGCAAGTTCCATTCATACCGCATTTCCACAAGGCCTGGCGGGTGCGAGTCAGCAGATCTTATACATTTCTACATCCAGGCAGGCCGGGTGGGACACGAAGACCGGCTCTACAGAGCGACGGAGACGCTCTGGGAATAACAAGCAGACTCAAATTCATGATAACAACCCCTCGAGGAGGGGTAACGCAGCACCATGTTTATCGTTTCATTTCTCTGAATGCCTCCCATACCCCCCCCCCCCCTCCCCTCCTGAGACAGAGCCAAAGCATTTACAAGAAACAGGGCCGCGCAGGGGCATATGGATTGATTCACCATCTCTGTGAAGAACTACCTGACAGCAGCTAATGCCGTTTGGCTTTCCATTTAATTCACACACAACCAAAGCGTATCGAACGGTTTTCTAGCACACACACACACACACACACACACACACACACACACACACACACACACACACACCGGAGCGACACAAGTCCTACAGGGGCGAGCTAGAGGAGAGAGAGCCACCCCGTATCATGCATCAACATTAGCACAACACTTGCAACACTCCAGACCAGACGAGTCTCAGAATTCAGAAATGGGCATTTCATTACAGGGGGATAGATTTCAAACTGGGAGTAAATCTGTTGCCGTGGCTGCATCCTTGGTGGTATGATGTATACGCTCCATGAAGCCGACTGGTTTATTGACTGAAAGCACAGTCCAGGTCTCTGCAGGCACATCGATCTGTGGCCCCTCAATTACTTGTTCGAGGCCCCCCTCCTGGTTCTCTGAGCCCACGGGAATACAAACTGGTCCTTTGTGCAGTTATGCGTTGGATCACAAATGTAATGGTGCGGAGGAAGGTCAGTTTTAACAAAAGCGGTTAAGATGTGGTCAGCGTGAGAAATACACAGGAACTTTTCGTTTTTTCTCCGGCGGAAGCGTCCAGGCCTAAAGAGTGAAACCAGTTGCAGTGTCTTAATAAACTTGTATTCTTTTCAAATGGCCAGCAGGGGGCGACTCCTCTGGTTGCAAAAAGAAGTCCCGATTTTACAGATGCAAGTCCACTAGAAGAGAGCCGGGCCCAAACTGTCCAATTTCCGAGGCTGTGACGTAAAGCAATGGAGGCAAATAAATACTTTCCCCTTAGACTTGCATCGGAGAAGAGACGTCCGTTACTCAGCGGATCATCTTCATTTGAGGTAAATCAACTTCCCAGCACAAACATAAGGATGGTCCTTATTTAAATCATTCGGTCATAACAGTTGTAAAATGCACCAATAGCCTTTGTCTTCCAACTTTTATCCTTTCAGTTTTAATTTCATGAAAGTCAATAGGTGACTTCACCAATGGGTGACTACTTGCACTTCTCATGTACAGTCTGTTTTTTCCACTGAAGCACGACTTATTCTTGTTTTTCCATGCAACGGTGCTTCCAAAATAAATGGGCTTGGACAAGGATGTGGAAATATCAGAGGGCAGAGAGGATGCGTCTCTGCCTCCCACTTTCTGGAATCCCACAGATGTGTCTGAGAAGCCGAGGATGCGGCCAGAAGACTTTGGCAGATTTGTTTTAACGGGTTAGTTTGGGGCTCTTTTGACTGAATGAGAACCGTCATTTTAATCAACCGTGCTTCCGAACAGCCTCAGGTCAATCAAAAGCAGGAGGCCGTATCGCCAGAGTCATTCTCACCACCGCACGGTGATCTACGACGTAGACATCACCACGGGCCATATGAGAACGTTTTCTCTTTTGGCGGAGTCTATTTCCTCAAGCTGCTTCTACAGTATACCGCTACAGTTTAAAGTTTCTTTCACTTTTGATATATTAGCTTGGCAGAACATTTCTTCTGGGAACTGGCAGTCTGACGCTGTTTTACATATATTTGGTTTACCTCAGATTATGAGCTGCTGAACCAAAAATCTGCAGTTTTGAGTTTACATTTTACTCAGAGGCGACCTCCGGTATGAAAAGTGTGTAATAAGATACACTGGGAAGCATTCGATAGTAATTAATGGCAAGAATATGGAGCCATATATGTTGCATTTCAGGTACTTTCTGTTGCTCACTTGGAGGCAGCGGAAACAAGCCGTAAACACAACCGTGACATATTATCATCATGAGCAACATCATCGTTTGGAGTCGTGTCTCTGGACATTTGATAAATGTCCAATATTTATTCTCGACTTAGCTCTGTTCAGCTCGCCACTAAAACCTGAAAAACCCACCAGGCTCCACTATGTTCTGCTGGCTAGTCACTCACTTCGTCTGCTGTTTGGTGATGTGTTTTTAGCTGAATGCTGCAGCTGGAAACGGTGCTGATGAGAGCAGGCCATAAACCCACGAGCTGAGAGATGCTGAACAGCTCTGTAGAGTTGCGGGGAACTGCAGAGCGTCGTGATAATTATCTGTGAGTTCATCACTTCGAGCCCCCCCCCCCTCTTTTTTTGAGCCATTGTTAATATAAGAATATTGATTATAGCAACTTTAAGTGATTGACTTGTTGTTTACAGAATACAAAACCATTTAGTTACCTATTCAGACGAGTTACGCTATAGATCTGAAGTGTCTTCAATACTGGATCTGATGAAGTGCTACTGAACCCTGTCAATACCAGACCTCCCTGTACGAGCAGACACGAGTCCAGTCAGCCTACATCAGCCTTCCAGATATTTTCCCGCCCCAGCTGTGTATATGGTCAATTGCCTCACTTGAACCTTCAACCAGTAAATTGTGCAGCGCACTCCAAAGATGTGGCAGTGACAGCTGGAAGGAGTCTCTGTAGAGGGAGGGACACGGTGAGTCAGCGACACATCCTGAAACCAACCCTGATAACAGGATGAGATGCTTTCCCTTCTGTAATCTGTTCATTTCTTTGGAACTGAGCACTAAGAGCTCCGTCACCGCTTTCGGTTACACGAGAGGGCCAGTGCGAGCGCGACAGGTTCACTTTATTGTCCGCTGGCCCTCCATGGACATCTGCTGAGCACAAGGTTAAGACGCTTGCTCCTCGGCATCGTGTTTAAACAGCTCTGAGACCTTAACAGTTCCTAAGGCGGATACAATACCGAATAATGAGCAGCGTACCCAGAAAAGCCAGTTCGCCAGTTTTCTTTTCTTTTGCGATTTCTTTGCGTTTAATGATGAAACACGGAGGAATTCTGTGCAATAAAAAAGCAATTGAGATTCATAGCTGAGGCGCCGTGCCTAATGATCCCAGAGGGGAATTCTGCCTTTTATTTGCTGAACCACAAAATGTAACTGAGCAACGTCCTGCACCGGGACAACGAGATAACAACATGTGACGTGCTGGAGTGTAAACACAGGACAGAGGAGAGACAGGTGGACCGAGGGAAGGACAGAGGGGTGAGTCGCACGTGATATGGCGCGAGGCTGCGAAGGGGGGGGGGGGGGGGGGGGGTTGGGGGAGGAAAAAGAAAAGGCAGCGTGCCGTGCATGCATTGAGTACAGTGCAGCTCTGTATTCTCTATAACCATTCTCACATAGAAGCCGTCTCACGCTCTGTGCATCTGATGTGCTTTAATGACGGCCTCTCTGAGCCGCCTAATGAGAGCGAGGACCGGGCGGACTGCAATTGGGGAGAACGGATCATCAGGAGGGGGGGGGGGGGGTTCTAAAAAGTTCTGTGGTTCATAAAGAAGCTGGCAGATCACGCACATGACTCTAAATAAGAGGCGCAAATAAACACAAACAACTATCCCCCCCCCACTGTGCATCAGTGTGACATCAGACTACAGAGCAGCGGCGTCGGCACCCCAGTGTACGAGCATCGTCCCTTTATTCCGTTCATCTCGTGTATAGAGACGATGCTTATTGTCATCTTCGACTAATCTGTTGATTGTTAATATTTCGGATGAATTGGGAAATTGTTTAGTCGGGTGACGTCTTCACAGAGCTCGTTAAACATCTGTCCAAAAGTCAAAAAAAACAAAACACACACTTGAATTTGGAAATACTCGAGAAGCTGGAAACAAAAGAATGTTTGTTACTTTTGCTCGATGAGCGACGTAAACAGTTGATCACAATTGCTGGTTATTATATCATTTTCTGTCCAGTAACTTCATGCACAGCAGCTCAACACACACCTGCAGTGTCTGACAACATAAACACACCTGCTGTGTCCTCTACAGAAGCTATATGAACCTGTACTTCACAGCCAGAGAGATCTCTCACACACACACACACACACACACACACACACACACACACACACACACACACACACACACACACAGAGTCTAGCCCACCTACCTCCACACATCTGTCTCCGGGTTGGCCTTTACGGTACGAAACAAAGTCCGGGCTTTGATGACAAATTGCCACGTAAAGGTAAGTTGCCCGTGGTTGCTGGAAAGCTAGACTGAACCTCCAACCGACTGATTTACTCTCTGCACTAATCAGCACATTCCCCTGAACGTCAATGAAAAGAGGAGGTTCCCCTCACACAGAGCTCCCTCCCCTTGCTTCACTCAGCTGTGTCCCTCACAGCCTCACTTTTTCTTTGAATTTATGTGTTTAAATGTTGTATATTCTATCAGCTGTCTTCTCCTCCCCGCAACCCCCCAACATTGCTCTCTGTGACCATTTACTCAGCTGCTGTGTTGATGTCTATGGTTGAGCGGGGACATGTACAGAGCCTGCGTGTTGCAGCCCTGCAAGGTCACCGATTGTTTTGTTTTCTCTCTCTCTCTCCCTCTCCCTCTCTCTCTCCCTCTCTCTCTCTCTCCAGGACACACAGTGTAGCCGAGGGGGGAACTCTGAGCTCTCAACCAGAACACATCCTCCGACAGCCCGAGCACAATCCAAAACGCGGTTAGATAACAGGTCATCCAACAATCTCTTTATATCTGAAGAGAAATCAGAATACGACTCAGCATTAGGTTACACAGTCCAACGCAAAAGGTCTGAGTTAAACAATCAGCCACAGTGAAAACAGTGCGAGTACAGGATGTGGACGAGGCATACGGAGAGCGCTGACACTGCATCTGTGAAGCAACGCCGTCTAAGATTGCCGTCCTGCAAAACATCCACCTCTCCAGTGTTTACTCTGCCCCGGTGTCCTGCTCAGACCAGTTCGGTCAATGCTCTCGATTCTCAGAAATGAACACACACACTTGCCGGTGTGGCTTTCTATAATTTAAAAGGGACAGTTCACCCCAAATCAAAAAGTTGTCCAAACACTACCTAGATTGTTTTGGTGCGAGCAGCCTAGTTTGGGAGATGTCGGCCTTTTCTTTAATATAATGGGACTATGTGGCATTCGGCTTGTGGAGCTCAAAGCGGCAAAAAAAGTACGCATTTTTGCAAACAATAATTCAGGACAGAAATAACTGATTTGTGAGTCATTTTAATTAAAAGTAATGCTTTTCCTCTCCGGCAAAATGATGATTTGAACAGAACTGTTACGTAAACCTGAAAAGCTTCTATCTGGGAGAAAAGCCAGAGAACCCGGCTGCAGCTGTCTCTGTGGGACACCGGGCAGCGGCCTTAAGTCGTCTCCTCTCACAGTGGCGTTTAGGACTGCTCCTTTATTTGACTTTAAATATCTCACATTGTTTAAATGCCCTTGACTTACAGCAGAGTGCCATCATCAACTGACTGATTTGATGTGTAAAAGTCACGGACCAGCCACATGCAGGGAGGGAGATTCACACGAGAAGGCTGTTTCTCCGTCTCCCTCCCAACAGATGGTGCTAGTGGACAGTAAACGCTGTACTGAGTCTGGGACTGATTTGGGATTTAGGGATATATGACTGATCAAAAGACACCCACTCAAGTGTATCAAGAGGAGGCAAGGAAACAAGTCAATGTAAAGTAGAGCAGCAGTGGGAGGGTTACTGTTTTAAAAAAAAAGGGGGAGAAAATGTGCAGGAAGAGAGAGAGAGAGAGAGAGAGGAATTATTCTGCAGGTCCCGAGGGAGCTCATTGAAGCTGCAGGCGAACATGTTCGCATCTGTGTGAGGAGACAGGTTTTCATCTCTTACTCTCATTTGTCAGAAATTTACTCTTCAATTCCAGCCCTGAGTGGCCTTTAGTTTGAAAGGAACCGTCTCCAGTCGGAGTAAAAAAAAAGCCTGGTGGACACGATACAGGAAGTTAAAAAGAAAAGCACCTGCTCTCCCACTGTAATGCTGCAACTAGTAATGATAATGATCCAGACAACTGTCAATAATTCATCTCCTGTGCACCGGTGATTCATGTTCGGTGGTCCGATTAATTGCAGTCTAAAGAAATAAAGAAAATCAATCCAGAGAGACAACATCTGTACGGTGTGAATGATGTCATGTGACTTTGGGGAACCTGAGTGATGTCAGAGTGATTTGTTGCGTCTCTGTGGACGCCGCCTCGTAGATTCATCACAATTGGATGCACGCTGCACAGATCTCTAAGGCCAGTTGTCAAGGCAACAGCGACGGCTGACGGGGATAAATAATAATTTGTACCGTCCGTCAGGTTAGAAGCTACACAGATGTCTGTCGTGTATGTGTTGCGTTCACACACACAGCTCAGAGCAATTAGTCCAATCAGGATAAACATTTAACTTTAATGACTGTTTACCCGCCACAGTCCCAGCCTCCCCGACAGCGCGCGTGGCTGTTCCACTATCATGCAGCGACGCGTGCTGATTTCAGTCATGGGCCTGTGCAATGCTTGCAAAAAAAAAAAAAAAATTCAGTTTGTGATTAAATATTTATCAATGAAAAAAAAAAAAAATGTAAATTCTGCTTTTAATGAGCCTTAAATAACAGAGCCACAGACCCTACAGACAAATGCACGGCCCCTCTGCCAGTTGTGCCACAAATGATCCACGATATCACAGAACCTTGGACCATTATGCTCTAATGTTTAGTCTTCTGCCAAGAGCGATATCTCATCCACTTATTCATTGCAGGAGACAGAGCTGAAAGCCCCCAAAGGGACCACTCTGTTTTATAGAGTAAACGTGCCCCCCCCCGTCCCCCTGACCCTACCCCACCTCACTCATTTCTGACATAAATCAAAACACACTCTGGATAATGAGGGTGCGCTTTGTCACTGAAGAGAGTACGTAGGTGGATTAGCAGCAATTACCGACCTGAGCTCCGGCTGCTCAGCTCGTTCACCGCGGTGAGGTGGTGCAGGTGCAGGACAGCGTATAGCGCGCTGATTCCAATCCACAGCAAAGCAGTGGGGCAGACTAGCGATGAATAAAGATAAAGAAGCAAAAAGGCCACGCATGCCGGCATTCGCATTCTGCAGCAGAACACCAAGTTGGGCTCCCGATTTTTGCAATAATGACTCCATCTCTGCACGTGCATAACATATTTGCATGCGGATCGGTCCACGGACCGAGAATCTCACACAAACCAAGACTGTACATGTGCATCTGTGCACATGGCACAACAAACACAAGGTGCAGAGTTTGTATAGAAGAGCTGCAGTGCAGCAGCATGAGCTCATCACTCTTCTCTTCATCCCCTCCTCCTTCACTGCCCCCCCCCCCACACACACACACCCACACACACCATCCTCCCCATCCCGCCCCTCCTCACACTCGGCATTACATAAGTTAATGCAGCACACGCCCTCATTATTCTCCAGGCAGGCGCTGTGAAGAGATGCAAAGGAATATGTCATCAAAAGTAGACTAACAGACAGAAGGAAAAAAAAGCAGCAGAAAGAGACGGCGGCTGTGTTTCCCTCCGAGCTCTCACAGTCCCAGCACTCGTCACCAAGAGCAGAGGACCGACGCATATTTTGGCCATGCTTTAATCATAATGCGTACGAAAAGGAACGCCTTACGAATACATGACAATTTTTTCCTTTACGCATACATCTCTATTTGTGCCGTACTGCATGCATTTCCCTCAGTAAACACCCTGAACATGAAAAGCTCTCTCTGGAGGGTGGCATTCTTGAGCAATAGAGTAAACAAACTGGCTTCCTCGGACGATGAGCATTTCAAAAGATGTACAGCTTAGCATGAGCAGTGTGGATACTGCAGCAGAGGCAATGTTCCCAAATATACTCTCCCACCATGTAGCAACCCTGCAGCAATAGGAGGAGAAGAGACAGTGAGACAGTTTATTCTCAAGACCACACAACATGAGCCCATTCGCCATGATCACATGTCCTTTCAGCAAACAAGGCAGCCAGGCATACAACGGAAAACTAATATTCTTAAAAGGTGATGTAACAGTGACAGAGAAGAGGGGATCTTCCCATACGATGCTGATGTAAGTGTAGATTATTCAGCGGTGTGGACATTGACTGCAACTTAAGCATGGATCAGAAAAAAAAGCCTTTAAGCCTCAGATACTGTAAACCAAAGCACAAAACGCACAGCGAGCGCTTTTCCTGGTCATGGGCACCGATTAAAAAAAACAAAAAAAACATCCATAATGATGCACCCGACTGTGGAGGCCAGTGGCAAAAGCCTGAGGATGTTTCAGTGTAAACCTATTTTCCACTGGAGATGCATTTTGGACAAGCACGAGTACAATAATAAATATTCACAAACACGTCAGCGGGAAATATGCTGAATCCACCATATGAACTCCTACTTTTGGACTTGGCAGCAGCCTGTGTGACTGTGGTGAACATCCGTAGATGAATGCTATAATTCCAACAGGAACATTACTGTGACACGTGATCTATCCAGCAGCAGATCTGCAAGGCATGAACACCGGTCCGCTCTTCCGTTAAGGCGAGCTGCAACTTGAGAACTCCATCATCCTGACATCTCTGACCAGAATACGGCTTCCATCCTAGACACGTCTCAGCTTTTCCACCCCGGAGAGTACTTTTTTCCTCCACTCACCACAGTGGAACTGCAAGCTCGCTTTGGCAGGTTGCTACTTTTCCATTACAAGCAGCCCCCCCCCCCAACAAAAGAGGACCTCACTTGTCATATAGCCAGCGTACCAAAGCAGGGGAACCAACAAAAGGGGTCGGTGCCTCCTGCTACCGCTACACATACGATTATGTCGGAGATATTTACCTATAATGAAGCGGCGCAGCTCTGTCGGACGGCGTTTAACGTCCCAGTTCGTTCAGATGAGACTCTACAGAGCGTCCTCCTCCACTCCGTCCCATGGAGATCCACTGTGGGACGAGGGAGGCGCGAGTGACAAGCTCCAGATCGGCACACATTGAATAAGTAATGCCGTCGGCTTACTCTCTGACACGGACCCAGAGTCGTATCAGATGTGCCCTGGTGTCTCGGGTGTCACTGGAACTGGATTCCTGAGTCATTCCTCATGAATCGCCTCGTTATCGTTTTTCCTCCGAGACATTTAGCAGGTTAGCGTTAACTCGTTCAGGATGTTTACCTCTTGCCTCAAATATATTGTTCTGCCAGTAAGAAGAGTAACATCTGATCTTAGAAACACAACAAACACAAAGGAGCGTCGGTTAAAGAGACATCATATGAGCGGCCTGGATGTCTGGAGAGGTCAACACTGTGACTTACAGAGGTGCTGGAAAACGGACGAGTGCTTTAGAGTTTCCCTGCCGGCTCCATGATTACAATCACAGGTTGAATGTAACAGAAATGTGCAATGGAAGATAGAAAATCAGTCAATCATTCACATAACTCCACCACTATGGATAACAATAACAATAAAAGGGGCAGAAATCTTGTCTCTGTCATACAGAATAAAGGTAATCTTTGTTCTGGTTTCTATCAGAGATTTGAATCCTGCACGTCTGAGGACATTCCTGCTATACTGAGACAACGTTAAGAGATAATAAGGCTCAAGAGAGACGAGAGAAGAACGGCCAGATTATTTCTAAGTCTTCATTATTGAAGAACACGTCCTTCATGAAGTAGTCTGCCCTGAAGGACCTTGGGAACGTCTTTACTGTTCAATGTCTGCCAGGGATAATATATTTCCGTGGTTCTGGACAGGAAACCGTCGGGCTGGAGCATATAGACAGGAATGTTATGTGATCGGTCGAAAAAAAACTGTCAGAAATATCTGCAGAGGCTGCTGCGGTCGGTCGGAGCGGCAACCGCCACTTATAACCGCGCGCCGCTGCCGGCCTCCTTACCTTATAGTTCGGCTGGTTATGCAGTACTTCCACATCGCATTCCACAGGGCAGTGACATCACCGGAGGCATCAGACATGCCCGAAAAAAGTGCGCATGGCAGTTTAAAAAACAAAAAAAAGAAGTTTCAAAAAGAAACAAAAAACGGCAGCAACTCCCCCCTAAAAGAGCAAAAGAGCCACCAAAAGCACAGTCTGTGCTCACTCCCTTCTCGACCACAAATTACACCCCACATCCTTCACTTTCCATGGAAAACCCGCAGAGAAGTTCATTCTTTCGCTGCTAAAGTTACTTCGTCTGTGCCTTTTAAAATAAAAAAAATAAAAAAGAAGGTTTCTCCCTGCCCCAGTTTAATGTTGGGCTCTGGGTTGCTGCTCTAGCGAGCTGCCTGATGACCAAGTAAGGTAAAGGCCCCAGTACGTATAGCAGAAGAAGAAACTCATCCCTCTTCTTAACAAAGGCTCTCCACCCACAACCAAGTCCTCTTTCTGCTCTCCGCGGACACCCCTTCCCTTTTTGTGCCGTCCAATACAATCTTTCACTCATCTGCTGCTCCCCAATGGTGATGGGCAGGGCCTATGATGTGAGCTTGTGTTTATGTGGAAGGGACTGTAAGAGAGAGAGAGAGAGAGAGCGAGATATATAGATGGAGAGATAGAAGGAGCAGGAGAGTGCTTTCGGGCCCTGTGTGTATGGTAATGCTTGGGCACGTGTCCAACGATAACACCGCTCTCAATGGGAAGGCCACGCAGGAGGGAGGGTGAGCCCCAGTTCAGCAGCTGGGAGAGGCCGTTTAGAGTTACTACACTGACCTTGCTTTAACAACACGGTCCCAGTCCTGGGACCCGACCGGACTGTGTTACACTGGAGCCAGAGCCATGTAATGAGTTACGCCCCGTGTGATCAGGATGTTCCAGGAACTCTGCGGGATTAGACACTTTATGAGTTGTTCACAGCGTGTAGGAAAATAATTATAATACATACAACATTGCAAAATCAATAAATCTGTCTAAAACGATGACAGTCATATCACAGCTGGGGGGGGGGGGGGGGGGGGGGTTCCTGAAGCCTACATTCAAAGAACAGTTGCGAGCTGAATCTGTGATGACTCACGGACATACTGCGATTGCTCACCTTCAGTATTCTAATGCTCGTGACAAACCGCGTGTTGTATTTGTGTGAAGGCATTCGCATATAGACACGCGACAGCCATGGCATGTGTGCTTGGATTTCACAGGTACTGAATCAGTGTCTTCACACCGCAGCTCTGGCTTCTGACTCAAGACGTCAAAACATCTGCACGGCGGGAACGCGACCGGCTAGATCCGGTATGTGCAGCAGCAGGAAAATCAACCAAAACATTGTCTGTTCGACTGAGAGTGAGGTAACCGATGCTGAGGTGCTACAGACATCTGAAGAAGCTCAAATTGCTGCTTGAAATAAACCCGCCGCAGATAACGGAGGCAGGTTGAGCTGAAAGTGATGAAGACCACCCAAATGTTAAAGCACCTTTATCATCGCGGGTAATCCATTCATATCTGGAGTTTTTGTTCTTTACATCTTCAACAGATGGTGGTGGTTTTGTGCAAAACAGCACCATGTGCATCTCAGTTTAAGGGGGTGGAGCATCAGATATCTGGGTCGTGATAGGCAGTAAAAGGTCTCAACACCTCAGCAGGGGGATGGGGTGAGCACATTAGAAATCTCTAATACATTCATAGAAAAGATAGCCGTGATGTTCAAGCCGTTTCATATCGTGCATCCTCTGATTCACTGCTGTGTGAAGTGTCACCAAAGGGCATTAAATCAAATCTGATGACACGATTGGCATGATGTGTTGAAATAAATCCCAAAAGACATTATAGATTCACGAGAAGAGAAAACTGATGGCCACCCTTGATGCGAGCTGCAAAGCTCGATCCGGTAATCGGGCTGAGAGGTGAGAGAGGAGAGAGGAGAGAGGAGAGAGGAGAGAGGAGAGAGGAGAGAGGAGAGAGGAGAGAGGAGAGGTGAGAGAGGAGAGGTCCCGGTGGGACGGGGATGAATGAATTCAGTCAGAGCCGGCTCGGCTCATGCGTTTCGACGGTGCCGACGCTAAACAGACAGCAGACGCAAACAAGATCACTCCAAGTGGCAAGTTACTTAACAGAGTGCTTCAACAAAATAACAAAATAACAGTCGTAACCTGGTTCGCTGTGACGAATCGATAACGGTTCAGCCAGCTCTAAAGCTCTGAAGCCTCCCCGAGTCAGCCGGTACGTCAGCGTGCAGAGCAGCTTTGATGAAGTAATTCAAGAGTCTGTTTTACATTAAAATCAACGCAGGCAGCAACATCGACAAGCTGACGGCATTCTGTGATAGTTACGAGTTGTTTAAAACAAGAAGTGTCAAAGGCTGATCCGAGCCAAACGCATTTTTTAAGCCGTACCTCTTGTAGAAGTTGTTGTGTGGGTGCAGACACAGCACGTGCCAGTAGTCCAGGCAAAACGCTTTGAACTTCCACATCCTCAGCCGAGACGATCAACGGGGCAGGAGAGCGGTGGACGCGTCGACGTTAACGAGCACCATGGCACCGCAAGAGCAGGACGCTGACGATTCCTCCAGCCAGCGAGCGAGTGAAGCCCTGGCTTGGACGTCGGGATCTGTCGTCCTCAGGAGCTCCAGCCTGGATGACAGCCTGAGTGGTTTTAACCCGCCCAGAGCGACCACGTCGCTGCTGGACCTGTCTCAGTCATCGCCAAAACCAGGAAGCCAGGCCCTTTCAGGAACCCTCTTTAGGGACCGATCTGGACCCGGTATTAAAGCTCCGGATCCAACTTTCCTAATTTAAGCTCTATTTTGGCCGCTTCTCCTCTCTTTTAGCTCCGATCCAGGTCAGTCAGTCTGTCTGTCCTCTGTGCCGGTCCCCGAACACAGTGAGTCAGTGCAGGATCCTCGGAGACATCATGGCTGCAGCCGAAGCTCTGCACAGGTAGTGGAATGAGTGGGAGCACAGACACGGAGAGGAACCCTCATCCCCCGCTCTAACAGGAACAGACTCGACGGGGGGGGGGGGGGGGGGGGGGGGATCACCGGTGGCCTCCGTCTCCTCCTCTGCTGCAGGAACAAACTTTCTAGCGAGGCGAGAGGCCGGGTCTCCTCCTCTCGCTCCTTCTTCAGCCCAACGACGTCCTTTCTCCGTCCTCCTATCTCCGTCCCCTTCTCCTGGTCCTCTGCTTCCTGCTCTCTCTCTCCGACTCCCTCTTACAGCTGCTGCTGCTGCCATCCACACAGGACCTCCCAGAAATGTGCCGATTCTGGTTGCTGGGCAACACTAGCGTACTACTGGAAGCTTCAAATGGAAGCCTGGCGGAGAGCGGCCCGCCATTGGATCGGCTTTTCAGCGGGGAGGGGCCCGCTGCAATGTTGTGTGACCACATGAGTTTAGACACATGCTCCGTTTAAATAAATACGAGCTTCAACAGCTCTCATGTTTTAGTAAAGAGAGAGGTTGCTTTACTCGACAAGGTCACGGAAGCGCTGCAGAAAACACAATTGCACATAAATTGCTTGAGCAAAATGCTCGGTTATGGTCAACGGGGCGATTCGTGGACTGAATTAAACTGGAGTGCGGAGATAAGAGTTGTAAAACGGTGAAAAGTCTGCAGAGAGAATTCATTTCCTGTGTATGAGAGGGAGCAGCATCTTCAATAGAAGCATGTCCAAATGTGCTGCAGTGCTTATAGTGCCATGAGAGCGGGACACACGGAACGTTGCTCTCTTTATTTGCAAAAAAGGGTTTTTTTTGTGCACTTGAACACAAGCACAGAGATGCTCTTTCACTGCCTGAGAGGCAGTGCCACGCTGCAGTGCCACCCAGTCCCAGCAGCCATGGGAAAAAGGGGGTGTGGAAGGGGCCTCTCATCAATATTCAGAGTCCAAACACACAAACACACTGAAAATACTGCATACATACACAAACAAGTAGTTGCATATGCAAACACAAGCACCCAAATAAAAAAACGTGTGTATTTTCACATTAACACACTGACTGGTACAGTTAGATCCGTTTCGTCTGACAAGCGATCTCCGCACGACTCTTTTCACGCACCTCCTGGCACAATCAGAGCTTCCTTTCGGTTTCCCCCCCCCCCCCCCCACCGAGCCAAGATATAGAAAGACCAGAGCAGCACAAAGGCCATACTGAGAGTCTGTGTGAACGGAAGGGACACGAAGGAATTCATTAATCTACACATTCAACACACAACATTCATCAGCCTTTTGTCACAACTCGGGCCCTCCGGATTTACACACATCTCGCAGAAAACAACCACACACACACACACACACTGATGGAATTTTCTTTTTGTGCATCTCAATCTCCATCAATGAAGAAAAGCTCTCAGCGAGCTGACATTTCACATTCCGTCTACGTAACAAGTGCGATTATCGTTCTGTTTAAATGTCTCACACTTCAGTGGTCACGTATCATTTGCTGGAAAGCGCAGACGCATTTAGAGCAGATTATCAGATCATATTTAGCGGCAGAGGATGAAATGCACCGACATTAAGGATGCAGCTCCAAGGTAAGCGACTGCACTTATAAATATTTTTCTCAGTAGTTCAGCCCATTATCTCTCGTGTTGGTGATTCACTCATGAGGTTCATGCCAGATGGAGGAAAGTCTGGCTTCTTTGAGCGGCGAGTGTGGCTGGAAAGCCCACAGCGAGCAGAACATTCGAGAGTCTGCCAAAAGGCAAAGAAGAGCAATTACTGCAGCACCAACTGGCATAAAACACAGGTGGCTCCCACTCGTGACGGGCTAGTGTTTGTGGGATGAAGAGCCGAGTTAGCGTGGATACAAGCACAACAGGAGATGATTTTAATAGGTGCATGGGTATATCGCTCAACTCGGCATGCATTGGCTCGTCCACTTGTGTGGTCGACTAATTGGTCGTGTTGGTCTGAGTTGACTAAGAATTATTTCGTCGATAAGTCATTTTTTTGGCTTTTTTCATGCTGAACTACTTTTTCCTCTACGAGTGATTTAAAGTGCTGCTTTTGTGCGAGTCTTTGTGGAGAAACTCGGTTTTACAGATCTGTCGATTGAATCAACTATTTACTCGAGTGTTAGTCAACGAAGAATTTCTGCGAGCTGCGATTTCACATCTGCAGGCCGTCGGCATTGTCCAGTCTTTGACAAGGGTTTGGTCAGTGTATCCAGTGACAAGTTACACATTTACAAATTGGAACATTTGGGAGGAACATGCAACAAAAGGTGCTCGACTGATGGCTACATGGTTACATGGTGCGTCACACACTGTTAGCCACCAGGACTCACCCAGTCACCCTTTACTTTTGATACTCTTTTCCACATCTGTGACGCCAATTTAAACCCTGTAAACCAACGTCAGCACATTTCTGCAGAGGGTCCGACTCCAGGTCACGTAAAGCTTCCAAAAGCTGGGTTTGTTTGGAAATATGACAGACTGACAGCAATCCCTATGGCACTGCAGGTGGATCAATATGAATCTACACTGTTCCAGAGCTCAAAAGCCTATAAAAGACGCACAATCTGCTCAGCCATCAATCAAAACTGCTCTCATTTGACAATCTCTTATTGTCTCCACATTGCTGCAGGTGCGTCGTACTGTGGTGGACCGACGCGGACTTGCATCGAGCGTCACACTGACCCAGTCGACCACTGATAAGCTGCCCGAAGGATTTCACCGCGACCTGCTCCGAGCGGGAGATGCGCAGTCAATAAACGCTTCAAAAGAAAAGAGGCGTGCTGTAGGACGTCCTCTGGTCGACTGGGTGTGAGAAGAGGCGAAAGAGGCAGCCGAGTGAAAAGGTAGCCGTCGGGGAGTCCTTCTCAGCTTCTGCAATGCACTGGAGAAAGAATGTAAAAGGTCATACAGACGTGCAAGAAGATGACAGTTTTGGGGCGGGTTCTTTCTGCACACAAAGAACCTGACTGAACAACAGCTTGAACCCTGGACCGCCTCTCTTTGAACCTAACCCTGAACCTTCGTCTGTCTTCTAAGGCCTTCTTGCTAAACTGATCCATTCAAAAGGCTCCCGAAGAGAGACAGATGGCGATAGCTCGTGATATAATACTCATCATGACTCACAGAGCTAGCAAAGTTGCACTGAACATCCATGATTTAAAGTACAGAGACGGACATGATGTCTGCGTGAAGGACGGCCGTGTCTGAAAGGATGAGTTAGAAAAGTTCACCCCCTGGTGGCAGATTGGAGCAGCTTCTTCGATTTGGGATTAAAAAACACAACGGCTGCAGTCAGCGGGGAGATACCTTTACCTGTGCAGGAGGATGAGTATTTGACGAGCATGTTCGTTTAAACTACAGGACGGATACAATCATGTGGTTTTACAGTGGACGCTCTGGGGAGACAATCTGACATGAACGTTACAGCAGAGCTGGCGCGAGCACAAGCTCTTGCATCACGCAGTACAGTACAGCTGCTCAGCACCTAGTCTGAACACTTCAGACACAGCGTACACTTGAACGCAGCACCGGCAACACAGTGTCCAACACACTACAGCATGCCGCGCTCGTCAAAAGTGCACCATGTCGACCACGAAAGAGAGGAGACGGTTGCATCGTCTATGGCTTGTTGAATGATGTGCTCAGGCTTAGAACTGAGCCTACGTTAACACGTGAACACGACTCGCGTTTAAACTCCCTGATAGGATGAACACGTCTCTTATAGAGTAAACAAATACAGCGAGCACAGAAATCCCAGAGTCACGAAAGCGAAAAACATGTATAGAAAGAATATGCTCCAATTATGAATCAGCCAACCGTGGAAATAAGAACCAATATGTGAGACGACATCCTCGTGACACCTTGGCGTGGCTGTTATTATGCAACACTGCTGCTGATGAACACATCCTCATATCTGTTTTTATTTTTTGCCAGAGGAACAAAATGTTCTGGAGATCATGCCCCAAACTCTCCTCTGTGCTGTTGGCAAAGGCAGCAGCTTATTATGGGCTGTTTCAACCCGCGGATGCATCGGACACTAGCTTCTCCCCTGAGGAAACTATAACTCAAACTATAGCCCAACAGCTCCCGCTGGTTTGGTAACCCTTACACACGGCTGTGACGCAGCTCCAGCTGAAAGCTCAGCGCCAGCCGACACATGTCCAGCTGCAGAGGTCTTTAAGTGTGCAAATGACAGCCTTTGAGCCGAGCGACCTCGGCCCGAGCCAAGCTTGTGCTATTTTGGCAAAGGCCAAAATGCTGCCGTTGCATTTGTGCAGACGGCCGCTTGACTTGGCACTTGATCTCGCTTTGGAGCTCTGTGTTCTCCAAAACACCTCTGGGAGGTAGTTCTCACTAACCCGACCCGCCAGATAGTTTGTTACACAGGACCACCGGAAGAGCCGTCATTTGGAAAACAACACGAAAGAAAAGCGGGGCAGGCGATTGGATGAACAGTCTGTCAATCTTCTATTCTCGTCTGCAACACACTATTGAAGGAGCAGGAGAGGAGATGTTATGGTGTGAATCTCCTACTTTCTTGAAAACCATTAGGAAGAGATCAATAAACACAGTCCTTGGTATAATGACTCGAGCACTACCGACGGTGCTTCAGCGGCTACAATCATGCCCACTTTGCAGAATGACTGTAGTCATTTATGGCAGTGAGGCGTCACTGTAGCTTTCAGACAAGTGAAAAATCAAAAGGGTTATTATGCAGACAGGCCTGCGCATGTATACAGCACGTAAACCCTGCTTTAACGAGTGACTCACTTCTCTGTACCGTTGTGCCCCCATCCACTGATGCCATGTGGCCTGACAGCGTGCCCCGTGCCAACCCATGTGCTGGCAATGCCATGCATTGCATCTGCTGTCTCGTGCAATAGCGGCATGCGTCCCATGCAGCTGCTGTGTCCCGGCGGAGGCATATTCAGAGCGACGCTGCAGACCCAGCACACTGCGCCGTCAAAGGCTCACGATCAAAGTGAAGGAATGTGCCGTCAGTGGCCCACAGCTCCGGTGACGCATTCTCTTTTTTTTTTTCCCCCCATCAGCGCTGGCGTCACTTGGAACAGTGGCATCGCGTTCGGAATCTCTCAGCCAATAAATGGAAATGGGCATTCCTGCCATGAAGGCTTCATGGAATGAATGCCCTCCGAGAATGCACGACATTACCTCAATGAAGGGTAAAGCCCATTGATGTTTATGAGCCGCCTTGTCCGTTCAGTGTTACATATGCTGAGAGAAGAGGGGAATAATCCATGCACGAAGATCAAACCTCCCCCATGGTAACATCACGGGCAATTGGATTACAAAAAGACGTGCACATCTCAACTCCCAATACTTATCTTTCACGATCTGGAATTACAGAAATTAGCAGATTAGTAGAAAGCGATTATTCCTTTTTTCATGCACAAGCCAGGTTGACAACGGAGCTGGGCGGCAACACTGGTGCAGAGAATCTACTGTGCAGATCCATGTCATAACCCCCTCAGACGAAACCAACTGGAAGGCGCTTGATTTAGCAATACCAGTACGGGTTGATGTGTATGATTTCATGAAACAGTTTAAACGTACAGTTTCTCTCCCTGCCGTGTGATCCGGCTCGTTTGCTCTGCACCAGTAAACTATGGGACATCAAGTTCCTTGTCAATTAGCTTATCACATGAACAGGTTTGATAACTTATTATCAAGGCTTCAACCATTTTCAGGGCACAAACACACACGCTGGTCTCACCCTGCTAAACTCAACAAAATACACTTCACACATCCTGTCGTGTTTTGGAGTATTCTACTCAACCTCTGCATCCCTTCAGGCCAGCGTGGTGAAGTGTGGCGTCCTTAAACAAGGGCAAGAAAGGATAACCTTTGTCCAGGTTATCCTCATCTTGGCCCTCCAGCGCTGTAAGCACAGCATTAGCATTCCAGAGGGACTGAGGCCTGCCAGCGGTGATGAAACGACATTTACAACAGAACAGACTCGTCCCGCTCCAGCTCCTCATTAAAGGAGTATCGGCCCGGCGCTGTGAGCCTCAGTCTGTGTGACGGACAGTCAGACCAACACATTAGTGTCAATCAGAGGCACATGTTCTCTGTCCCGCAACAACGACGACGAGCGATTTGCACCCCGAGCGCTGCCTCTCAGCCATGTCATGTGACCTTCTGTGGTTAAAGCTGGAGGGAAATAGGGAAGAGTCGTCGTCAGCCACCGTCTCAGAACCACAGACTGAACAAGATGTTCAATTGTCTTTCATGCAACAACAAAAAAAGGACAATAAAGCATGTAATGAAACTATAATTACTGGAACACTAAAGGAGCCTGAGAGTCTGAGGAATGTATTCATGTGCGCTGTGCTGTACACATGGAAACAAGACTGAGTCAAGCCAGTGGAAGGCAGGCGCAGGCTGTCTGCGAAGGACTCCGTGGGGACCCGTGAAGGTCTCATATTCATTAAGATGACTGATCCCCATGTATGGTGTTAGATCATGACATGATTCAGCTCAACCTCATGCACCAGCCGTTAAGTACATGTGTGGAACATTTTGAGCATTCCTGTACAGGGTTGAGAATCAGAGGGTGATGCAGGCGACACACAACCGACAGCAAAGAAAACAAAACTTAAATGTGCCTCTGCGGAGGTTGCAGAATGCTTATTCAGCAAAAATACTTGAGGTGTTGTGTACCAGGCAGGGGTAGAGTGTGTGCAGAACATTCTTGTACGGCACTATCAAAAAACACAAAGCCTCACAAAACTGCAAAAAAAAAAAAAAAAAACCAACCCAATCTAATGTCATCCACCTTTCATCCCGGCAGATGTGACACATGATATACTGAAGCAGACGGAAGCTTTCCACTCAGACTGTACGACTCATCACCATCCCAAAAATAACAGCTCAGACCCAGCCGCATTTTACACACACACACACACACACACACACACACACACACACACACACACACACACACACACACACACACACACACACACACACACACACACACACACACACACACACACACACACACACACACACACACACACACACACACACACACGGCAGAAGCTGCGAGGAACTCATGTGCCCAGTAAGAGCCGTCACCGCATCATCCACAAATGAGTCATTCATCTCAGGCACCCGAGGCTCCCAAAACCATCACTCACATGACTCTGTTGTGATTTCACACATAATGCTGTGCAAATACAAAAAACAACGCTCAGGATTTAAACTCCGTCTGAAGACTCATCTCGGTGAAATCTTTGCATTTCATTCACACAAACACAACGTGATGTTCCACTTGGTCGCCCCTCCCCGGGCGATAGAGATGTTGTTTACTAAGCGCACCGGCTGGGAACAGGAGAGGACAGCGCAAGGTCTGGATGCAATTGGTGACTCAGCATAGACAGTGGTAGAGGTAGAGATGCCGTGTTTTCCTCCACTACCGCCACCCACTCGACCGACGCCGTCTCCATGAATGGGACGGCTACACCAGTCCTCCCCTCAGACAGCATTCACACACACCGGACATGCTACTCACATGTCGTAGAGCCGGTAACCCATGGCGGAGCCCGGTCTGCTGGAGTGGGACCCGGGGTCTCGGGTTCGCCGGGGGTCCGTGCTGCTCGCCACGGCGCGCCACACGCTCGGCTTGTCCATCCTGTGTGCTGGTCAATGGGACTGCGTGACTGAGACGGCGTGCGCACACGGGCTCTCTCGCGTTCACTCTCCCTCGCCCAGTCACAAACACAGGCAGCCAGCGAGCAGTGTGTGTGTGTGTGTGTGTGTGTGTGTGTGATGTAACGAGGAGCGTCCAAGAGGCTGGCGGCTGGTGGGGGGGGGGGGGGGGGCTGGTGATGGAAGAGGAGGAAGCGGAGGAGAGGTAGTGGTGGTGAGGGGACCAAGAACCTATCTGTTAAGTACTGATGTGAAGCCTCTGTTTTAAAGCATGGAGGATCATGGGTAATTCTTTACTGGTGCACGTGCCTGAGGAGGCTGCCACTCCGACATTAAAAGCAAGAGGACACGACCTGCAGGAGAGCTGCTGGGAGATTATACTGCCTCTCGTAAACACGGAGAGGCTTCTGCGTACCCCTCTCTCCACCCTCTCATCTGCCCTCAGTAGTACAGTCCTCAGCAGGGCCACGCGATTGGCTCCTTGGTCTCCATAGAAACAGGAGGATGTGTCAGAGGTAGGGCTCATTATCATGCCTTCTCTCAAGCTCCCTCCCATTTTGTTTTCTCTCCTCCGTCTCTCCCTCCCTTTTCCAATTTCTCGTCTCCTCACATACTCTGCCTCCTCCTCCTCCCCATCCTTCTCTCTTCTGAAATCAATGCTCTTCTCTCTGTAGTGTCTTTCAAAACAGATGAGGCTTTCCTGTCCAGTGAGGAATGGCGCACACGGGTAAAGATGCTGCACAGCTAATTACGTCTTCAGAGAAAAGAAACAGAGAATGAAATAATCAGGAGGGGAAGCAAGTCATTTGATAAAAGGTGAAAAACCAGAAAGGAAGTGTGAAATATTAAGCAGAAATAAGGCACTATGGATGAAGATTTAAAAAAAAAAAATGTAAGTTTTGGCTGCAAAATTGGTCAAAATGAACACAAACTGCAGACAGTGGACACAATGGACAGTACTGTTGTTGACACCTTCACCAGGTAACAGCATCCAAAGCAGGATGGTAGGCAGGCAGGAGAGTGTCTCTGGAGACAAGCTCTCATCAGGACTTTGTAAACCCCCACACACACACACACACACACACACACACACACATATATAAACACATGCACACACACACACACACACACACACAGCGGGCTACAGACAGAAACCCTGGGCTGATGGCTTACAGTCTCCAGGGGAGGATGCGTTTCACCCTGGGCAGACTCCATGGCACACAGCGCCGTCGATGTATCGAGCGTTAGCGGCAAGGTGACTCGCACCGTCGGTCCTCAGTCCTCTTCTTAATGAACTTGTGTAGTGGGTAATTGTGTACGTGCGTCATCTCGCTGCAATTACACCGGCTATGTGCGCTCTAATTATCAAGCACAAGTGCTGAACCCTCCAGCTCTACTATGCACTTCACAGCCGTGTGTGTGTGTGTGTGTGTACACACACTCGTTTGTGAGCGGAGAGGAAACCATGTCAAATTTTTTCATCCAACATTGTCCAACTCTTCACATAACTGTAATGAGATATTTGAAAGTTTTCTGTCCAGACAATACATTTACTGTGTGCACATGCTCGTGTAATATAACCTGCAGGCCGACAGTTGACCGATTTATGTGCTCTGTGTGTGTGTGGCTGTGCACTGTTGGTAATAGGGTGTGTGGGGGAGGGGCTCTGACAGGTGAGCTCCATTCTGTTCAACATCGAGTGTGTATCCAAAAAAAACAAGCAGAGTGTTTGTAGTCTAGGCGCACACACACACACACACACACACACACACACACACACACACACACACACACAGGAGCAGAGCGCTGAGCAAGATGCTCTTTCAGATAAATAACCTTAAAGGAACAGTGTGCAATGTTTAGGGGGATCTATTGACAGAAATGAAAATCTATATTAATTTGCATGTTTTTTTTGTTATCTTTAGAATGAGCCGGTTGCACTCTGAAACGTCACCACTAGATGCCGCCACAGCCTACATCCGACCAAATCGATCGCGATTGTGGATATCCCGATAAAAGTCAAAAAGTGCTTACAGCGGCTATAAAAACACACTGGAATCACCAGTTTTGATAACAAAATATTGTTATTGCATCACGGATGGGACAGACATCCTTTTAAGTGAAAAACTAACAAACAATCTGGAATGAGGTAATCATAAATCATAAGGTCCCACTGCATAAATAAAGGATAAATAATGAACATTGTGCGAGTCTGTGTGATAATTATTTTGTTTTTAAACTCGCTTTTCACTTTTCATATGACGATGTTCACAATAATCCCAAAAATGGAAATTTACCACAGTGGACTTATTGTGGCTGTTTTTTTTTTTTTTTTTTTAAATCGCGATCAGTGGTAAAATCCTATATTCCTATCAGCGATACTCACAATAGAGCAAACAGAAGCACAGACTCCATTTGAAGTGAACGTTTGCAATGCCTCCCGTGGCCCTGCACACATCCAGACATGTTGCCGCGTGGCCTTTAAGATGTACAAATACAGCATACGTTGGCCTTCTTGTGCCAAACTCCCTGCTCTCCTCCGTCACCATATGGCCACTTTTAATCCAGCTGGCCTTCTTGTGTGCGTGTGTGTGTGAGATGTGGTTCTATAGCTGCAGGACTCTGTGCAGGTCTGTGTGCAGAACTCCTTCCAGCCCGGCAGCACGCACACAAACAACACAGATGCACCGCAGAAGGCTTTTAGTGTCACAGGAAATGCATGCTGATGAGTTCCAAACTAATCGCTCCGTGTCTGTCCTCTTGAAACATGGAGCCGAGTGGAGAGCTTCCATAGTGAGCTCTCATTCAGTCCGATAGCACGGTGGAGTAACCGCAGTCACCGGAGGAGGAGGAGGAGGATGAGGATGAGTGGGCATTTTGATTTGAAACAGCTGAGGGAAAAAAAAAGCATGAAAGGACAGAGCTGGAGCTGGAGATGAACTCACGTTCTTGCACAAGAACTGCAGCAATTAGTCGATCAATAACAGATTAATCAGCAATGATTAATCGTTTAAGTATTTATCGAAGCAAAAAGACCATAATTCGTTCGTTACTGGGTTTTTTTGGATAACTTTCCCTTTGTCATGCAGTTGTACAATAGACAACTAATGCGTAGAATAATGAACCGGTGATCAATGATGAAGATAATCATTGGACGCAGCACTTTGTCAATTTTTTGCAAATTTGTGATTGTAAAAAAAAAAAAAAAAAAAATAACCAAGAGTTGCTCCGCTGAGACTTGAAAATCACAGAATGTCCCGACATCGCTCGTTTCTAGCTGAATTGGCCGTCAGTCTGCTGCCTTGCCTCGGCTGATCTACAGACGGATAACAAGAGATACAGTAAAACAACAGCTGCAGGTCACGAAACATCAAGTTCTGAACATCTCAAAACTGATGCAGCACTTTGTTCCCATCAAAGAGCATCCCGATTCTGCTCTTTTTAAGTTGCCTTCCTTGGATTTCTTTTTAAAATCTTTCACAGGAGAAAATGTCTGCTCATTGCGCAGCGTTTCATATGAGTCTGCACAGTACATGTAGCATCAACAGTGGGAAGCATTATCGCGTACTCAGCTATAAGCTGCTCTGCAGGGGTCCCGTCTCCTCTCATGAGACTTCAGCCCACTTCAAAACGCATCAGAGACGGAGAGGTGCCGACACTCACCACAGCACTAAGAGCCGCACGCCACAAGATGGCAGTGCATCACTTTCCTCTGCATGAACAGCCAGCCTGAGGTGATCGATGGCGTTACTGATGGTGGGGAAACGTTTCCCTCAGGAGAGGTAACGTCAGGCCACATGTGACAGCTCGAGTGAGGGAGAGCGCATGTTGCATGCTTCACTCAGCGACATTAATCAAACACGTGTCGACCCAACCAA
Organism: Lycodopsis pacificus; assembly: GCA_028022725.1. NCBI lineage: Eukaryota > Metazoa > Chordata > Actinopteri > Perciformes > Zoarcidae > Lycodopsis > Lycodopsis pacificus. The sequence continues at coordinate 5,171,675 of CM051697.1, read as the reverse complement.
CTGGTTTAGTTGGTGTGGATGACAATTCCAGGAATTAATATGAATATGTGCCGTTTGTGTGCTGCTTTGCATCGAGTTCTACTGCAGGTGAAACACATCACAGCCCATGCTACCTATTTCAGCGCCGTTATCTTCAGTTCTGTGTGAATTACAAAATGCTTTTCGTTGCAGGAAAACATTTTCCGAACCGCTCCCATTAGTGTCAACAGCTGGAAAAACTGAACTCCCCGGAGATGGTGACCTCCACCCCCCCCCCCCCCCCCCTGCGCTGGACACGAGAGATGGGAAGCCGAGTTCATCTTCTGTGTTTCTTCTCCTCCGTGTAACAGCGCAGCTCTCTGGCAGAGGGCACGGCGCTGTGCAAAAGGCTCCTTCTGTCACCGACTTGGCCTCGAGCCGGAGAACATCAGAGGCCGGAGACAGACGAGCTCTTCATAGCAGGCCAAACAAAGAGCCGTCTCTGCTCCGAACGCTGCAGACAGAACTCTTTCTTGACCCCCCTCGGGCCTCTGCTGAGGCTCTTTGCTGCCACCGCAGGAGTTTGTGCTTCTCGATAAGCCGGTGTCAGTAATACTGATGTGAAGCTGTGGCAGCTCTAGCACTCCGCACACACCGGGCAATATTTCCAGCGGTGGAAGAAGTACTAAACATCCTATGCTATGTAAAAGTACCAATACTAAAATCTCTATACAACCCATTATAAGGAAAAGTCCTGCATTTAAATCTTCCGACATGGAACTTTCCTTTTGTGTTGATTTTGGTGGTCCCTATGGACAAAATTAGTAAAATCACCAGATTCCCTTTAGAAAACCTCTCATTTTACTGCAGCAGGGGTCTGACGGTCTGCCCCGCTCAGTCCTGGTTCTGGTTCCCTCTAGACCCGAGGCGAAGCTCTACTCCTTGGCCACTGCTGCCGGGCCGCTGAGCTCTCTTCCTCCCGCCGGATCTCTGGCTGCAGGTCGAAGGGGGCCACGAATGCCGGATCTGGGTTGGTCCGAGGTGGGCTGGTTTGGAGGCCCCACTGGAGCCTGAGCTGAAGGGGTTTCTGGTGAACTTGCGTGATTTCATCAGATTTTGCGCAGAATCCAACCCGGTGGCACCGATGATAAGCATTAACGTGCTGACGTTTTGATGTAGATCATATAGAGGCATCAGTATTCAATTAAGAATGTTTCAGAACCAGTTAAAAGTTCTTCTCAGTAACTTGAAGTACAAATGCAGAAGTGTCATCAGCAAAATACACTAAAAAATACTAAAATACCTCGTGTGACTCTTGAACAATGTATTGAAGTGAATCCTGATAAACACCCTCTGTGCTCTTTATTGTGTATTTTCCAGTATATTGCATGTGATTCTCATGTGAATTATTCCATCAATATGCAATATCACACATGCAAAGGCATGATGGAAGGCTGGCTGGTCCAGAGCTCCTTCTGTTGTGCTGCTTTTGCATTTATGCTTCATTATGACCCATCGAATCCTTCTGTCATCTGCACTTTCTGCTCCTCGCTCGCAGGAGATTTCACCTCACGCACAATTCAGCGGCATCTTGCTATTATCTCGTTGCACATGCACACAAATCCCTCTTCTCGAGTATGAGAGCCGAGCTGAGAACAAGGGATCACGCTCTTATTTTCAGCGAGGAAAAAAGAAAAAGTACGACTACTCGCTCCCTCACCTCAGCGCTCCCTCTGCTCCAGCCGAGGAATCGCAAATCCCATCCCATCAGACTGATATTGCTGTGGCGCGGAGCCGATGACAGGATAAGCTGTACGCGACAGACTCAACCCGTATCTCTGATCTCGCACTACATCTAATTTACCAGGGAAAGCTTTGAAAATCATACCGCTGTCACACATGGTTTTATCTTGAAATGTAACACCTGTGCACCGTTGCCAGACAGGTGGGTGTCTTTTCATTAGCGCCGAAGCTTTGCGTTTACCCCGGGCACAGCGCGCTTGTTCATCCTGAAACACAGACTCCCGCCGTTCTGATTGAGAACAAAAACACACGCTTTGTTGTTATCACGCTGCTTTTTCATGCATACAGATTGCAGATTGGAAGACCGTTTATTTTCCATCTGCTGCAAAAAAAAATAAATAAAAATAGTAATTCATATTTCACAAGTGTCTCGAGACACGACCAATTACTGAGAGGGTCTGCCGGCTGCTCTGTGACTCAAGGGTCAAAGGTTGTGGCCTTTAGCAGGAACTGTGTTCGATGCAGTTATGATAGCGTGTCAAAGGGCGTCTTGGTTATTACGGCTTAATACCGAGTCAAGGTAATCTAGAGCTTCCACTCTGAGTCACAGCTCTCGCCTGTGGAAAAGCACAAAGTGAACAGAGAATTACCTAAAAGGACACGTTGGGCAACGTCTTCACAAGTCGCCACACAGACCTTCAACGATGTCACATGATCAGATTTGTGGGTCACTTAGAGCATTCTACGGTCTGTTATTTCTTAATAGTAGACCACTGCTATGAATAACAAACCTTTGCTATAGACTCAGTCAGATTTTGGTTTTTTTGCAGAATCAATACAATCAATTTTTTTTGTATCAAATGTTTCTGTCAAATTATTTATGTCTTAGTAATAAGCAGGATACATAAAGTCTTCAGGGTGATTCTGCTCACGCTCACAGGGTTCATTTTGCAGTATTGACCGGCGTGCTTGCTGTCATGATCCTTCAAAACCGTTTACGTGGGGCGTCGCTGTCTGAATGCAAAGCAATGAAGGCGCACACACACACACACACACACATGCAAATACACACGGTCACGCATTTCCCTGGTAAAATGATCAACAGCAGAACTCCGTGGAGTTAAAGGCACGAAGAGACTCGCATCGTCCTCTGCTGCTCAGAGTCACAGCAACGTACCGTAAGCCACATGGCCGTGTATATGGACTCCACATATCAAAACGGTGAGTTTCCAGTGATCCAGCTCTGCAGCGCAGCACGGAGCCGGTAATTGACTCTCAGAGAATGAGATGACGAAACAGAAGCCGGGGAACTTCAAAGACGCACCGAGAGCTTTCCCAAGAGTTTAAAACGCATCGTGGAAGTGGGCTCTCTGGTTAATAGGCCCATTAAACCACTGTACGGTTCCCATCTGGCGAAATCAAAACTTAACAATATTAACGGCAGTAATCATAAAAGGGGGCCAATAAAGAAAGAATTCATACGACTGGCTGAATTTGACAGGAGGAGAGAGAAACTTTCATTGCCGCTTTTTTAAAAACAGACACTAACGAACAACTGTTCCTTCATTTCCCAAGGACTGTGCGCTGCCGTACACAATACACGTTTACTGCGTCGCGAAGGCCTTTTTCTAAATGACCCCAGACATCGTCAAGGCCTTACGGAGAGGGGGATGCAGCAGTCGAATACACACAATCGCAGATTACGGTGCACGGTTCGTGGTAATATTTCTCCACATCTGCTGCACGCGTCACTTGTCCACCGGATTGACCCCTGCGGCTCGATCGTGAGCTGCCTTCCCGCCTTCCAACCAGCAGATAACACGCTGGCTGTTTGGCAGCAGGCGGGCTGGGGGTCTGTAATCCCACAAAGGCAGTTCCCAGGAATCGATCGGCTCTGCAGAGGCACCAACTAGACGGCCTGGAGATAATCACAGGTTCTGTTCTGAGATACTCATTCACCATAATGAATATCATAAAGCATCTGAATTATTTAGACGTATAATGGAGCCCCCGGTTCAGAGCCGTGCCAATGGTCGGACGCCAAATCAGAGCGCAGACCGCAAATACGCGGAGCAGTGCGATACCGACAGCTTTACGACCTTTTGGTAATACCACGGGAGCTTTAAGAGAGAGACGTAAACACTCGCAGGAAGATTTACACTTCGCCATGACCGGCCAGCCTTCCGTTACCCTCCGACTGCATCGATGCATCGAGTCTGCTGCGCGTCCTTCATTGAGCCGACAGAACGAGAAAGACAAACAGAGTCGCAGAGGGGGAAGGAATCCGGAGAAGCAGATGTTTTCTTTGATTGAGCGGAAGAGGAAAAAAAAATATCTGGAGATAAAAAAAATCAAATCAGAGGCTTGGAGTGAGGAAAAAAGGAATGGGGGAACATCTTTGGTATTTAAAAGCATCCATTCAGCCTTGAGCTGGGCTTGATGGGCGCAGAGAGGCCTTAACTCTGGACAGGACTGAACTAGATGGCAGCTGCAGGCAATGAATACAGCAGCTACTGCACAGGCAATCAGTTAAAACGCACTTTGTCTTCATGCTACTGAGGAACTGCCACGGAGGAAGTTGTTTTTTTCCCCCCCCTCTGCTGACGGCGTCGTCTATATTCCTACGTCAGATCTGGTCATTTAATATACAACACGCTGCTTTTCAGGTCGTTCCACGCGCCTTCGGATACATTCTGATTCTCCGCCCCTCGGTAAACCGCGCAAAGCCGTTATTCTGTCGCGCAATAAGCTGCGATCCTGCATCGCTATTGGCCGGGCGGACTGCTCCACTTTAACATTCTCAACCTCACATAAAACACACTTCCGGCTTTCACCCGTCTGCGCTGGAGCACTCTGCCCATGACAGCTGGGGACAGACAATCAGAGCAGGAGAGGACATCACAGTGGCTGCAAAGGGATCATTCTCACAATGGCTTTCCTTTCATAATGAACCCCAAACAGCAGCATGGAGGACATATATAAGCGTTAGAGATTATTACAGACGAGGACATTAATTGTTTATAATAATTAATTGTAATGTTGACATTATGTTCAGTATTTGGGGACGTACAGCCCAAAAGAAGAGGCTCTAAAGCTCCCAGCTGACCCATCCGGAGCCTCCGCATCCAGCCAGTTTATGCAAGTTGTAGTTTTGTATATTTTGGTGCTACGTTAGAGCTGAAACAGTTAATTGATTTATATATCCTGATTGATACTCGAGCGCTCCAAGAGCGAAATGGGTTACAGATTAAACTGCAATGAATTATAGCTTTGCCTTGAAAATGTAGCTGAAACTATTGAAGCGAATGTAAATGTTGTCTGACTTGCATTTTTTATTATTTATTATAATGGACTTTGCTAACTGTGCTTTGCTGCTGTACTTCAGCTGGAAAATTGTAATTAAGTTGGATAAATCGCAGCAGCTCAATAAGCCATTTTCACCCCTTTTACTTATGTTGGCTGTTGAGAGGTTTATTTTGGCACTAATGGAAACTAGGAAGTTCATCATTTATAATTCATCTCTTTCATTTCATTAATTCGGTGCTTTACGTTTCAGAACTATCACTTCTCCTCCTCCGCTCTCTGGTGTCCACGGGCACAGGTTTCATTACCAGCTGCTGAAACACTGTGCCAGTGAGCAAGTCAAGAATAGAAAGACATTAAACACCGTGAGGAGCACGTTGGGTTACTCTGGCAGAGGTCAGGTTATAGTACTTTCATTTGTTTGAGAGAAGGGACGGCGCAAATGTATGAATAAATCAAATATGATAGAATAAGACAAAAGGCTGTTTTTCATCGGTAGTCCCGGGCACCCTGTTCAGGATCAGATCCCAATGTCCCCCGAAGGCCTTAAACCCTGAACCCTCAACGGTTTCTTCTCTCATTGTTGTAGTTCTGATGTAATTTACTCTGCGCTCACCACAGCCAGCGGTCCAACATCGACTCAAACATGCACATTCAGGCATGGGAAATAAGATCTCCCGTCTCAGCTATTAAAACTGCTTTTCTACGGCAAGTATATTTATATAGCAGACTTCAGCAACGGGGCAATTTAATGTGCTTTACATACAACATCAAAAGACAGAAGAAACAGATGCATGGGATGTTTTTGTTGCCGGTGCAGGAGGCAGAGAAAAGAGACGGAGACAGCATGAAAGAAGAGGCACCGATTAATATCAGAGGAGCGCAAAACAGGGAAAGAGAGGTCAAGAAGACGTGAATCCCTGCGGTATGTTTCTGCTGTAGCAGTCTAGCAGCCTGTAACATGAATGATCAATTAGTGGACAAAATCAAAGGAATGTTAGTGGGTTGAGGATTCTTCTTTGGTCGAGGACAGCCCTACTTCTTCTTTAACTCGGTTTCTAAAGTCTGTAGGAATTATTCAATCTCAGACAGCGAGCAGAGAATCACAGAAGGCTTCAATTAACTGGGCCGCAATAACAATGCAAGTGGCATTTGTTTTGTTGAAACATTGTTTTGTTGCAACATTGTTCTGCTGCGACTGCAAACGCTTCCAACAATCACAGTTTTCTTTGAACTCTTTCGCTCAAAACATCTGAAACAAGCGGAGTGATTCAGCATACTGGAGAGGGCACGGCACAGCGGCTCACGAGTGGCATAATAATTAATATTTCACTTCCTCCCTTCCGTCTGAGCGCCGTCGGAAAACACACAAAGTTCAATCACTCACCGAGAGCCTCGCACAGCCCCGCTACTTCAACGGAGGATGATTTCCCGACTTCTGGTTATTTCACATTTCTTTTCAGATGCGTTGTGGAAAAAAAAATGTTGTTCTCCAGCGACTCATTGATCGACAGCGCACACAAAATAACTGTGACATCCTGGATTCACATCTGCCACGGGCCCTTTGTCACTTCATGGAAAGACTTTTTTCCTCTTTTTTTTTTTTTGCTCAAAGGAAAAAAATGCCTAAAGTGTCAAAACATGACAGAGCAAGGACTTTATGATAAATGTTGCTTTCAGTTTGATTTATGCAGCAAGCTTTGAGTCCGTCCATTTAACTTTTCTTGAAAGTGAGAGTAGGTCTGTGTGTGTGTGTGTGTGTGTGTGTGTGTGTGTGTCATTGGCATCCACACAACATGAGGACTACATTTCTTAAATCTTGATGACCTCTTGGGAACAGTAATAAACGCAACAATCTGAAATAAATCGGCAAAGTCAATATGACCGTCTCTTTGACCGTCATCATTTGATAATTAGGGGTTAATTACAGCGTGTAGGTGTGAGCCTAAACAAACGACGCTGCTGAGCTGCAGGTAACAGGGAAACACTCCGGTCACCGCCCTCGTTCTGTTTAGTCATGACACATTTAACCTGTCAGCTTTCAGCTGTGCTTGAAAAACGCCCACAAATGTGTGCGCGACAATCAGAGAGCAACACAAATGAGATGAGGCGTTGATCTGCAACAAACAGCTAATTCCTCCTTTCTGCAGCGTTTCCAAAGTCTAAAAACAACCCACAGATGCTCCTGCTCATCACAAACCCCTGAACACGGCTCTTTGAAATTAGAACGAGTTCCCACAATGCACTGGGATTTATTTTTGGGCGGCACATGAGCCAAAGAAAAGTGGGTTATGGATTAGGCGCACATTGCTTTTTTTTTTTTTGACGATGAAGCACGCAGCGCTAGGGGGCGTCTTTGAAAACCTTCTGCAGCCTTTTGAAGCCCCCTAAAGTCTACGGCTCACACACGCGGGGATGATTTCATTAAGGCAAAAGCCTAACGACCTCCTCCTACGGTGCATTTGGCCGCCGAAGTTCACCGTGCGTCATCGGGAAGACAACATTGCAGCACTGAAACTGCTGTGTCATAAAAAAACAGCCGATGACTGGCGAACAGCTGCAAAGACTCAAACATTAGGACGCTGCAACGTTTTCAAGCTGTCAAGACCGACGCGTCTGCCACAGAGAGGCCAATTACGAGGGCGTCGACGTTAACGAGGCGAGAGTAAAGACGAGGAAGAGGCTGCTGTGCCACGGTGCTGTGGTTGGGACAAACATTAAGCACATAGTCATAGAAAGAACATCTTACTGTACCCAAAGGAGGCCGACTTCCATTGGCGACAGGGGACGACTCTTCTGCAGCCGGCGGCCGCTGACCTCCCAGGAGTCTCTGTGACTTCGACAGGTAGGGAGGCATGTCTCCTAGAGCGGGACAAACACAACACGGAAGGGCAGGTGTGAAAGGAACATTTACATCTTATGTGACTGCTTTCCCTCAGAGGTTTTCCCACTGGGGGGGGGGGGGGTGACTTTCATGTTTTACCTGTTTTTTAACACTGCTGCCTCGTACTTCTGTTATGTAGCAAACCAGGTAATATGGAATGTGAATCAGATTACCAAATGTATTTTGGACAACAAACCATCAATACACTTACAGTAGCCGACATACAATTTGTCAGATAATTTAGGATGAAATGGACTCAACCTGACCAAAAGGAAATAAAAAGGTGATGTTGGTTGGGCTCTCTCTCTCTCTGTCTCTCTCTCTCTCTACAGAAAACCCATTAAGCCAATGGAAGGCATTATTGCCAAATCAAATCAAATTCAAACCATATTCTAAATGAGACTCTTTAACTCACAGTAATGGATTTGTTTAAAGGCAAAAATCCTTCATTCTTAAACACAGACTGTACTCTGGATCATGGGCCTCGAGTATTATTATATTATTAATGGCTAATTGTGTCACGGCTGCTGCCATTTACTGCTGTTTCAGCATAATGAATTATTCATTTAAGAATTGCTAATGTCTCTGTTCTGGCGGAGTTGTGAACCTTAAATTAGTCAGAATTTTCCTCCCGTCATCTATTAGTTACTGCGATAGTGCTGCAGAGTCACCCACTCACATCTTGTTTCAGGCCTGTCAGTGCACTGACTGATGCACAAACTCCCACAATTCATTTCAGGAAAATGCCTTTTTTCCACTGCAGAAGATATGTTTTAATACTTAAACCATGTTCTTCATTGTATTTGCTTTCTGTCACTGCACAAACACACACACTGTTTTGTGTAATTCCGGTGGCCTGATCCAGGCCTGAAATACAAACGGGGGACTGGCACCAGGACAAAGACGAGCAGGCCCGGTGACCTCACCATCGCAGCTGAGCATCTCTCTCCATGGCAACAAGAGACGGAGCGAAGGAGACGAGAGAAGATGATGTAGGTCTGTGTGGTCCCTGTGGAGAGAGACTGCACTCGACTGGCCCTGAACCCCCCGACACATACAGTCAGTGCATCTGAGGGCCGGCCGGCTCTTTTTCCTTTTTTAGGTTAGATTTCTGTGCGAATTAAAGCACAGTTCACTCCACACATTGTGCCGTTTCAGAGAAAAGCCCTGCCGGCAGACGGAAAACTGCAGCTCCATCGCTATTCCAGCGAAAGCCTCGTCCGTTTGAAGCAGAACAAGTTGCAAGAGTGCCGTCTCTTTGCTCCCATTCATGTTGAATCCTTTGGCATTTCGGCTTCGGCTCTGTAAACGATCCCCCGATACTTTTACATCAAATACAACAACACATTTGGCCTGGATTAGTGCTTGAATTGATTGGAAACACTTTGCGTGCTGGTGTTGTGTTGAGGCACACTTTGAGAGAGAGGTTACGACCTCCACAACAACGACCGAGAAAAGCTTTATTCTCGTCATTGTCCTCTCCACAATAACGGGGAGGGCGGGCTTTAGAATCCCCGACTCTCTGCGGAAAACTAAAAAAGGGAAATAAAAGCCGCGGACCAGGCCGAGGCTCTCCTCCTGAATACCTCCAGCTACTCTCTATACTGCAGTGCTCTGGCAAGCTACTCCAGTCTTTACACGTGTCTGAACAAACATGTTCAATAAGATAAAAATAACGAAAGACCCACAGTCGTGGCTTCATCACCCCAAGCAAAAACAATTTCAGATTTCAATTAGCCCGAGACTCTCCCAATTAAACAGCTGCCATCCATCACAATACACGAGCGCCCAAGCAAGCGGGCACAAATAACAGCAGCACAAATGGACTTCCCAAAAGTCTTCACCGGCAGACAAGAGCACTTTCATTGCAATCATGGCGATAGAGCGTCGGGCTGCTCCGCCGCTGTGGGCTTTTGTGGTGCGCTAGTCCGGGTTTACTGTATGAATGAGTGCAGGGGGGGGGGGGGGGGGGGGGACATCTTATCATCAGACATTCAAACTGAAGAACAATCCAATAAAAGCAGGTCACCGAGGCTGCCGAGCGCCCGTCTGCCTATCTCACCCGGGTTCTTATCGCATCTGAATGAAACCATCCATTCTGATTACAGAACAGCGGACCAATTAAACACCAACATGTTGTTATTCCTCTCTCATTAGTGTGTACGAGAATAATCCCCTCATCACCATCAGGGCCAATCGCTCGCTCGCTCTCTCTCCCTCCCTCCCCCCACACACACACACACACACACACACACACCCCCCCCCCCCCCCCCCCCCCTCCGGGACCGAGGCTTATTTATTTATTATTAGCGCCAGTGCCAAGTTCAGTGGCTTTTCAATTATTAATGACAATGAAACCTACCAGGCCATGTAACACACAAAACTTTAAGCAGCCACGCTCACTCGTGTCACGATGTGGCACTTTAACGGGATGAGAGATGCGAGCGAGTCTGCCGCGTGTTGTCAGCAGAGTGCTGTGTTGGCAGTTGCAGTGATTTTCAAGCAGCTCTGGTACAAAAAGGCAACCCGGGAGCCATGATGCATCATGTGACAAATCATGCGACTTGAAGCTGGCTTCACTTTAAAGAGATGCCACTGAATAATTACACTTAGATGCTTTTACTAGATCCATGGGGGGGGAGCATACCGCGTTCAATGCTCCATTGTCTTTAGGGAGGACAGCAGTGGAGCTCTGTTAATATGGAGGCAAAAATGGAGGCAAATATAATTGCACAACTTGAAACTAAGTGACATTTAACCGGTGGTTTCAAACCACATGAATCAAGTCTTAATGCTATGAATTCAGCGTTGATTGATTTTCAGCAGCATTAAGTGATATCCAGAACCTGCCTGGAACGGACCTAATCAATGAGGCGGGGCTAAAGCGGTTCCATGAAAGTAGAGTCAAGCTCACGCAGTCAGACTGATTTGAGTTTAAGTAGTAGAGATAATCAAGTGTGCACACTAGTCTTAGAACACATTACATGATGTGGAACACTGCGATTGGCTTATAAAAGTCCAAACAAATAAGCTTGTGCATTTGGGCGGAGTCAGATGGTAGTAATCATAGATCTAGACGTCCTAGAAAAGTTGAGTCCATTGAAATGTTCCAGGGATCTCAACTTTAAAATGTAAGAAAAGATTTTGATGAACTAATTAGATCTTGGGCAGAATATATATATATATATATATATATATATATATATATATATATATATATATATATATATATATATATATATATATATATATATATATATATATATATATATATCTGCTGTGGGGGGCCTGACCATGTAGAGACCTTAAAGCAATTCTTCTTCTACGTATTTAATGTAACTATTGGACATCATTCATTTGTCTCTTTGTATTGTCCTATCATGCAAAGTGTTTTGGATTAACTGCTTTGTCATTGGATCTGTTTAATGATGAATTCAGTCGTCCCCTTAAAAGGTATTTCCTCTTTCATTGTCCAATTACATATAATTGAATAAACTGTTCTACAATCACCGACGGCCCTGCATAAAACACTTGTACATCTTGTCCAATCTACACGTCCGGCCTTGCTAACTTGATGCAGACAGATGAGTCAAACGCTGAGCAGCTTAACATCAGCAGCATCACCTGACACACAGTGGAAGACGAGCTGCTCTTGAAGCCTTTCACTAATTTGCAGGATCGGTGCCGTCGCGTCTACTCATCAAAGCTGAGCGCAAGTCTGCCGTCACTTTAATGCTGAAACATCACGGCTTTTGCATCCAACCCGTAAATGCAGCTGCCAAACAAGTCACGCAATCCAAAAGGTGCTGGTGGAGATGTGCACAACATGAAGATGGAACCCCTGCGCATACATTCAGCACAATAACAGTTTTGGCACGCCAGCTTCATATTAACGAGGGTGTGGGGGGGGGGGGGGGGGGGGGGGGGGCTTCTAGGAACCAAATTCACAGCCAAGAACGACATGCAGAGGGCTGCTGCCATTTGGGCGGTTTCCAACCACATCAAACCATCAGTTTGGTGAGATGGGATTGTTTGCTTCTGAAGTCTTCTGCTTTTAGATTCTACCAGCAGCAGCAGCAGCAGCAGCACTAGCGAGACATGGAACAAATGATATAACCAGAGGAGCCATCAATATACTGCAGTGTTGCATCCGTTCAGGTGAGGGGAACCATTTCCACAATTAACGTCCATTACACTGGGTACTAATGGAGAGTATTATCAATCACATCACTCTACTGCACACAACAGTAAGATTTGAAAGGTGAAAAAACAAAAAAGAGCGAACTAAACGTTTTTGTTTTGTGCTGCATGAGGCTGAATGCGCGTGGTGGCAGTGAAAGTGATTGCTTGCTGGTTACAGAGAAGTGTGTGCTTAAAGAACTAAACGCTCCATTGTGGAACAAGACTTTATGAGTCATGACTTACATAACTGAACACTGACTCCTTTATTATTTCAGGAAATCCCTCTTTTGTCTACAAGTAATTTCACCCGAGCCAAAGTTTTGTAACTAAAAAACAACAACATTTATCACAGCATAGAGGTTTAGAGTCTGATTAATATTAGGCAATCTCCATAAAACCCTAAATTAAAAAGTATTAAACATTTGTATTGAAGGGATTTGTATTGCGTTTTAATATAACCTATTTTCTGAAAGGATTTGTTTCCTGTCCTTTGGTGCGCTGATGTTGGTGAGGCTGCTCATGAGTGGCAGGAGAACCTCCGTGCACGTCTCTCACTCTTGCGTGCACAAACGCTTCTTTACAGTCGCTGCGATAGTACGAAGACAAAGACCGGCACACTTAAAAGGCGGCCTGGGGATCGCAGACAGTGGAGCACCTAAGGAAAGGAACCACGCGGCCTGGAAGATTGTTCCTGAAACACGGGAGAGGCTCGGCTACACTCGCTACAACTTTTCTAGACACTAGACACCCTAATACACTGCTACAGAGGCTGTTTGGATCCCACAGCGAGGCATCCCTAAAGAGAGGAGCTGCCCGTGAGAGAAGCCCATCTATGTCCAACCCTTACTGCTGTCGGAAAGGGGAGGACTCTGAACACCTTTATTTCTGAAAGTGTACAAACCTCCAGGCGCTAAGGTTCCCACAGCGAACAAGCCAACGGTGGAATGTGACCTTGCACTGCACATGACGTAAAATCGTATCACTTCCTTCACACTGTAATAGCCACAAACGACAGTAACAGGCACCGCACCAGGCCCGCCTCAGTCCTTCAGACGGAGGAGAACCACTCTCTCTCTCTCGATGCCAGGATATTCACCTTTATAAACTCAAGTCACAAGACTCATAGAACACCATGTCTTCAACTAAGCCTTTGCCCACCCAGGGTTTAGAAGCCCTTTATGACAGAATGGTCACAAATGTCAGGCGTACAATCCTGAGCAGATGGAAATAGTCCGACATTGACATACCGGACCAGTTGGACATACCGGACCATTCTGGAGGAGTCAAATTCAGACCCGGAAGACAGAAGAAGAAACTGGTTCATCGATTTGTGTCGAGCAGGTAGAAACGAGAATGCTGCAGGATGCGAGTAATGCAGCTAAAGACACGCGCAGTAACAAAACGCCTCGATGGCCACCATCCCTTGATTCAGCAACTTCATTACAGCAGCCAAGTTTAACTATCTGGTAATGAGGGGTGCAACGAGTTTAATCAATCTATCCGGCACCCGAAGAAGTGGCCGCACTTTAAATTACAGCTACAACTTAGTGACATTGTCAAAATGACATTGATATTCCGCTGGCTGTGTAATGAATGTATTCACTGGCAACGCAGTACTTACTATGAATGCAGCATCTTGCCTTTGCAGATGTGCTTCGGCGTTGATTAAACTATATGGTCATGTTCGTGGTTGAATTTGACTGAGTAGAGTTTCTATCATTGTGATCAGTTATGTAAGAAAACATGGACAAAACATTAGAAACACCTCATGGTCTCAAATACTACTATTAAATAGGTATTTTTCATGCAGGGCTTCTCACGGTAAGGAAACTATTACAGGTGTTCTTAATTAAAACAATGACGGCTGGACATGAAGTCAACTCCGACTCCCACGGTGCATTTTAAGCAACAAACAGTCATCGAGCTTAAAAATGTTGGGAAAAGTGACGACACAATCTGCGTCTTAAAATCAATGTAACTTGTTGGGGGGTACATTTCTGACGCATGCCTTTTCTCCGTAGCAACGGCTGCCAAGGCTCATGGGTATTATAGTATTTAGAGCCGTTTGCCAAACTGACCGAAGACCCCTTCCTCCGAAAAGAAGTTTAAATAATCAAAACTTGTGATCATAACATAAAATGTATACGAGTGTTACTTTATCCAAATTAAGAATAATTCTCTTGTGCGCGCCGGTTGTTGCTTCTATCTTTAGTGCAATTACCACCTGTGGTACAAGACAAAGTGTTTGCTGTGATGAAGGCCTGTTGTGTTTTACAGGTGTAATCAAATGTTTAATTAATACTGCTTGAATACTTTAGCATATTTTGGGTACACACTTCAGTACAAAGTTCTAAACACAAGGGAAAAACACATCACGTCAACATAGAACCCTGTATGTCATGTCGTACGCTCCGTGCTCTCCATTTGTGTCATGACATTTGGTGGGCACTTTTCGAGAGAGAGGCGGCAGTAAATGGCACTCCGACAGCAGGAAAGTGCTCTTTACCTCAGAGAAATTAAATGTAGCCGGTTCTGTGAACCACAGCACTAAGGGGCAATAAAGCTACCGCATGGCTGCATCGGGGGCACATTTATGAGCCCTGTTGTCACCTTATTTCACTTTTCACATGGAGAAAACAATGAGGCATGCACAGTGAGGAGACAGTACAGCGACTGACTCCATCATTAGGTGCTGTAGCTGCAAAGCGTGTTCTTATAAGGGGTGTACGGTTCAGCTTTTTGTTGGGTTGGCTTGAAGGAATAATGATCCCCGCTGTATAATGCTGCGTCTAATTCTCTGTTGGGCTGAGTGATCTCTTTCCTCCCATCTCATCACTCTTACTAACTTGTTTGTTTTTCGCTTCTGTTAGCCGTGCACCTTTCTCTTCACTCCAGAATCTCTCTTGCGTTACCTAAACATCTGCTTCCTTTTGTCCTGGGTATCGGCAAAGACGTCCGGGCATCCTTTAATTATTCCATAAAGCACAGCAGGAACTTGATACCGCTGGTGTTTTCATTGGAGCGAAGCCCATTACGACTGTGGAATACGGCTGAGGTGAAAGCCAGAGCCGGGTCAATACAACGCAGCGGTAGGATGAGATTCATTGACACACGTGCTGCAGTCCAGATCCAATGGCAATTACGGAAGCTATCGATTACTGTGTATACAATGCATCACTGAAAAAAGAATGGTCAGATCAAAACCATATATGAATGTTTCGCTGAATGACATTTCCATCTGTTATGCTACTTGCACCCAGCCATGCAGACTGAACATCCTCAGAGGAGGCCAGAGCAAGGAAGCAGTGCTCAGAACCCTGGAGAGCTCCTCTGTCCTGCAAGAAAGGCCACGACAAACTACTACTACTACTACTATTGTTCATTGGTATTCAAGCGGAACTTAATCACTTCACGCACTTGATTCCCAAGCCGCTGGCTTGTTAAGTTGAGGCTTCAGGTGACAGAAGAGTCCGTACTTTACTTCCATGTTTCGTCTCCTTTTCCGAATTTGTAATACCTGCAGTACTGCGGTTTGCATGAGTTGCCACCTTGAGTGAAACGGAATCAATAGAGCTCTGTGTGAACCACGAGGAGTAGTACTGATTGGATTTGAGGTAAATGGCCATAGTTTTGGCGTAACCTTGAAACACAGGAGGTTGAGACGAAGTGAAAGCGCTCTTTCAGAATGGATGGTTACAAAGGGAGAGGCACATTGATTGAGTATAAATTCATTCTTTCAGTCTAGACAAAGCTTATTTGTCTAGTCATGAATAAATTCCACATTTACTGACATTATGTAAGCAGGACCTATCATCCCGATGATGATGAACGAAAACAAAACCGTTGTTTTTCTTCTGCACTGCGCCGAAACACCGGCTACTGAGGTTTTTTCAGGTGTGTTCCCGAAGCCTTTTAAATGATGCATGAAATGCCAAATCCCATTGGAGGTATCATTCCAGAGGAAGGCCTCTAAAGCTGCGAGATTGGTTTCCCCCACAAGCCAGACCTCTGGTGGCAGAAATAAGACTTCAACCCAGCTGCTCCCTTCAAACCAAATGTTACACTGCTGTCTCTACCGACATGTCAGTGTCTGCGACCCGCCCTTTACCTCTCAGTGTTTTAACGCGGCCTGTGTCCGTTGCATCGTATTCATTTGTGCCCTTTTTTTTCCCCACCCCGTGGCTCTGTTGCAATGAGGACAGCCGGTTTCCTGTTGTGAGGGAGGAAACGGACAGAGGGCACGCCCGGCGCAAACAAAAAGCTGACTCTGGGTTTATCAATCTGCCTTTCTGCAAGAGTAAGTGCAACTGGACACGGCTGCAGAAGTGCACTAGTCTGCTCATTTAATCATAGCTCCCTGCCTGGGCTTCCAATGAACTGCATGTACTGTCGGCCACGCAGCTGCAGCGATTCACACGTCAACATCTCGCTGCACATGCGTCCCCGTTTCGTACGTGTCCGCGGCCTATTTTTAGAATAAGCATTTCTGTACTTTCATATACAGTACCGCGTCTCACGGAGGCGTGGATGCTTTCCCCCTAAAGCTGTTTTACTTTGCTCGCCTCTTTCAGAAAAGGAGCAGCTCCAATGTAATTATAAACCCATTATTTGTTTTTCGCTGTAAAATATTGAGTAGGTTTAAGCCTTGAAGAAATGGCTTCCAGCACTTCATCACGTTAACGCCCTTATTATAGCAATGAGGAAAACAGGTGCTAAGGGCAATAAAGGAAATGCATGTGAGGCTATTTCCTTTCCTGTATTCAGAAGACAAATCAGAGGTAATTGCAGATTGTCCAAGGTGTGTGTGATTGATGGTATGTTTTCCAAGTTAGAAGGATTTTTTTAAAGTGTGCACCGGAGATCATACTGCATGCAAAACATTGCCGTATTACACGTTTCTCTAGTTATGTTACATTCCTTTTGCATCCTGTAACTTTGAAATCGAGACCCTCAACCCTAACTTCCATCTCTGACTATATGCTGAAGCTAAGGAATTACTTTATGAACTTCAGAGTCCTTAACTGAACTGCTTAGACCAGAGATATTTCCAAAGTTACCCCAACAGTTATTGGGTTTACGCCTCCAGCTTTGGAGAACCAGGCCCTCCAAGCTGTAATGAAAAAGAATAACTCACATCCGAAGTAACACTGGATTTACAAAACTTTCTACAGAACACGAGAAAGGTGCTTCTCGCAAATCGCGTGGCTCCCGCTTCAATTCACAACAATGCCAACCAGGTGCGCAATGACTTGACCCTTGACCCTGCGGTCTGCTATAACAGCTCATTCCCGCTGGCCGGTTCCACAGAGGAACACTGTGAAGCTTGTCGTTCTTGTGCAGTAGTTATTTCATAGTTATTATCAGTATTTTTATTGGATTCCGTTTCTCTTAAAAACAACACTGCATTCGAGATCGAGCGCTTTTCCCGGCGCTTGACGTAGATTTTGTTCTTGCTCGTCTGAGGAGGTTCATGCGTGTCTTTATGTGGGCTTCCCTTGGTTTAGGACTCTTTCCTCAGTCCAGTGCGTAAATGGAGGGGCATTCATCATGCATTGGGCTCCACAGACTTGTGGCATTCATATTACTAAATGATCTGTATTAATCAGCAACTAATTACAGGCAGAAATATGTCCGGCTAAAGCAGATCTAATGAGTCGGTCCAGGCCTCTGAAGCGGTTTGCTTCTCATGGTGCTGTCAAATTATGCATCTCTAAGGAGTTCGTGGTGCGTGACCCCCACTGGCTGTCTGGCCCAGCAGTCCTTCACAATCTCTCTCACTCACACACACACACACACACATTTGTATTCTGCGCCTCAAAACAATCCACCTGCTTCTTTCACCCACTTTCATTTCCCAGCGTGTACTCATCTGACGTTGCCCTAATAGTCAATTTATTATTTAGACAAATACCAAGGAGCATGAAATGCACCGGCAGTGCTTCTGGACCTTTACTGACTTTGTCACTCCTCAGTATGAGCCTTTGGAAGACATTTTATCTGCCTTGGCTGCATTTATGTTACGCGTGTCATAGTGAATAATCTGTTATTTCAGGCCAAAAAGCCTCGTGACAACACCAAGTTGTGCTCAGCCTCAGTATGTCAAATATAAACGTAATTCAGTTATTTCAATATTCTGATTTCAATGAGATCCGAATCTCAGATCCCTGACACACTTGTTGATGCCGAACAAGGGTGGACTGCTCATCTTTCTACCGCAAGTAGCACAGAGAGAGGTGGGTACAAGAAAAGGTTCACCCTGGCAACATTCCTGAAGATATTGCTGGGATTGAGATCAGCCCTCAGACTCTCCGGGGTTACACAGAACACACACAGCAGAGCTCACCGGCAGCTTGAGTGGAAACACCTCGGAGTGGAATCTACGGAAACATGTTGAACCAGCCAAGTCGCTGACTCAGCCAATAGAAGGTAGACGACAGTAAAACGGCAAAAACGAGATACAAGAATGAGCAAAAACCAGGCAGCAACCTCAGGGCCTCAAAACTGTCGCGAACGTGGAAGTGCCTTAAACTTGCATTCTCTCTAATGGCCAGCAGGGGGCGACTATTCTGAAAAGTCAGATTGTTTCGAAATCCATGAGAAAATGACTCTCACTTGATTTATTACCTCAGTAAACATTGTAAACATGAGTTTATGTCTCAATCTCTAGTTTGAAGTCTCCTTCAACACAGCATGATGTTCATTTAGTACATTATGGTCCATTTAGAGTCAAATAGACCATAAAGCAGGGGATGCTTTAGGGCGGGGCTACTTTGTGATTGACAGGTCTCTACCACGGTGTGGTCTGTGTTTTTGTCTTGCAACTTTAACCCTTTCAAAGTTTCTTTTCAGTTCATGAAAGTTAATTGTAACCGTTTGGTCCCCTAAAAATGTAACAACAAATATGAGTTGTCAAAGGCCCAGCCAGCTGTGAAGGAGTAACAGTTACCCGTGATATGTGAGCAGTAAGGCTGCAACTGTGTTTAGGTGTTGACTCAGCCTCCACCGGCCCCGTCCGCGATCCACACACACACACACACACACACACACACACACACACACACACACACACACACACACACACACACACACGAGAAAACTAGTGGCAGCCTTTCAAACAGCTCTCCACAGGTACTATGCTACAAATTGCCTTCGATTTAGCTGCTGCATCAGCTGGTTTTGACAGCTTCGAGGCGGATAATTGGTTCAACTGTGAAGAAATAAAGAATGAACTGGCGTCCGTGCTTTGGCCTCCTGGCCTCTAAAAGTGTGCTGCTTTAGTGTTGATCACAGCTTGTGACGACAACGGAGGGATTGAAAGAGATGTGGAGACTGTACATCAAATTAACACATTTAAGAGTCAAGACTGCATTGGATTTTTCTGACAAAATAGCAAAATTGAGAACAATTTAGGTCGAGTTATATGTTACTTTTGCTTTCTTACTGAGATCAAAAGAACAGATAATTGATTTTAAGCCCAGACACCTGAATGCACCATTGGCAGGACTGTATAGTGCATCACTATCAGTCACATGCTTGTGAATGTCAACAGATTTAACAGCGGACCCAGTCATGAAATCATGGCTCCATAGCGCTACTAGTGGTAAAAAACTGCACAGGGCACCTTCCAGCCTCATTTCAATGCAAAGCTACAACTCCTCAAAACCTGAGCCAGGTTCCTGTGTCTTGCTTTCTTGCCGCGTCTTCCCGGTCCTCACAACTTTTCTGGCGGGAACCCCGAAAGCCATACATGTCCATAATCCCACCTTATTAACACACGCATGTGTAGATCATACAGGGCAACATGCAAATTGAGGCAAACGGCTCCACTTTCACACCATGTTGGTTTGTTTCCCAGCTGGCAATCAGGAATCTGAGAGTGATCAACATCCAGAAGCTCAATGTTTCTGGAAACAGATGCCTGAAATGAAGCCACATTATTCTGTACATGCACACCCACAAAAGGAATTAATAGCGGGACTATTTTCTCCTCCATTGCTTCAACTGAACTGTGGCAGTGGGTTGAATTCGGTGATTTAAACGCGTTGCGGTTGCCTGACTCACAGCGAGCCGTACCATCCGACCGCCCTCAGTGTGGCCTTTAGAAGCACCGTCAGATTGAGGTAACAGTGCTCGTTAAAGTCATCATTAGCCTCCCTCATGGGACAACCGGCCACATCAAAAGGGACACAAACCAACCTTAACTCCGTCTTAATAGGCCTGACGCAAGGGTACCAGAGGTCGGGGGGGGGGGGGGGGGCCCGGCTCTTCCTCCGGCATTACTGCGACCGCACTGAGACGCGAGGAGGGACGGTCCATAACAGATGAACGCAGCCTGCAGTTGATTATGAGTGCAAGTTGCAAATTATCTTTGGCCGTTGCTTGAGATTTATAGGTGGTGCCCGAGTGCAAATCATCCCTGTGTGGACATTAATCTAGCTGGGGTATTTCATTAGAGGGGGCTTTGCCGGAGAGAGGGAGTTCATGTGCTCGTAAATTTGGTTTGGCACACTGATTGTTCAGCAGATCGCCGGGTAAATGAGTGGACGCCGCCAGCCACACGAAACAGCTTTCTCCATCATGCTAGTATTTTTCTGCCGAGGGGTTCCTCAGACACATGCTAGAGGCATTACGCTGGCTTTAGGTTAACTATTTATGAACTTGCCAAACCTCCGGTCTACGGGGGACTTAGAGGCAACCGAGCAAATTTACAGTGAAGAAGCCAAGAACGCGACCCAAACAGGAGGCCATCGAAAACCACCAGTGACTTTAGAGAGATAATAAAACGACTGTTATCAAATACCTCAATACATAATGATGAACTCCTCTGACTCAATTCCAAACCCAGAGATGTACTTTGTCACATCAATGTTGTAATGAAATGTATTTGAAACTAGTATTTGTCGTCCAGCTTTCTCTATATAATTCCATCAGTATGTCTTTTAAGGAGGAGTGCAACTAAGTTATTTCCATTATCAATTGATTTGAAGATGAAGATTTCTTTGGTCTCTTAGATGTCAGAAAAACACAATTCCCCGGAGGCCAAGATGACGTTTTCTCTGACCAACAGTCCAAAACCCTAATATATAAACTTCACTGCAATGTAAGACAAAGACTTTATTTTACTGTAAAGCAAAGTTTAAACAATGAAATCCAAAATGTATTCAGGCTGTGTTAACTACACATCAGAATGTACTGACTTCCAACACAATGTATTCCAATGTTGATGGAAGTGAAACCAAAACACAGAAGAGAAACAAACAGGCATAAATGACACACTATCAGATCACTGCTTAGAATAAAACCAAAACACATGTTTTTCCAACACTCATCTTCCATCAAAATCTCTTATTTGCATAATCCTGCAGCTGCTGGAACTTGTCAAAACACTTAAGTGCAGGTCTTGAGCATCGACGCAATTATAGTTTGGTAGCAGCTGAATAATATGCAATGAATCTAAACACCTCTACAAAATAAGATGAACCGGATGCATCGCTTGTGGATTATCTTTCTGCTCATTCGTCAGCATTGAAACATTGGTAATAGCTCCTTAAGGGCATTAGCATTGAGCGGGTTGGAATTAGCAATGATTTGTCACGTTGTTCATCAATATTGTATTGCTCAAAGTGCTTCTTTACTGACTGGGATTCTAATTTAAATGACTGCCTGTAAATACACAGAGCAGAAACACTGCCAAATCTGATCAACTCATCATCCTCAAAGCTAACACCAGAGACACAACACTCGCCTGCATACAACATCCAACTGTCTAGTGCGGTGTAATAGGTGTAGCAACTTCCCTTTAAGTTCAAAGATCTACGTTTGGATACCGTTTTAATATACTTAGAAAACTCCAAACTCCAGCTGAGGACGTTATCTCTCCGGCGATCACGTCAGCGTCCCAAATATTGTTGACCCTCGGTCGGTTGGATAGCTGAGGCCACGGGACGAGTTTCGAATGCTAAATGTGGGCTGGCAGATGCATCCACCAGCACAGAGATAAGAAGCGAAAGCGTCGGCAGGCGGACGCTGTTCCCCACAAAACCCCAGAGGACAAGTTCACACGCTCTGATCAAACCACCAGCCTCTCCTGTGTCACGAAAACAGTCACCGAGAGTCACAGTCACAGTCTTCCTCTTTATTTTTGTTTTCGCTTTTGCAACCAACTCACCGACCAGACAGCCCACATGTGTGTATTTGCTCCGAAGCAGTCACTGCTCATGGGAAGTCATTTATCACGAATGTGTGACGCAAATAACTGGCAACTCAATCTTGTATTGCTTGTCATTTAACTCTGAAGTGAGCACAAGGGATGCAAGTAAAACAAAACACCATTAGGAGAGAAAACTGCATGGGGTCAGCATAAATACCGCTGGACTAAAGGGCTGACAAGGCAGGCAACTCTGGAGCCACGAACAGAGGAAAACTGATATGCGTGTGCGAGTGCTACACCAACCTGACACTTGGACTTCAACTTGAACCCAAGAAACTGTTAAACGGGAGTTTTAGCTTTTGGATTTACAGAAACCGGTCCACCGAGCGGCGACTTCTACTCTGCTAATTCGGCTCAAGCAGACACCTGGGGGGGGGGGGGGGGGGGGGGGGGTTACAATTATAACCAGGTGGACGAGTTTATGGATCCACATCAGGGTCAGTGCACACCAGGATGGTTTCCGATACCATGCCGATGCCGTACATCCTGAGAAGCTGACCGACAGATGCTACCCAGGAGCCTGTTCTGCAGGATTCACCGAGAAATCTGTGGCGCATCGCATTTCCTGCTCACTGTGTTTTGTTTCTAAACAGAGGGTCGGGGGGGGGGGGGGGGGGGGGGGGAAGACAAACAGCCATAAAAGGGAAAAGCCTTCCATTTACAGCCAAACCCAACATAGCAGCACACCAGCTTATGTATCGTTCAGCAGCAGAAGCTCTTTATCTGCCACTTGTTTTGGCTTCTTCCTTCCTTCCTTCCTTTCCACCATGAAGTCACTTCATGATTAGGCATCAAAAGTCTTAAAACAAAGCCAAAACATCTCGATCGTCCCCTGGTGTCTGGATGTTAGTTAAGGAAGCGCTTCATTTGATATATGCAGAAGCTATTTATTTAAACTATCTAAAACAAATAAGCAGAAGACTACAAAAAAAAAGCAACAGAACTTTGCATAAAGCAGGGTCACTTGAGGCTGTGAATAATGTACGATAAAAAAAAAAGAAACATCCATAAATTTTGCTTTACTGCATCCTGTCCCAACCATGTTTAACACTCAGCATGAGTTCCTCGTCCTCCCAGCAGGTTAATGTCCGGGAATTTATGGAACTTCTTTCACTGGCTTCCTTACAGTATACCTGCATTTCAGGTCCTGATTAGCCCACACAGCTAGAACCACAACCACCACGGTGAGACGGAAAAAGGACACGCTTCAGAGGACAAAGGGTTGCTTCGTCAACATTCTCGGCAGAATGTAAAATACAAAAACTCAGCGCTTCTTTTCTCCGTCAACATACGACTTCCTCCTGAGAATATCGAGACGACGCAAAGGTCTGACACGCGCGTCTGTTTGAACATTAGCTGCTGTTTGCAGATGGTGCTGATATTCAGGTTTGTGACCTCCGATTTGCATTTGATCTACGAGGAGAGCCTCAACATTTAGGCCTCAAGGTTTGAGTGCATGAAGCCGAGGTAAAGAGAGAGGAAGTGGACCTCTTGTGTGACAAAGATTTCAGGTGACTCACACTACTAAAATAGGGAATGTTTTCATCCCTAATTGCATTACAAATTATTATTTTTTTATGCATAATTCAGTTTTATCAGATATCAAGAAGACTTTTGAGTCCACTGCCACAGAGGCTCTATTTACATACAGCAGTGCTTTTGGGCTAAATGCTAATGTCAGATTTGTCCCAAATTAGCCTTGCTACCATCGTTTAGCAGGTAATGTTTACCATGTTGAGCATCGTGTTAGCGTGCTAATTAGCAAAACAAGGTACAGGTGAGGCCTGTACTCCTGGGAATCCCTCGGTAAAACCTGAAGTAAAGCCAGGAAACAGACATCCGAGTTGCTCTGGTCGGCGGTTGACACCGTCTCTGACCTCAATAAAAAGAAAAATGGAAGACTAGACAGTTTCATTTCCACACACACATATTTAAATCCTGTTTTCTCCATTTTTTTCTAAACCACTGCATTCCTTAAATTGCTCTCTGCGCTTAAATTACATTTTTTTTTAAATCCTGTATCCTCCATGAAGCACACTTTAACAACAGCCGTCACGTTTCACCACGTACACCGGTACTCACGGGCACCTCACCATAACCTCTGTGCCAGTCTACCAGAGCTGGACTGAGATATTGCCGACACACTGTGATCGCACAGACTGAGATATAGCGATGGACTGATTTCGCAGGGAAATTACACAGAATACTCTGCAGCGCACGAGAGAGATTTATGATGGAAAAAAAAAAGAAAAAAGGGAGCAAGCCAAGGGTCAGTGTTACAGCATGTCCTAATCCCATGGGCCTGGTTTTATAAGCCAGCAAAGACATCCAGTCCATGACTCATCAGTATTGATTTGCAGCCACTGATCTTCATGACACCAACACGCCCTGAGACACAAAGGTCAAGCATGAGCACATGAATCTGCAGACGGTCTACGGCCGAGTTCTGCATGCCGAGGTGCTGTAGCCAGCAGTGTGAACTTCATCACAAAACTATGCGGGGAGGGTAATCCTCACTATCAGGGTCTTTACCCTTCCTGATACAATGCTCCACTACAGCTGCGTCGCACTGCTCGGGGCTTAACTCACTGCCTGCAGATAAGGCCGGCCCTAAAACATACTTGCGTAATGGCTCCATCCATAGTACACATCATTCTTTCCCCCCCAGGAGTTGTAGCTATTGCCTTATTTATATATATATATATATATATATATATATATATATATATATATATATATATATAATCTTGGATTTATGTGCCTGCCCACGCACATGAAATCCTCTTTTATGACCACTACAGCAGACGCATATTTCAGAATTCAGTCTGCTGAAGTCATAGAACCTGACTACAAACAAAAGGTGACAAATGATCAGAAACTATTTAAAAGTCTACATTTAAAAGTGTAGCAGCCTTTCTGCACTGGTGTGTAGAACCATGGACATGTTTGTATCAATGGATACTTTACAGCATGTCTCAATCATAACTTAATCATGCTAAATGTTTCATACACAAACATTTGACATGACTGGAAGAATGAATCAGTTGAGGAAAACAACTGCTTTGACCATCAGTCACGATGCTGCTGGGTGCTATGGGGAAATGATCTGCACGTTTCCAGATGTGGTCAGAAAAAGCTGCGTGCTGTCCAACAAACCCAAGGACCCATTTTCCATCAGCAAGCATCAATAACAGCAAAGCATCCGATGCCAAAGTAGTAAGACGCAACTGCGGATCTCAGTGAGGCAGCGTCGGGGTCTGATTTATCAATAATTACTTGAAGTTAAGTACATTTTTTTTTTTCAAACTTTAAATATGTATGATGGAAACACAGTTAAACAGAGGATTTATCGACTCGGATAAAGACGTGATGTCTTACTTTTCCTGGGCGATGTGCTCCTTTATGGCTCCCAGCGTGACCAGGCTGTTGCTGCCCTGCAGCAGCCTGCAGGTTGCCAGGTGCCGCTGGTACTGCTCCTTCAGACGGGCGTTCTCCGCGCACAAATCGGACACTTGCTGCTCCAGCTCCTCGATCCTTCCCCTCTGCCGCTCCAGCAACTCCTGCTGGGTGTCGATGATCTTGTTGAGCTCCTTCAAATACTCCACAGCCCTGTTGGGGTTCTCGGCGGATCTTTCCATGTCGCTCCCGAGGTGGTGGTGGTGGTGGTGGTGGTGGAGGTGGTGCGTCGCGGTGGTTCCCTGTTGTTGTGTAGCGGAAGACGGGTCCCCGTGCGGTCCGGGCTGGGTTTTTTTTAAGCGCAACAATTCGGTGGGTTGCGCCTCTTACGCCTCGCCATTGTTGTGTGCGGGTGATAACTCACAGTAGAAATACTCGCCCCTTGCACGCGCGTTTAAAAGTCCCACTGCACGCAAAAACTGTAACAAAAAAAAAAATGTTTTTAAAAAAAATCACGTATCAAGCTGCAGATGTCAGCGCGCGGCAAAAATACCAATCAAACCCGTGACAGACTAGGCTACGTGACGAGGACCGCAGCTGTCTCTCGCTCCGTGAAGTCCGCCTGTTGGCAGCGCGGTGTGACGGTCCGCTCGGTGGCTCACCTTTAGCTCCACGCTGCTCCCGTGACTTTTCGTAAACAGACGCTGGCTGTCAAGTGGGCGGGGCTTACAACAAGTTTTATGAATCCGCAGGTCGCGGACCGGCAGCGACACCGGCTTTGCAGCTGACGCGCGGAGAGGGAGGTGAATTTAGAGCTCGTCGGTTTTCCAATATTTTCTCATGTCAATTCAGAGCATTGGGGGATTCATTCTCAGCGCGCGTGTTGCGTCATGCACGCAAGCACAACTTTGTTGCATACTGTAGTCCGCCTGTGCGTAATGCTGTAGCACGGTCCGGCGGTGCTGCGTCTCGCCTGCAGAGTTGTTTACTATGCTGTGTGTGTGTGTGTGTGCGTGCGTGTGTGTGTGTGCGTGTGTGTGTGTGCGTGTGTGTGTGTGTGTTTATTACCATGTCAACAGCGGGGTGTACACCCCTCCCTCTGGTGAAACGATCCGAATAGATGCGTGTGTTAGCGTCTAAATCAGAGAGGTCTTAACTGTTCTGCACATCTGTGTGTGTGGCGGGGGGGGGAGGGGGGGGGGGGGGGGGGGGCTGCAGATTTGCACAGGCAGTGGTCCCACGGGTGTACGAGAGAGCAAACTGCAGCACCGCCGTGTGATAGAAAGAGGGTGATGCTAAAGTTTCATGGGTTGGCCATCACAGATCCCATCTGTCCTGCTTTGACAACTGATATTAAAGATGATTGTGAGCATTTTTATGACATTTTCTTTGAAAAGAGGCACTAAAGAAAAAGGAAAGTTTGAAAGCAAACGCTGTGTGTGTGTGTGTGTGTGTGTGTGTGTGTGTGTGTGTGTGTGTGTGTGTGTGTGTGTGTGTGTGTGTGTGTGTGTGTGTGTGTCAGGGGGAAAAACAGCTGTTTAAAAATAGCCCTTGCAGGATATTAGTGACAGCAGTATTCGCTCTGCTCCCTGTGTCTTGTGATCGCTGCCCCATATGGCCGGCTTTGTTATCGAAGCAGTAAACACACTCACAACAGAGTAGAGTTTGTCTTTTCTTTTTATCCACTTCAGATATTTCCTTTTAGTCATTTCTGCTTTTGCATTCCTGGGTGCAGTTTCAGTGCAGACGCACAGAGGGTGAATGCTTTGTGCATGAAATTGAGGGCTCTACCTTGAGAGGCTTTACCACCTGAAGGCTGCACTTGGATGATTCCAGATAACTTGTGTTAATGTGGAGGCAGAGTTGCAGCAAAGCAGTGACAGTGGGCAGCAGTGGAGTACATTGGGTTCGTTCTCTCTGCAGCTTCCTAATCCACATGGCAGGAGGCCAAGGACGGCTGCAAGAGCCTAGACATGCCACCCAGAAGGATGTGCAGGAAATGGACTTTGATGGACTTGCATTTATATCGTACCTTTCCAGTCTTCTGACCACTCAAAGCGCTGTGCACTACATTAACCCATTCACACACACGTTCATTCATGATGGCAGAGACTACCATGCAAGGTGCCACCTGCCCATCAGGATCTAAACTGATTCACATTCACACACTGATGGCACAGCCATCGGGAGCAATTTGGGGTTCAGAATCTTGCCCAAGACAGCCATTAACAGCCACAATAGCCACAGGCTGGTGCTGCATATCAACACTGCCAAATGCCATTCTTAAAGCTGTAGGGTTGGTAATCTTGTGAAACCAGCAAAAGTACAATAGATTTAGAAAATTATCCAAATAAGAAACCCAGCTCAGTGTCGCTAACTCTTTTACAATCAAAGTAGCTCGCAGCAGTAGCAAGTCGGCAACAGGCAGCAACCTTCGGTTCTGAAGAGTGAAGCTAGTGCTGAAGTGCCTTAAACTTGCATTATCTCTCATGGCCAGCAGGGGGCGACTCCTCTGGTTGCAAAAAGAAGACCAATTGTATAGAAGTCTATGAGAAAATGACCCTACTTCTCTCTTGATTTATTACCTCA
The DNA here is from genome assembly GCA_028022725.1 of Lycodopsis pacificus. NCBI lineage: Eukaryota > Metazoa > Chordata > Actinopteri > Perciformes > Zoarcidae > Lycodopsis > Lycodopsis pacificus. The sequence continues at coordinate 5,143,410 of CM051697.1, read as the reverse complement.
GTAAACATTGTAAACATGAGTTTATGTCTCAATCTCTAGTTTCAAGTCGTCTTCAATACAGCACGATGTTCATTTAGTACATTTTGGTAAATTTAGAGTCACATAGAGAATGCTTTAGGGCGAGGCTTGTGATTGACAGTCCAATCAATACATCCGGGGAACATTAAATGATTGGACGGACTGATTATTTTTTTTCCTATTTGTTGTCAGAGCATTTGATTCATTGGGTGTCAGGGTGTAACGAGAATTTCAACAAAAATATGTAATATTTTATATCCTGCCTTCAATTCCTCCGTTTTGATGAATTCCCAGTGATAAATACCCAACCGACATGCACACGGCATCATGGGTAAAAGTATGTGTTGTGTGCCTCCTTTCGCACAAGACAACTGCCCCGTTCCACAAGCAGTGTGAGGGGGGAAGGAGAGCATCCGTCAACCGGAAGGCCCACCTTCACATCCACGCATCGTAGCACCCAATAGGCCGTTTGAAGTGTCCTTCAGTCAGCAAATCACTTCTCTGAAGCTGCTGTTTCACCACTGACCTAAAAACAGTCAAGCACAAAAAAAAAAACCTCATATTCTTTACACCTAAATCCTCAATTTTCATAATTTGTAGTCCACAAGAACACTATCAAACCATGCAGCGCCATCAGTCATACAAGCCGCCAAGTCACAGTAGCACTTGGGAGTTTTGGAAGTACTGCGGCTCATGACTTGTGGATGAGGAATGCCAGCAACCACAGGATATTAACCACTTCAAAAAGAATGCAGCTTGTCATTATTATACTCTTGGGATCTTTGCCTTCCTTCTTTGGCTGACCGGTCACACACCGGTGTGCCGGTGCCGGTGCCAGCCACAGAGATTTATTTTGAGAAATCGCTCATATATTTGCTCTGAGGCAAACCCACGCGGAAGCGCTCTTACTACAGAACATTTGTCAGCACGGATGGAAGAAGGAACCCAATCATTTAACCAGCAGAGTGGAAAAAACTAACTTCTTTCTTTTTTCAGGGAATGCCAAATACTCTCTGCTGGCACCGACATCGCCTCATACAGACGGGCGGTTTGTGTGATGGCACACGAGTGGAGAGGGAACATCGTGGGCAATTAAGTATTTGACTTAGTTTTCTTCTGGTATTCCGATGTTACATAATTAAAGTCCTAAATACAACAACGAAATAGATTAGGGAGTTTCCTCAGTGGTGCTCCTGCAACAAATTTAAAACAGCAAGATCGGGAGCTTGATTAGGTTTGCACTGGTATTTGTGTCATAATGGATTCTGAAACATGAACGTCAGCCGCACTCTCATTACGCTGCCATTGAGGAAACACTTACACACCAAAGGGAGCTGTTTAAGTATCCACCACTAAAACCAGTTCCTCTAAGTTACAAATGACCAAAGTGTAGAGCTTTCATGGGCTCATAACAGCACCTTCTGTCTTCTCTCACTGACAGATTTCTTTCCAGAAGGGACCTCCTCACCCCATCCCGAGGGAGCGGCCTTACCATTCTTGTCAGGTCTCATTCAGTGTGACCCCCCACACACACACACACACACACACACACACACTCACACCCCCACACACTGACAGCACAGTAAGTCATCTGGAACAGTGGCGGCTTCCCTTCACCCCGGACTTCTCCCAGCTCGACAGGCTGACAGGTGGGGGTTTATGCAACCCGCGTGACAATGCGGTCAAATCAGCAGACACTTACATTTTAGTGCGCCTATATGCTGAAATTTACGGTAAACGCATTCAAGCGGCACAGATCGGGGACGAGCGAAGGACTTTGAAAGCTAGCGGAAAGATTAATGGAGACAACATCCGGTTTTTAAAATAAGATGTCAAATAAACGGAAAAGATTACCGTCAGACAACATCCGGTTTCCAAAATAAAATGTCAACTATGCATCTGTGGAAATAAGATTAAATGAATTATATTAATTCAATTTGTCTAATTTCAGATTAGATTTTGGAGGAAATGGTGCATAGTTACACAATAATTTCACTTCAGATTAATAGTAGACCACGTCAGAGTGTAATTTAAGGATAATCAGAACATTCTGATGTAGCATTTCAAAATGAAAGCCCTTCAAAATCTCATTCATGAGCTCACTTCAAATCACATCCATGAGACAATTTGTCTAATTTCAGATTAGATTTTAGAGGAAATGGTGCATAGCTACAAAATCATTTCACAACAGGTTAATAGCAGACCACCTCAAGGTGTCACTCAGAGTGAACCAGGACATTTTAGCATTTCAAAATTACATGCATGAGCCAACTTCTAGATTTTAAGGGTACCCTCGAGCTCCTGTTGGGGGCATAGCCGGAGCTACACAGCTGGTCTTCGCGAGCAGAAACACCTCTCTCACCTCGCAGGCATTAGTTGAGGCTCTGTGGGAAATAATGCAAAGGCTATATCGCTGGTGCTGCACTCAGGATTAGTTTTTCATATGCAGCCGTGTATGATTGTGGGTATTATCAGTCTGTGAACATAATTTCCACAGACCCCTGTGATTAGCTTTGATTAATAACACTGGATGAACTAACAACTGTTTTTTCAAGCAAAAAATGTCAAATGTCACTCTCTAGTTGCAGCTTCCTAAATGTGCAGATATTTAAACATTTTGAACCCAAGTAATTGTGGTGGGCATATTTAGCATTGTTATGACATTTTCAAGACAAAAAATAATCTGTTTATTAATGAAAGTAACCTTTTTTAAATGAATACTAATTCCTCACATCCAGATTGTCCCTTAAAACATGTTTCAATCTAACCAGAAAGAATAAGGAAATTATGGTTGTGTTGAAATATCTGCGACTGCTACCAGCCCATAATTCAGTTTAGACTGTTTGTTGTAATGAGTGCTCTGCACTACTGTCTGGGTTGTGTTTTTTTGTCCAGATGTGTCTTTGTACATGTGTGTATTTGTAAAATAAATACAAAAAGAATGAAAATAAGCGTTATTTGCAGCCCTAAATAACAGACCCCAGAATATATAGAAGTCCGGTCAGACGGTGTTGGCCCAGAAGTGCATCACACTTCATGTTCTGCTGCTCGACAAATAATTCTGCGGTGCACATTCCAGTCCGCTCGTCTATCTGGGATTGTGTAGCGTTTGCTGACATGCAGACGGCTGCTGAGGGCATACAAATGAGCCAGGTGACCGGAGCGCCACCACAGCAGTCCAGAGCAGCGTCACAGACAGATGGGAGATATTTGATCAGATGTCGCAGACCTTTACACGTCCTCAGGGAGCCAGAGAGACAGACACTCTCCTCATCCCCTCAGGTTGTGTGCACCACGTCAGACTGGGATGAGAGTACAGGCTTTGGGATAAACGGGAATTCAGCCATCGCATACACACACACACACAACCTTTCTGTAAAGAGGAACTTTACATTTACCTCGCTTGCTTTACTAATTTAATGTCTTGTGTTGCAATCAGTTTTCTTAAGATGCCTCTACTGAGCAGTTGCACGTGCGTTTTTTTCACATATACACAATAGACCACAGTAAGAAATAGTCAACAATGAAATTGTGAAAACTTCTGAAAAAAAAAAAAGTAATATTGAATAGGAGATGGATTACATGTCAACAAAACGGCAACAAGGAGGAAAATGAAGTGCATCAGACGAGATAAATGAAACGGCGCTGATGCAGACAATTTATTCACGGACACGTTGAAAAATTGCAGGTTGAGTGGGTGTGAGTGACAGATTCAGTGTTGCAAGTTGAAGCAAAGCTAGAGTATTTAATTCAGACTGGATCTACATCTGTATTTCAAGTTACTCAGAAAAAAACAAAGAGATGCTTCCTGTCAGGCGGTGGGAAGATGTTTGATGTTTGTTAAGTGTTATTTTAACGGTTCAAGTTAAGAGTTATAAACTTTTCCGATGAATAATCACAAGACCGGCGCTGAACGTGATAAGTACAAACTTTAATTAGCAAAAGGCAAGAGCATAATCACACAAGCACACACACACACACACTTGTGTCTTCATTATGTGCTGAAAACTGTTCAGGTATGGTTGTAAAGCATGACAAAAAGAACAGCACTGAAACCATTTGATCATCACACTCGTCTTACAGTAAAACTGAATTTCACCAGTGAACATAAATACGATTCCTTGTTGAATACAAAAATATCACACTCTCTGTGCAGTCGGACAGTGCTGCACGAATCTCCTCCCGGAAATGTGTTCGGGTAAAAACAAATGTGGAACAGAAACATCACATCTCAGAAGTGACACCGGGTCACATTTCCTCTGCGCTGAAGCAACGCTGGGATAAAAGCTGAACGATGGTTCACATTCCCCAGCTGGTTCACAGTAATGAATCAAGCAGGAGCTGCATGCATTATGGCTCAAAATAAAACAGTAATGTTACGTAAAGAAATGCCCGGAACTATCATAAACCAACCTGTTCTCGGTTAGGGTTATGCACATTTGAAGGGTTCATCATCTACGAGGAGGACGGCTTTCTTTTCACAAAATGTATCGGCTACAACAAAACAAAAGTATGTTTCCTGCTCAGAACAATAAACAGTTTCAAGTCAAAGTTTTGTGTCGTACATGGACCTCCTGAGGTACCAGATTTCGCATTCGATATATTAAGTAGCACACAAGTAATGGGCGAACAAACACACAAAGCAACCTTATTTAAAGCACAAGCTAGTGGTTTGTTTTTTTCTCTCCAAAATATGTCGGTTAATAAACAGAGCAGTTTCGTATAAAAGCGTTCTGTGGAAAACCACAAAAAAAAGACACAAATGTTTCCACACACGAAGAGAAAACAGCTCCGTTAACACCGCTCAGCTCTTAACTGATCCGCTATTCTGAAAATGAAGTTCCTTTGAAGCATCTGTACCAATGCGTGAGCACAACTGAGGCTTTGCAGTCACATCCCTCAGCATTCGCACCGAGGGACAGAGGCACATTGAAAATGCACTGACGGCCTGTGGTGGTCTGCTTCTGAAGAATAGAGCTCGATCAGGACTTGTAGTCTGGAGAGTAGAGACGCGACCTGGGGCTGCTGTTCGGTTGTATCGTGCGGTTGAAGGAATTCATTACTGGAGAGTCCAAACCTGAAAGACAGCCACGTATAATATAGAGTAATAAACAGAGCGTCCGCAGCAGAAAGAGAAAATAATACAAACAAGAAATAAGTGGAGCAGTTAAAGGCTGTTCAAATACACCAGAGTTTAAAAAGAGACCACTTCCACAAATGAGCAGCCTCATTAGCGACCGTAACGTAGATCTCTACCAAACGCACTGAAGCAGCCGGAGCTCTGGCTGGAAATCGTGATATCAAACAGCGCCTGCGGCAGAGACATTCACGATGTACCCCAAAGACTCGAGGACTGACGCAATGCCTTAATTCTTTTAACATCCAAATGAGCTTTAAATAACAATGGGCGAGGCGGCACTTCATCAAAATGAATCTATTCTGACTGAAATTGTCCTGGAGTTTGTCAGATACCTCCATTATCTTTAATCATTCATTCTCATTGGAGTGTTACAGCCTCGTGGCGTCACAGAACTTCTCTTTACTGCTTTAAGAACAAAGCCAGATGGAGATCAAGAAATCCTCTCCCTCCCTAATCTATTCGAGCTTTCTTTATTTGCACAGTGACGTGTCCTACCTGAGACGGGGGGCGGCGTCCTGTGCATGAAGGCGGGGTGATACGCTTGTTCCCTCGGGCTGAACACAGTGTTGAGGACTGCAGGGGATAAAAAAAAAAAACAAACGCATTTCAAAAACAAATCATCAAAGTGTCTGAAGTGTCTCAGTATTTAAACTCTTGGGAATAACACAATTCCTTCACAACTTCTAGGTGCTTCAAGTTGTGAGCGCCGTGGATGAAGACAGACTTGTCATATTATGACAATACTTCATTCTTGAAGGGACTCGTTTCATTCCTTTTGTCATGAAAGGCAAGCTGGCCAAGCAAAGTTGGAGGCATTCAGTTTCAAATATATATATATAAAAGAACATGCATGAACATGCATTTCCTACAGTAGTGAGGCGACCCACCGATGATGATGATGGCTGTAGCGGCCAGCAGAGCGAACAGGGTGAAGAACATCATCTGGTAGCAGTTGATAAAGCTGTGCAGGGAGTGGCCCCCCTCAGTGAAAACAACTGGAGGAGCAGCTGCTGAGAGAGAGAGAGAGAGAGAGAGAGAGCGATGGATGAGATAACAAGCCGTCAAACCCTCTTCAAAGCGCTGAGAACATACGACTCACTGGTTAATGTTTGCTGATACACAGTTTTACCTGTTGTGAAAAGAACTCGACGCAGAAAAATAACTAAATTCTGAAGTTACGACAATACACACATTCCCCTTTTTTCTATTTCACTTTTTAATCAAAGTTCAAACTACTGTAACAAACATAAGGGACATTCTTCATTTCTGATATATGATCTGAAATCATCTATTCACAGATGAAATCATCAGTGTGTAAGTGCAGCAGGACGTTCCTAGAATAACCAGTGGATGCCCCGTTGTCCTCAGTAAAATACTACTAATGTTGATATCTTTGCCAACTTAAAATGAGGAAAGAAACTAGAGAGCAATGCTGAACTCAGGACAACAAACCCTCTGAGAAGTGATGTGACAGAGAAGTTAGAATAGTATAGCATGGATGGAAAGCTTGTGGATAAAGACTCAGTCGGGCTGTCTTACTGGAGGCACCAGGAATGATTCTTTTCCGGATTCGGCTACGTGGCTTGCATTGAAATGACTTGGGAGCGATAATGCATTACTTGAGATTTTTTTCCCCAACTTATTTCTGTTGAAAAAGGTGACACAGCCCGACAGCCTTTCCTGTGACCTCACTTACACATTCAGTATTCTTAAAGCAACACCCCAGTGCCTTGTCATTTGCACTGAAAGGATATCTCACCGAGCTTGGCAGCGTTGGGATCAGCCACTTGGATCAAAGAGACCGGGATGACGATACTCGGGCCGCCCGAGGTGCTGCTTATGGAGACGGAGGTAGACACCGCTGCCTGAGGGTCCACGGCGCTGATGGTGTACTTTGAGAAACTGGGGAAGCCTTGGTGCACTTCACTCTCTTGGACAGCAATGTTGGGAGAAGCAGACACCACCTAAACAGGTGTGGAAGAGTGTTATACACATACTACATATACTTCGTTCTTAGATGTTCCACTAGAAGCGATCGCTTGGCCCGACCTCCGTGTTGGACAGGGCAGCAGCGGGGCCGTAGACGGTGAGTTCAGCTGACGGGTGCAGGTTTGAGAGCAGCAGCTCCGTCTGGTCGGAGTAGAGGCCCGGCTCTATGGGCAGCCTGGCGCCGTCTTGTTCCCCGGAGAACACGCCGCCCTCCAGGCCGGCCCTCACCAGCAGGTTGGCCATGGACATGCTGAGCACACGGGTCTGTTGGTCCGTCATTGGCTGCAAGGTTATGGAGCATGTGTAGGAGCCTGGGGCAAGAATTCACAGAGGTGGAAGAGATGACTCAAGATGAATTATTGACGTGTGCATTTGGGACAGGAAATGGCAGGTAAAGTACGTTGTTTTCTTTCTCTTTGTGCTCATGAAATGTGTAATAAGGGATGTGGATCATTAACCTATCCTGTTATTGTGCGCTACCATGAACAGAACAAATAAAACGTGTAAAAATATATGAGAATGACTATGGATCACAGTGTGTGATCCATAGTGTCAACGTGGACACTGTCAGGGACGGTCATTTCACAACCAAATGCATCCATTAGGACCTCAGTGGGATCCAGCTCAGTGGTTACAGCCTCGTACACACACAGTGAATGCCAGCAGCGCTACGGCAACAACTGGGGTGAAGTGCCGAACCCCAAACACAATTAGAGCAGTGCTTTCAGGCAACAGGGAGTCTCCTCAGTTCAATACATCACCTGGACACCTTTTATAGTCTCTGCTAAACTCATTCCACGGGCAACGCAGATATCGATTCTGCTCTTGTAAATTGTGTTTTCCTGCCAGTAATGCAGAGCGTACACATAAACTGTGCACCCAGGTTGGATTCCTGAGTCATTTTTATTTTGGAACACTTCTAAAAAGGTTGAAAATGATGTGAATGTCAAAAAAAGAAAAAAAAAAAAAAAAAAAAAAGTTTGCGTACGGACAGTTAAGAGGTGCTACGATGTAGTTTTAAACCAATACCTTCAAAATGTACAGTCCGTGATCTAAATGTAAAAAGGAAGGACAGCTCCAAGACCAAAATTAAAGCTACAGCATTGAATCCTGCTAGGACGCCCAAATCCCATCCCATCAGTGCTGCAGTAGTAAATAAAGCCCAATGCACTGGATCTGAACATAATGACATGATTCAACACTGCCAAATGATGTGCGAATGCTCACAGCCGTTACACAAATATAGAAAAGACTCTCTGCTTCTTTGACCATGAATGTACTCTCTGGTCTGACTTCAGATCCGCCTCACCGATGCTGGAGTCAAAGCCGGTGTGTGCTTTGAAGACGTCATTAGCGGGGAAGTCAATCGCATCAGTGGTGAAGCTGAGATGGCAGCTGACGGAGGTTTCTGGCTGCAGCTGTGAGAGAGCTTCGGTCTGGGCAGAGGAGCAGGTTCCTGCATGGTAGAGCACACCGGCATCAGACACACAGCCTCTCTGCTTCATCATGAAATCAAGTCAACAGTTTAATAAGAGATAGATGAAAAGATTGACACCAATCTCATAGCAGTCTGTGAAACATGAAGCTAGCCAGCCGGTTAGCTTAGCTTAGCACCAAGACTGGAGAAGGGTGGAAACCGCTAACCTGGCACTATCCAAAGGTAACAAAACACCTCTAAATCTCACTAATTAACACTTTGTATCCTGTGTGTTCGATTTTCCACTTTGGTTTCTGTACCGATTAAACAAACAAGATATATCGTGTTGAACACGGAGCTTTGGGGGGGGGGGCTGGTAGGTGGACTTTATCACCGTTGGGCAGAGACAGACTAGCTGGCTCTCCCTCTTCTTCCAGTCTTTGTGCTAAGCTAAGCTAACAGGCTGAAGCTTCTTATTTACACAGACGTAAGAATCTTCTCATCCAACTCTCAGCAAGAAAGCTAATTAAGTGAATTTCCTAAAATGCTCAACTACTCTTTTCACACGTTTCCCTGAAACAGAGCGAGTTCAGTACCGATGAGGTTGCTTCCGCTCCCTCTGGTCGAGAGCAGGACTTTTGTTTCCTTGCCGATCCTCACAGGCGTCGCCTGCGCCGTCGCAGCCGTCGGTGTCGCTGCTTCAACGACCACCTACAGAACCACACGGAGAGAGAAACGAGCCAATAAATCCTCAGAGGACTCAGGTGTGTGCTCGAATTAATCACAATGCATCCACAACTAACTGTTTACATCAATCACACCAGACAGTGAAACTAAACGAATTAAAAACAGCCGAGTGTTTAACGTGACATTACGGCTACACCCTTCATTTCGTTAGAAGGCTAGTCAGCACTTTTCTGTCTGAGATAAAACACCTTGCACCAAATCACATCACTTATTGTTCTGCTGACTGGAAATATTCATATAGAATAGTGCGTAACATTCAGCTCAGGAGCAGGGAGGAGCATGACCGCATAGAGCCCGTGAATCCCTTCCACACTCCATCATGTATGAGAATCAACAGCCGTCATTAGGCAGAAACAATGCGTCACTGGAAGGTGATGATGGATACACTACACAGCTGTTGTGTTTCTGTTCTTATGATATATTGCTGGAGGACTGATGCACTGGTAGACATAAAGAAACCAGAGAGGCGGGCCGTGTGCATAACTACAACACGTTTCTTGTAGCTCATTCATCACAGTCGTCATTAGAAGCATGGCGGCTAAGATAGTAAGTGCAGCCTAATAACATACCTCTCTGTAAGTCTTCAAAACACCAGGTATCTCGTAGTACACGGTAACTGTCCCAGAGTCTCTGGCGACTGCTGCACCACTTTTAGGGTCCACCTGAAGAACGCCATTAGCCGAGGAGCTCCAGGTCCCATGAACACCTGCAGGGACGGGAAGATATGTCCAGCTTTAATATCAAGAATATGCAAGCTAAAAAAAGTCAAAGATCTCTACTGAAATCTAAATGGACTTAGGATAAAGAGGTTCCTAATACTTAAAAGGAAATTCAATAAAATGCAGCACCAGAAATATTGTGATTCCACTTAATCACAGTGAACAAATAAAACAACATTTAACTGCATAAAGGTTGTTGAGGAAATGGTTCATTTCTGATCAATTAAACGTTTACACAGATCAGCACGTCTCTCACCATCTGGGCTGGTTAACTGGGTAGTGAAGCAGACCACATCCCCCACCACCAGTCTGTGGGCCTCGTCCGGGTGAATGGCGTGCCCGACAGGAAGCGGAACGTAGTCGGCCACGCCCACGTTCTCACTGTCCCACACAGCAAGAAGAGTGAGGCCCACGTTGATCGTCCTCACTGTCAGAGTGTGGTTACCGGGCCCCACCCCCACCTGCACCAAGTCATCTCTGCAGGTCAGAACAGAGGTACAGGATCAATTATTATTCATCAGCCTATCCTCCAACACAATTCATTAAGAGACGTCAAATATGGGCTGCTAGGAAGTTACTGGCGCTTCAGGAACAAAGACTACACCTAATTTCTCTGCGACACCCTCGGCCCCGTCATTCATCTCCATTTGACCCTCCGTTCGTCCTCTCGTGCTCAACCCCTCGAGTCCTCGCATCCACAACCTTTATTCATCCCCCCACTCCTCATCGGTCGCTCCAAGGAACGTATTTGCAAACATAGATAGCACTGTCGTTATTAGAGAGCTTGCTATGCGATTACTATTTGGCATGCTTTGTAAAAAACTGTCTCACATTCTTACTTGAGTGGTGTTTTTTACTGCTTATTGCAAGTACAACCTCCCATATATTTATATTTTTTACCCTGAAGGAATGTTTTGCTTTTTGCTTCCGTCTCCAAAGAATCTGTTCTGAACAAATAGGGCCAAACTGCTTCCCCCTCAGACAGCAGTAAAATCCAATGGGCTCCTTGAAGAGTGGGATCTAATCACAGACCAGCCCCTTTAGTCCCACGGCTACTTTACCACTCTGACTTTTATACTTTTTACCCCAAAATTGTCTGTCAGCACCTGGAGAACAAGGTAATAGAATCAATTTATCGTGCAGACAGATGAGGGAGTCCCTCATCAGGAGGGCAGCAGCGCTCCGTCCTGCCCAACACTCGTTCATTTAGCACTCACTCGGGTGGAAACAACTCCAACTGAAATGAGGTTGAAGGAACAGCCCAGTAAATGAATGTGGTGAACTGCTACTGCAGCCTGCCATGTCCTCTATTACCCTGCTTGTACTCTACAGATATTGATAGAAGTATCAAGACTATAGTTAGTCGTTGATCGAGATATATAGATACACATTTGCAACTTTGGAGCACGGAGCAAATTGCAAAACATATCGTCCTCCCCCTCTGCCCGTCTAGAAGTCATGTGTCACTCATTGAGCCTCACCGTTTATGAATGGATGAATTATGAAGGTTAATAACAGAAACATACTGAGTGTTAAAGAAGCTATAGCGTGTGTGTTAACAGACCTGTTTGTGGAAAACGTGAGGTGGGAGTTGGAGCTGTGCAGGGCTTCTCCCGTGCTGGCATGAAAGTGGACAGTGAAGGTGAGCACTGTGCCCAGGGGCAAGGCTTTCAGGCTCTCCCTGGTGTGCGTGTAGAGCACCGGACTGGTACTGAAGCGCACGTAGGACACAGGCACCACCTGAGGAATGAAGGGAAGAACCAGAGTCACACTCAGGAAGTGCAGGGACAATGTCAACTGTCATTTCAAGGGTCAGTACGACTGTTAAGGCCATTGGTTTACATAGAACAGGATCGCCCAAGAACTATGCTTTTTGCCCGGAAACGTTATTGTCCTGCTCGTCTTAGTCAAATCAGAGGCGGTGCAACGGTTCAAAGTACAATTTAACTTCCTTTTCATCAAATTCTTAAATCATTTTACCATTACTTTTGACTTTGATGACATGTGGGGCAAACTAAGACAAACGATTGCTTAGTATTACTTCAACATAAAAATATAGGATATCAGAATATGCCTTCTATATTTTTGCTCGGGCAGAACATGTGAAAAAATAACAGAAAATGGAAGAAGTCTATATAAAACCGGAAAACAAAAGAAATCAGAAAGATACATGTGAATGTCTCTGATATTAAGACAACTACTGTTCTCCAAACGTCTATTGGTGTTCTTGAAATCAACTTCACTTTGAATACCCAGAAGACACTGCTTTTAAAACCTAAAATCTGAAACGCGCTTCATGCAGCGGCTCTCAAACGGACCTTCAAAGCGAGGAGGACGGTTTGATTGACACCAAAGGACTCTTGCGAGGTGATCAGCAGAGAGGAGGCGCCAGTAAGAGAGCCAGAGAAGAGGAAGCCCTTATCATCCACTTGAGCGATGACAACCTGGTCGGGGCAATCCAGCATCCGGTAAGAGAGAGCCCCCACACCGTCCCTGTGAGACACGCAGAGACACAATGGCATCAAGTTATGCAAAGGTTTCAGGTTATTCTGCGATGAAACGTGTTGGGGAAATCCACATGCTTTTAGAGTAGACAGAAGCTACTGTGCAGGTTACTCACCTGCTAGTTTGCAGTTTGAGGGCTGAGTTTGGAGCCATCAGTAACTCCCCAGCCTCTACTTCAGGATTAAGCATGTGTAGCTTGTCATAGACCTTGATCAAAGCAAAATGTTGAAACTTCAATTAAAAAGAGGGCGTTAATCGTTCTTTGGTGTTTCGGGACACGAGACATGTCATAGTTTAATGCAGTTTGAAGCTGGATGCATTCAGCTCCGACTAATCTGCAGTCTTATCGCTTCACAAAGTTAACAAAGCAGCAGGGGGACACGGTCATGTTACGCAACGCAGTCCATAACAGTGGTCTTTATGAAATATCTGCACATACAGTATGTATACGTCTGGTGCCACGGTGCTGTACCTGGATCTGGATCTCATCCTTGAGCTCCTGTAGATCCCCCACCAGCTGCCCAGCATTGGGGTCAGTAACTCTGAGCACCACCTTCAGCCCCGTGCGCCCTCTCGTTCTTCCAGTCACCCTCATGCCAAAGTTGTGCTCTGACTGCAGCTCCACGTTAGCCTGAAGGAGACAGGCGCCGAAAATAGCAGCGGCAAATTAAATAAAATGGCAACAGTGATGAGGAAGCAGGGACACGGCAGAGGCTGACAAGGAAGCGGAGACCAGGCAGATTCTGTTTATTTTTAATCATAATGCAATGCTGGGACAGCACATCTTAAATCAATCTGATAAAAGGATCAAAAGGGACAACATGAGACAAAAATAGAATCGGTTCAGGGGCAGAAGCTGCACGCGGTATCAAAAGAAACAATCAAGAGCAGGGTACCTCAATGTGTCTCGGCTGGACATCCAGAATGTCTCTCTTGGTGGTGGACCAGGTGAAGGTGAGGCCAGGCACAGCATTGCCAAAGGAGAAGGGTGTTTGACTATTAGTCAGACCCATCACATATACGGGCATCTAGAAAAGGAAAAGAGAAGGCGGTCAGTGAGAACAATATTGCCCAAAGAGAGAAATCAATTAACTGTTTTACAGTTAATTGCAGTGCTACTGTAAGAAGTAATTATTTACAAAATATTCCTACCTGTGCCTTTGTCTTCATCCTTGTGATCGGTGCTCTGATTCGAATGGCCGTCAATCGCACAACCTCAACTTCTACTTGATCCTGTGGACACACGATAATAAGCTTTTTATCGTAAAACCTAACTGGGCGATACACTAGTCCACATTACTATATCTCCATATTTACCTGAGACACAACGACTAGTTTCCCAGTCTCGGCATCAACAGCCTGGACCAGTCCAGTCACAGTGACGTTACCAATGGTAGCACCCCTGACGTGGCCAATGCCATTAACAGAAGCTACGTCCTCATTGGAAATAGAGAAAAGGATATTGGACTGAGGCTGAGGGCCACCCTCAGATGTGATCTATAGAGGACGGCAGGAAGGAAAATAGATGAGCATGACTCTTACATGACTGATCATCAATACAAGGTCTGATAATAATGTGCTGAAAGACGTTATCCTTTATGTATTAAAGTACTGGTGGATATCTGACACGACTAACGTGCAGTGCATGTGTATTACTGAGTTTAATGATCAGCAGTTAGGAGGCCTCTTGGATGGATGGTAAATGCTCTCAAATTAACGCACAAGTTGAGGGAAATGAAAGGCGAGCTGGATGTTTAAACCAAGAGCTATTCGGCTAAAATTATCTTCCAGAAGATTTCTGGCAGGAATCTCTTTTGGAAGATAAAGCGAGGACCAGATGAACTCTTCTGCCAAGACCAACTGAGGCCAGCTGTTTCCAGACAAAGCTTAAGCATCAATATTATACATACTTGCAGCATTGCTCCAATTAGCAGGGTAATTTTCCTTGGGATGAGTTTGAACGGTGGGAATACCTAAAAGTAAAAAAAACAACACGTTATACAAACATGTGCAACACGTATGCAAGAGTCAAACTTGGAATTGACATTTTAGAAGTTCACACTGAATTATTATACCTCAATTTGCTGAGGCGCAGATGCAATTTTTCTCCCATTTTTATCCACTACAACAGCCGATAGAGCGGTCTGACCAATAGAAGCACCTTGCACCACGAAAACAGCTGTATCAATTTCAGTGGACTCCACTAATATTCTGCAAAAGAACAAAAAACACATTCAGGATTGTACATGAAGCCCCGCAAGTTCCGACATCCTCAACCCAAACAACAGCTTTCACAATACTTACTTGAGAGAGACGATTGCAGAAGCTGCCTTGAGTTTAAGATTCATGAAACGGAAATAGCTGGCTGGGAAGGGCTTCTTATTATCGTCCAAGACTCTCACATAAGCTTTCACAGATTTACCAATCTCCACCTGTAATACAGACGAACGGCATCATCCATTAGGGAAATAGTCCTTTTGGTTCACAGGCAGGGCAAAGCTAATGATGCTAACTCAAGACAGGCTTTTATGAAAATTGGGAAGATATGTGCTAGAAGCAGACGACCATAGTGTTTAGACATCACTTTAGGAATGTGCGATACTGATAAGAGGGATCGTCTAATCCAGCTGTGGAAACGGGCCCTGAAACTCACCTTGTCAACGACTCTCACGTAAACCTCCAGGATGTCAGAAACGTGCACTGTGGCTTTGGCAGGTGCTGGAAATGCCAGACAAAGGTCATGAACCATCACCGTCACCTCCCCTGGGTGCACGGGAGAGACCTGGAAACACACAGCAAATCAAAGGGATCATTCAACTCACAATCAATGGAGACGTTTTGAGTAGTGGTGCACTTTAATCCATAATCCCGATTGGTTTATGGATTAAAGTGCACCAGTATGGATTCACTGGAAATCCTTAGTATGTTCCCGTGAACTCATCCCATCACAGTGCAGAATAGAGAAGAATACCCGGACGTATTGAAGGTGGAAACATCAATGTGAATTAAAAAGAACGTATAGGAAATTTATGGGAATTAACTCTAAATAACGGGAATAAGCGGGAAATATAGGAGTTATCTGCTGAAGCTATATTTACCATGTCATGTGCATAATGTGGTAACGGTACTTTGAAAATGTGAGGCCTACAGTGTGGGCTGTGTGCAGACCTGGGGTTTAAAGTGAACCACTGTTTAAAAAAAGAAAAGCTTTACAATAAAGAATGAATAGATTAGCATGCTCAATCCAGCATCCTAGCTAGCAGAAACTAGCATTTGCTCTCGCACTATTTCACCCCCAAATAAGTTCACTGTTCAAAAAAAAGGTACCAGTTTATATTGAAACTGTGCAAAAACTCAGAAGTTCCCAAGCTTGACATCCCTTGAAAATCTTACGGAAATTGACCAGAAATGTCACGGCCCTTTGTAACCCTGGTCCAGATGTTGGCGTCTTACCTGAGCTGTCCGTTGGGCCTCCTGGAAGACCACGTTCGCTATCGCTTTAACACTGGTGTTGACAAAAAAGTGCCCGGATCCTTCTCGCAGGGCCAAGTTCGCCTGCAAAACAAAACACAAGGAATTCCTTGTGACAAAGCAGAAAATCATTTGAAGACTAAAATGATTAGATGTTGTTGGGAGATTCAGAAAACCGGCCCAGTTCATTTCTTTTCCCTGACAGCCATGGCCTTGCATGAGACATCAAAGGGGACCTCTGACCACACTCGCTCTTTAAAATCCTCTTACACAGGTCACTGGCCGTTATTTAACCCCCACACCTGCCAAACACAGCTCCTATATCACACAGGATTAGGAGAGGGAGGCCCACTGAGGGAGGCGGGACATAAGACTCCACGGTGCCCGGACCAATGATTACCAACGTTTCGATCCATTCAGTTGTGATTCAATTCATTTCCATTTCCGCTCTGCTTGATTAAAAGAGTAAATAATAAACTTCACGGTGAACTATCAAATGCAGTTTTACTTTTAGTAAAACAAGCCCACGTCTCCGTCAGTTTTTACGCTTGCAGGGGTAAAGAGATGCATTGATCAATGTGTCCCTTACCCGCACATCTGGGTGGTTGTATATGGTAACTATTTGAGGAGAAACCGTCACATCTTCAACCAATAGGAGCTCCAGAGTGGCTGAGACAGGCGTCAAGGTATCATACTGTACAGAAGAAGGAGAAGGAGAGTTGAAAATTAATTAGTGTTATGGTCACAAATGTAAATATTATACCAACATACAATACAGTACGCTGCTTTTGTCAGATTATGAAGGCAAATCAAAATAAGCTTAATTATCACTTGTAGGCGCATGTTTATCTCTTTCACAGTCACATCTTCAGTCAATCAAAACAAAACTCGCCCGACATTCATCCGACTGAGAGCAAAATGTTCACAGAGCATTATGCAGATATTTTGAGTAACGTTCAGCTGCTTCTGCTTTTTAGAGGGAATGAGACACTGTGACATCATCTTAGTGGTGGAGTCACTTACTGGACCGGGTACTTTGGCTGCTGCGAGATGTAAAACCTGGTAACCCAGAGCAGTCACCGTGATGGCAGCAATGCCTGTTTGATGATGGACAAGAACCGTCTGTCGCCCTGCCACGGATAACAGAAACAAAACAGCAATTAAAACACACAAGAATCCAAACTTTTTGTCATCACTAATCTATAGAAACAGACAGCAAAGACAAAGAAAATGTATTCCCAGTAGTAAGTGAATGCATCGTTGCCCGTCTGCCCCCGCTGTCTCAGAATGAAATCCTGCCTCAGCTTTCTCTCCGGCGTTTGCCTCATTACTTTCCTAAACAAAAGAGTTAAGTTTAGCCGACAACACACTATCCAGTCACGATGCTTTACCGTGAAGCTTCTTCTGTTTGTTGTCATCCTGGAACAGCTGTAGCTCCATGGGTAAAGTGGGTTCAATACTGGCCAGCGACACCATGGTCGATTCCCACAATATGCTCAGAGAGCTGAAGTTGTCGAACCTCCTTCCTTGTTGATCAAAGGCAGCCAAGTCCAAAATGGGATTACGGTAATTTGAAACAGGTACCTAAAAAAAAAGGTGGTGTGATCAAAACATTCTCCAAACATTCAGCTTCCATTCCAAAAAACACATTAATAATCACTCATCATTGAGTTACGGGTACTTCCTAACAATCTTACAGGAGCTTAAGTGTGTTCGTATTTTTTAAGTTCTTCAATGTACACTAAAGTGTTCAACAACACAAAGGCTCCGTAGTCTAAACCGAGACAGCAAACTTTATTACTCATTTCAACATCGACAAAGGCAGCGCAGATCCACGCCTTCCGTCATTACCTTTCACAATAAAAGCCCGGGACATATACTCCGTTCCACAGAGTGTTTACATTTCACTCAAAGGAAACTCAATAAAATAGCTTACAGTAGCTTAGGCTTTATACAACAGTTCAGCTCAGACATATCTGCGCTGGGTCAATAGGATAGTTGGTCCTCTGCCTGCGTTAATCAATTCAATCCTTATTGAACTAGTGTTGCAACTCACTAATCATAATGTGAAGCTAGCTGACCCCCGTGAAGGGACCGCATACACACCACTTGTTTGTTCTGCTGCAGCAGCGGGCAGGTCAGGTCCAGCTGTGGGCTGGAATAAACTGGGACCAGGGTGAGGCGAGACGGAGGGGCGCACACGAACTTCACCACCGCCGGCTCCACGGCAGGATAAGGGTTGGTCACACTGGCCTTGTTTCCCACCATCACCTCCAGCACCTGAAGAAAAACAAGAGACGACACCTGAAGCGGACAACTAAATACTACAGTCGGAACTATTGGGAGCCATCACAGTAACGCAGCAAGGACACGATCATGAATAACTATTGGTGGATTATAAAGACAGCACTTCAAGCTATTGCATTTATTATCAAGGTGTAGGGAGTTATGAAGTCTAACCGTGCCATTTAGGTGTAGGCTGAAGCTTATTATACCCAAAAGGTTTACAAAAACAAAAAGGTCCAAAAATTTCACACAAAATAATAATCACAGCATTTTTTAAATCGGCGTTATTTGCAAAGTCAACCACTTACTTTGAATTCCTTGTTTTAAACAAACCAATTCCCCTAAAGTCATACTTGCTCTCTCTAATTTCAAACAATCTCTGAATGCAGTTAGGAAGCAAATGTTTTTGTATATTATAAACTAGATCACAATATCGTAAAGCATGCAGATTTCCCTCTTAACTTTTCTTTTCTGTGTCTGCACACGACCCAGAAGTCTCATACCCTGTTATTAGGGTCGGCATGGCGTTCACCTACGCCAATTAGGATCAACTGGCGCAAGCCTTCAATTCATGAGAACGATTGTATTTATCATTATTATCATTATAACACACGTTAGAACAATTCTGCGGTTGAAGATCATGTCGTTAGGACAATTGTCATAAACAAGAACAGACGTAGGGAGATTTTGGTGAGCGAGGCCCAATATGGTTTCATCAGATCTCACCTGCTCTCCCAGGGCCCTGCAGGTCGCTCTGACCCAGTGCTGGTTATAGTTGTGAGATGAGGGACCGGTCGGAGTCAGGCTCACGCTGGCCTCATCCTCGGCCCTCAAGTTACAGAAGAACTTTGAGGGCTCTAAAACCCACGGCCGGGGCCCGCCCTCAAACAGCATGTCTTTAGAAGATCCCAGAGTCACCACGGCCACAGACACGGGGTCGATCGCCTGCCAAACAACATTATCTTATTGTGAAACGTTGGAGCGGGACACTTTCGGGAAGAAATGCTTTTACAAATGTCAACAGATTTTGGGGATCAAAATGTAAAAAATAGATGTGCAAAATGTCAGAGTCCAGGGAAAGATATCTTAGTCAAAAAAGGGAAGCAGGTATTTATGGATGTCTGCTTGGACATTCTAGTGTTAAAAGGAACTTAACTGGGGAAATGATCAGCTGAAATCCACAGGATTTCACAGAGAAGAAACTAAATTGGGTCAACCTTTAGCTGCCAAGGCAAAACAAGTGAAGAAACTAAAATGTCTGCACTATTTTAAAGAATACTTCTCACTCCCATGATAAAAACATGAGCTCAACAGTGGTGCATCAAACGGCATGTAATTACTGCACTGATAACCTGAATATAATATGCATGAATGGGTGGTTCAGGAGGGGCAGAATGCTTCATGACAGAAGATCTGGTCAACTCATCATAATACACATCACCAGTACCACAACAGTTGAAGTGATTTATATTACTGCGCAGGAAAAAAATCAGTGTAGCGAGTGTACAACGCTTAATTAAAATGCAAAGAGGAAACCCAGGAGGAGAAGATGTTTAATACCTGCTGATCATGGCATTCCTGCCTTGATTGTAAGGAGAGTCTGTGTGTATGAATGTGCATGAGTGGGTTTGTTTCCTTCAAAGAGAAAAAGCTAATTGGTGCTTTGAGGTGAGTTGAAAGAATAAAAGCAAACCACAACAAAGACTTCAGGTAAAGTTTAAGATAATTACACCCTGCAGACTGGACAAAAAGAAAAAGTCCGAAGTATTTTATTGAATAAACAACCGAAAAACTATCCACAAGGAAATTAATTCTGGAGGCCTTGAGAAATATGCAATAAGAGAGCAAAATGTTTTGTTTTAAAAGTTCAAGATGAGCAAATAAACTGTTGGACTCACTCTGAGAGGAAGATAGGCAGCGATGGTGATCTTGACACTGAGATGAACGTTGCCGTGGGTGTAGCTCACAGTGAGTACGGTGTACCCAGGGGCCAGGGCCTTGGCTCTCACCCCACTGCAGCGCTGCTGTCCGGGAGACAGCCGCCCTGGATCAGGACAATGAGGGTCGGAGGAAGCCAGAGAGTGAGCAAGAACGCATTATGACAATGTACAAATAGCTGCAATAGTTCACTCAGGTGTACTCATTTGTCTTCCCTTCTTAAACCACACTGGAGTACAGAGAAGCATTGTTACATGTGCCAGCCCACGCTTCTGATTAATAATACAAGATTCCAAAATTAAAAACTGTAAATCTTGCTAACAGAAGAAAGAGATGCAACGTTGCAATGACAATCTGAAAGCCATGAAATCTTTAAACGTTTCAGAGGGAGATGGAGAGGATCGTGCACATATAGTTTAGCTTTGTTCGGGTAACCGATTAATACAGATTTGTCAACAGGAGAATATATTTTCTACAATTCTTCCATAATGTGAAACTGCAGTTGAAGGTGTGAACTGCTGACTGGTGTTTCTCCCACACTTGTGCTTTCATGGGAAATTGTAGCGTTTAGGAAGATTACAGTAATAATTTACATTTTTATAACCATTATTGCTGCAATACCCCCCCCCCCACCAAACAACAACACACCCAGTAAGTAGGGCAGTAAACATTTTCAATGAGCAACATAATTACCCTCCTCACTTATGCCCACAACACATGCATGTTCAATTGGCCACAGGAGTCGTGATCAGTCATAACTCACATTGATTAACACTAAACAGAGTGATCAATGAATGAGTGCCCTGAATGAGCGTCCACTGGTTAGTGACCTTAACTAAACGCAAATCCATAATTACAATCCACGAGTGAATTCACCCACAACACGGGACGACAGCAGACCAGCTGCTGAGAAAACCGCGTTCATGAAAACGGCCGCGTCAGATCCGCCGCACTCACCGTGTAGCAGTTGGAAGACGCCGTGGTTCTCCTCCTCAACGTGCAGGTCGAATTGGGAGCAGTCGCTCAACATGACCCGCTCCTTCTCCACCTCCCCCAGGAGGCCGAAAATCCTGAGGGGCAGGTCCAGAACCAGGCCCACCCGGGCCTCGACTGGGCAAGGAGCGAAGTCCATGGCGACGGGCTCGACCACATACACCTGAGGGAAGAAGAGGGACGAGAGAGATGGAGGGCTGGGAATGAGAGTCAAGCTGTGAGACTGCGCTGTACTTTTATAGCCGCACAGTTAAGTTAGATAATTACACGTCACATGTTTATGTTTTCATGATGAATAATAATGCACTCCAGAGATTGCATTGTGATTTCAAATTGCCTGAATGACTTCCATTAGATATGACGATATTAAAATTAACGACGGAAGAAGTAGAGCAATCATTTTTGGAAATAAATTGCAGCAACAACTACAGTGAAATATAACGGACAAGTCCCAACGTGCAGAGTTGTTCAAGTTTACCTGAGTTTTAACGTTGAAATTGTTTTGTTTTCAAAACGTGAATAAAACTGTGTTGCTTTGACACACATGTAAAACCCAATGATGCCAAACAAGCAGGTACATGTTGTACAAGACTGGAGGATTAGTCTGAAGCACTCAATGAGGAGCATCTTTCGAGTGTCCATATCTCCCCAGTGCTCTTTGGTGGCGAGGACATCCGGCTTTTATAAACCCTGAAACACTCAAAGTTAAAGCACGTTAACTTTGAGTGTTGGTGGTTTGATCAGACTTGATTCACCTGGCAACATGACTCTCACACAAACGTCATCACATTTTCAAATATTGCCGGTTGCTGATTGGTGCATGAGAGTATGTGACACCAGCTTGAACTTCTTAAACCAGCGAGAGGAGCTCATATACAGCACCACAGACAAATATCTTAAGGGAAAAAGAACCCAAACAATTGTGTGTTTGTATGAAACGTCTTAGTGTGAAACGCTTACAGTGAGAAAGCTGATTATGGCTTTTGAAATTAAGAAACAAAGTCCACAACACCTCATAGAAGCTTAAGTTGCCACAATATGCAAGTCAATAGCATAAAGCCTTAGAAAAAACCCTAAAAACTAAATAAATCCCGTGGACCTATTTTTGTAGTAATCACTGAGAGTTTGAATGTTTAATCTTAAATATTTATAAGTGGATTGTGTGATGGATGAACACTTCACTCAAACTACTGTGCGTTAAGGTGCTGATGTGCAGTTTTGTTTCCTGAAAGTTCGACACTTATCATGAACTATAACACCATAAAAACCAGTGATCAAAGTAATCAGGATTATTATACGGCCATATTAGTTTCATTAACAGGGGTGCTGTTTCACAATGTGACAGTTTTTCCAGGTCAACTTACCTTCATCTGGCCAAAGTGAAGCGAGTTGCGTAGATCATGAGCATAAACGACACTGACGCCGATGTCGCTCACTGTTGTCATCACTCCTTTCACGGTCACTGTGGCCACAGCTGT
This sequence comes from Lycodopsis pacificus, assembly GCA_028022725.1. NCBI lineage: Eukaryota > Metazoa > Chordata > Actinopteri > Perciformes > Zoarcidae > Lycodopsis > Lycodopsis pacificus. Next base: position 5,120,709 of record CM051697.1, on the reverse strand, counting down.
GCTGGAGGAAGACCAGCTGAAATTTCCACTTCCTCCTGTCGCCTGCCACAAGCACCAGGGAAGAGAAGCCATCACATGCACCAGAAATACACCTCTCAGTGGTAAAAATCATTCATTTAGAGCTTTATGCCAAAGGACAACAGCTAAAAACAAATTAAAAAGGCGTCATGTGCTCAACGACAGATTAAAACCCCATTCAGGCACCAAGTTTTCATCCTGAAAAGGACTAATTACCTGTATTGTGTACTGATAAGCTCCAACCTTGGGCTGCCACGGAAATGTCAGAATACTGGGACGAAGAACTATAGGGTTGTAGATTTCGACATCCTGTTCATTGTGGACCGGGTTGGCGAGAGCATGGATCCTTCCAGTCTGAAACGGAGCAGAGGCCAACAGGAAATGATCAAGAAAAGAAGGGGCAGGGGGTAAACGGAATAATGACGCTCCAGCTCATGCAGACTGAAAAAGGTCAACGCTCCGAGTAAACTCACTTCATCCACAACAGCTTTGAGGGTTGCATCGATCAGAGTCAGGCCTTCTTTGAGCGCTTTGACCCGATGATACGACCCATTCACAGAAGACTCCAGGAGCTCCAGGTACTCGGAGGGGAAACCGGTGTCAATACGGACATTCTGCAGAAAATCAAACACGCAGGTTATTAAACTACCTTTGTAGGACTCGAGAATAGAAGCAGGGCGTCTAAACTTTGACAGACTCGGGAGATATTTCTTAATGTCTGTCAAGATTTAGATTTGTTCATACTTCAATGGTGCCAGTTCTCTCATCACAGTTTTGAAATATTAGCTAATAAAACTCATAGGTTGAAAAAGGAAGGCTCAAAGTGCACGAAATCTCTCTTTTCTAATGTCTCCCAGATGTGTTTCAAACGTTAGTTTCCCACTATATAGGAACTAGGAAGCTCCTATTCAAAAAACTCTGTTATCTGAGAAACGCCACTGATAAAAACAAACCAGGCCAGACTTTATCTCAGATGAACACTCATTTGCATACAGCATGCATACAGATGTACTATTAAATGATGTAAAACACAACAGTGACTTAACGGAAGCACACTTACATCAGACACGTGTATTTTGTTGCCGGATTTATCAAAGACTTCGATCAGGACATCATAAACTCTGCCTGTCTCCAGAACCCAGCTGTCTCCTGGATGAATTTTGAAACCTAAAAGTGAAATTACAATGAAAACAGAGGTGAGCTACATCTTTAAATAAACACTATGAAATACTTGCATCGTGTTTTCAATAGTAAGAGGCAGGAACAGACCTAGGTAGCCTGGTTCAACCACGTACAGAGTGCTGTTGGGCAGGCGAGACACTCCTTGCATCCGAAGGCCTGAGTAGATGCTGCTAAGGAAAGTTAGCGTTGGAACATTGACGATGGCGGCTCTGAGCTTCTTGACTTTCGACAAATGCAGAATACTTCTCTTAGTACTTCTCCACTTCCACACAGATAAAAAACAAGATTCGCTAGTAAGTACAGGACATTACACTGCCCCTGCCATTTAGTTTACTTCCGCTTCGAACGCAACTAAAACGGAAGTAAGATTATAAAATGAAGCAAAGAGTAAGCAGCCTGGTTCAGGCACAGAATAAGGTGAATAGCGTCACACCAACAGCTACAGAGTGAGACTTGTCAGAAGGATACTCTTGTGATCCAGCAACACGTTGATGTGTCCAAGCTGAATTGCTGTAACTGTGGAGATGCTTTGATCCAGACTGGCCACAGCAACGCCTGGGTTTCCATCAGTGCCAATCACACTGTTCTGAACGTGCAGTTCATACTGATCACAAGGCATCGAGAGCTCTGGACAAACACAACACGGGAATTAAACTGGTGCTCGAACGTTACCGGCTGCGAGTTTGCTTCAGAAACGGTACAGTAGCCGTCGTAAAAGTCTAAATAATGGATTTAACTCCTCAGGAAACTGAGTCAGACCTGTGATCGTGCCCTGTCGTATCTTCAGGACTTTGTATCGGATGGAAGTTCCCGCCAGCAGGTAGACGTCATACGCAGGACTCAGCAGGATATTCTCTAAAATCAAGAGTCTCACTTCTGCGGCGCCCACATCCTGTGGCACATTTACCATCGTTACAGAACAACAGAGCTTCAGCTTCCCGCCTCAACAAACCACAGCACGCTGCCTGCAGTGTTCAATAATACAAATATATAACTCAAACATATACATTTAAAAATGGCAAGTGGCTCTTGGTTATTTCTTCAATATAATATTACTAAAAATAACCTTTTCTTATCGGGATAATTTCTCAGGTAAAAAGTTAGCTTGATGACAACAATGGAGGCTAAAACTACTGCCGTGACATCATACATAAGGAAGAAGGACTCATTACTAGCATGCAATATTTTGCTAATTTAGACGGCCGCTTGTCAGTACATAAGCTGTCACAGAGAGAGGGCACAAGCTAACTGACTGTGGAAATGAAGTGGATTATTTAAACAGTCAAGACATGCATCTTTTGCTTACCTTATACAATGACTCTTCTATTTTGGCCTTCAATTTAGCGTGTCCCGTTTTCTGTCCCGATACCAAAATAATATCGCCCTGTTTCCCGACACGCTCCATTTCAGATATGTGTCCAGGGGGTGTGTAGGTGGACTCTGAGAATTTAAGTACCCTTCAGTAGAGAAAAGAGACGCATCAGGAAATACGTTTGACACTCAACTCAGTATGGCACCTCGCATCTGGCCTCAAAAGTGATTTGATTTCAGAGAAAGAGGAGCAAAGAAGTATCATCACACTACTTATCGGTGGAGTTTGAATGCAGTATTAAGACGGGGGGGGGGGGGGGGGGGGGCCTACCGTAATGAATTGTAAGAGTCAGAGAATCCATTCACATCTACATCTTTCACTAAGGACCAGTCAAACACCAGACCAGCCAGGGTGCTGAAGGTGTTTCCTGAAACATAAAAAAAGGAAAAAAAAGAGTCAGACCTGCTGTTTCTTTAACTCACAACTTTAAATCCAAACACATGTGAGCTTTGGTGAAGAGCACACCTTTGCATAGACCTTTCCACTTGTGCTATATGACCGAGGTCACTATACTTGAATGTATAATGGGTCGGGAGCACAATTGTCTGAGAGTTCCTGGCAGTCGAATTAGCTGCGACGAAACCAAAGGGCATTTCATTACAGGATACTTGCCGTCCTTTTTGCAATCGCCTCCATCACAACAACAGGCCCTGGAGCCATCATCAGAAAGAGTCGGGCTGTAGCTGCAGCTGATTAAACTAAGTGTGTCTGCCTTAAATGGAACCAGTCGGACAGAACTAACACAGGGTGCCTGTGTTAGCTATGTCACAGTAGCAGCCAGCTCAGTCATTTCTCTGAGAAGTCTTTAGAGCAGCAGGTAAACAATACAGCATGGACGTGTTGCAACAGGAGCACGGAGTAGTATTGCAGGTACTGATGTGAATTATTCTTAATAGCCTGAGGGTGATATCTATCAATACCACCAGCAGCAGTATATAATGACAACCACTTAGTCCTGTGATGAGTCAGTATATGTCACCTTCAGCGTCCAGTGCATGGATTTTGAGTGCCAGTGGCGAGTCCTCGAGGTGCAGCTCTCTGGTGGTCGACACTATCTGGATATCACTGATGATGTCGACAATGGCGTCACACCGCAGTACATGTCCTGTAACTGCAAATGAATGGGGGGGGGGGGAAAAGCATCATATACAGAACACAGACTGTATTTGTCACCAAACCAAGAAACTCTCAAAAATAAATGGCTTAGTGGTTAAAAGGAATACTGATTTTAAAAAAAGGGAGGAAAAGTAATTGTTGAGGCACAAAGCATAACTATGTTTTATGCACATACTCGGGGGGGAGGGGGGGGGCAACGGAGAGCGGGAGCTTTGAAGCATCCTCTGCTTCGGGCACAACAGTCAAAATCAAATCTTGTGGCTCTTCTGGTCAGCTAAGTGGGCTGTTGCATGAGCGATAGATTCTATCAGACTACATTTTGGTTAACGTCTAAACCGGTGGAGCGAGTTAGGCCACATTCAAAGTCAGCGATTGTGATCTGAACAGATCACAACAGTCTTACTTTGTCTAGTTAATTTCATTTACTAAGAGACATTTAACATGTACGGGCCAATGTGTCTGATTTTCCTGATTCCAAAGTAAATGCTCACAACTGCCATCGACGACTGGCCAACAGTGCCACAGGCAACAGATGAGATCCAGCATTACACAATAGAGAGGACGGAAGAATGAAAAAAAGTGTTGTGCATCAGAATGACCATTAGAATTCCTACTCTGAAGGGAATAAGAGCACAGACGCATATCACACCGTATACCCTACATACTGTACCACGTTCGTTGGCTTTACCTACAGTACTACTAGCTTTTATTAATCCTTTATGTATTCTTGTAAAACACTTAACAGACTAGGCTTATGTGATGCTGCTCACGGCCTTCATGTTCATCTCAACTACACACCTGCAAAGTTTCGTGACTGCATCTTACACGGTTGTGACGCTAGTGCGTTGACAAAATCTGTCCACAGACAAACCTACTCAAAACCGCGACACACACAGACATACAAGGTGAAAGCCATACCTGCCGTATATATATATATATTATTGTATAGAGGAGAGTACTGCCGTGCACGCCCCTCTATGCAATAATAAACCACAACAATTTGTGGTAGTGATCGTTCATCAAAATTTGATATAGAACATTTTATTAGTACTGATCTAAGTGCACTATTGACTTCAGATGCTCTGCTTTTGCACCATCTTCATCATAGCGTAAAACGTGCATTTTTCAGAGAGCAAATCAACTGAGCACTGTGCATTCTCAGCATAACAAAAACACGAAAACCTGAACATGACAAAATCATTTTCCAGTGTATTTCCACTTAGGGACCTAGCATATACGCATGTCTGGAAATATTTCTGTCCACCTTTAATCTATATCCCTGTGTGTGTGTTTCTCCACTGATCCATTTACATTTAAAAAAGGGGAACTTACAAAACATACAGCTGGACCAAATATGCACAAATTGATTTCCTAACTCTTGAGGTGGCTACTTGTGTTTACTAAGCAACCATGTATTTACCAACATCTTCAGCCAGAATGATGCTGGTCAGTCTGGAGGGATGGGTGGAGAGAGCCTGGAGAACAGCTCTCCGGGAGCAGCCTCTGCCGCTCTCTTCATCCACAGCCTGGATGCTGGCTACCTCTGGTCTGGTGGAAGACCTGGATGAATAGATCAGAACAAATTATATATATATATATATATATATATATATATATATATATATATATATATATATATATATATATATATATATATATATATATATATATATATATATATATATATAGGTTATGCAAATAAGTGGAGTAGCAGTATAGCTGTTGGAGGGTTTCAGCTTTACTGTAAACATGGAAGTGTTAAAAGGTGAACACAAGAAGAGCTAAGAGAAAGAAATCCAGGGTTAAGTTGTTTTAGCACACAGAGCCATGATCTGTGTAGTAGCGTGATACTGTTTAAGTGAGCCATGTGGCCTCACATAGCCCGTGTAATATGACACTACTCCACAAAGCATGGCCTCAGCTCACCCTTCTCAGTTTAATGTTCTACTCACCATCTGTAGCAACCTTCAGTAGCTTCCAACGTGAAGTTAATTCTTGTACTTCTGGCGAGCGGTAGCAGCACTTTGGGAATATTTAGTTTCGAGGAACAGTTAACTTGAATTACGGTTATTATTAATAACAGCAAAGCCCACAACGCCGATAGTTTTAGCGAAATCATTTCCGTTTCATGAGATAAGCGGAGATTTATTTGGCAGCGATATTAACGGTCGAATGAATGAATGAACGCTGAGTTTATCTACGAGCTAAACTTCTTCCTCCGTCATATTAAGTACGATGTTAGTGCAGTAGGTGTGGGTTTTGTGGCTCTGAGACAGCTAGCATCGCTACTGAAGCTATTTCAAACACACGCTGTTGGCTTCCTGCTCAGTTTCAGTTTGTGTCAGTCGATAACGGACAGGAGGCACATGACGATAACGATAACGTCAAGCTAACGTTAACGTTACAATGTTCCTCAGTCCTCCCAATGCAGCTCCTTCCGCTTTGTTCATCCACGAAGAAACAAACAGCGACAGTCCCCAAGTTTTATATGACTGTAAACAGTTAGCAAACAATCACTTAAATATATATACACATACAAATACCCGCCATTATCAATAATTGGACTTTCAGTGGGCATGCCGGGAGTGTGTAAACGTCATAGACAGGAGTAGGCAACGCAGAGGGTGACGCTCTTTCTTAAAGGTACAGTGTGGGGGTTTCAGAATCAGAATCAGAACCGTTTATTTGCCACGGTATGTTGCACATACAAGGAATTTGACATGGTGGGCGGTGCATAACGTTAAACAATCAACAACAATCAACACAGTGCAAAAAATAGAAACATATTAAAATGTACAATAAAATATAAAATATAGTGCACAAACAAACAGATAACAGTACTATAAACAAGTATAATGTAAGTGTAATGTTTCTTTCGACAACTGAATTGAATTTAGCTGAACTGAATTGAATGGGATCAAATGGAATAGAAATGAATGGAAGCCCCCCACACTGTAATCCTGGATTAACAAATAGTCCAGAAAAGCGCACCCCACAGGAAAGTTCCTTTAAAGTGTTTGGTTTGTGGTGATTTAATTAATTGCCCATTTGTTTTTGTGAATATGCACCAATAAACTACAAAATTGACTGAAATTATGTGAAATTAAATTAATATTTTTCATTATTTAAATCAATGTTGGGCTTTTCGTTTCACCTGATGATGGCATGATATGCAGGCTACACAACGTGATTGTGGTTGTGATCCCCAGATACTGTCAAGCAGCATCTGCTGGCACACCAAGGTCATCCATTTATCCATCCATTATGTTTTCTGCTTACCCGGGGCCGGGTCGCTGAGCAGGATATTCCAGACGTCTTCTAGCTCCTCCTGGGGAACCATGAGACCACCACCTAGATCAGCAACTTTAAATGTCACTTACAGCCCCGTCGAAGCAATGCCAGTACATGTATACAATCCAATCCAACACAGAAGCCCTTTAAATGTATCCAATCAGCTTAATGTGAAGTTTCTATTGACTCTGTGTCAAAGACATGTGTGTTTATTTATAATGTTGTGTATTGAGAGTCTGGAGTGGTGGATACACTTTTTAACACCATAATGCAAATCAAATACGACACCAGTATCAATGGTTGACGAATGACCATGGAATTGAACTAACACGGGAAAAGAAGAAAAGTTTTTGTTGAGCCACAAAGTGATAACTTTAACTGTTTGGCCAATCCTTAACACTCAGCAATAGATCTACCTCTCCGTCAACTCTGGCCACGTAAGATACATGAAAGCCATTAGGAAATCAAACATTAGCCTGCCCTTCTACACAAGAAATGTCCACTCTGCATTGTGAATGAATAATAAGTGCACGCCATTTAGAAGTTGGCTGCCACAAGTATTTCAATAGGTCTTGTATAGTATGATTGATTTTGTGTTGCTTTATATTAAACTATTTATCAATCTGAATAAGCAGAACAGAACCGACCATCATGAACGTCTGGCTGCCAATCATACTTGCATTTTATTTTTTAAGCTGCACCCACAGTCTGGCTGTCTGGCTCTTCAGCAGTATGTCAAGAACATGCAATGTACACCTTTTCACCTCTAGGTGTCACTGACAGCTACACTAGTATATTATTTCCTACCAGACATGGATGACAGCAAGGAGTAGGGGACAAGTTCATTATGTGAGATATGGGTGAAAAAGGGAAATACCATTAGTGTCCTTTAAACAATGCAACATTGAACAAACCAACACTGGTTGAAAAGGCTATGTCTGGAAAATAAAAGTGCAAAATGTTTGACAGCGTAATCAAGAGCCAAACCAAATTCCCCCTTCGTCTGTTTGTGTGTGAGATCATTTTCTGGCGTTAAAATCGGTCGTGAGATGGAACATGAATTGTTACCAGAATGTTGATTGTACATTCTGAGTTCAGTTGGCTGCATTATTTTTTGATCCATCCTCTCATCGGCTTTGAAGTTACTGTAGCAGTCCCCCTCCTGGTTTGTGCCTCTTCTTTTTACAGACACAGAGAGATGCACAACTTGATTAGCAAATACACTGTGGTAATGCCAATACACTGTGCCAAAGGTGACATATTGTTTGAGTCAGAGTGCGTTAGCCATGAAAGCACGTCACCAAACTGGTGCTTTGTTCCAATTGTCTTTACTGGCAACTACATACAACTGCAGCAACCTGAACATGTGATATACTGAGCTGTGTATTCAAAGTGTCATGGTCTAAACGTGACAGCAACTCCAACTTAGCTCGACTTCCTCGGGCTATTTTGGGTTAAAGTAAAATTACGTATCTTTCCTCAGTACAATGAGAATGAAACCCGAGAAGACAGCACAACTTTCATTCATTTTGGCAAAGCCGCTCCATGTGGGCTTCGGTCCTACATTTATTTTCATCTTTGCACCCGATCCGTGGGCACGTACAATTGATGTCAGGAGTGAATGATGTAATGTCTGAGAACATGGAAAACAATACCTGAACGTCACGCTCTGAGTCTCCAGCTCTGCACGTGGAGGCCCGTGTCTAGACAACACAAAGTGCAGCACAAGACTGAACTCATTCAAAGGCCAGGAGTTATTGTAATGTAGAGTTCTTTCTGGGCCTTGAATGGATCTTAATGTGATTTCCTATAAGTCCAAATCTGACAGGCATGAAGTTCAGCAACCGTTAACTATATCCGATAAAAAAAAGGGGAAGTTCTCATTGTTGGAAATAATTATCTTTAAATCATTCAGAAGCTTTAAAACTTATAGTTTCCAATGCATATAATGGCCACCCACTTTTATATTGTGCTGCATTATATACCACACCTGAAACCATCAAAGACTTTCACCTCTAAAAAAAAGCATGCAGCAATACCCTGTTGCACATAAAACATTTTTCCTCTGCAGCTGCTTTAAAATTCCGCTCAAGTGTCTCGTCATCTGGCATGCATCAGTAGTCACGTCCTTCCTGGTGTGAAGTCAGGAACTTTTCTCGGCCACTATGCTTCGCTTGGTCCAAACAAGTGGTTGCAGAGAGGCGATGGCACTTACTTTAACTCAATGGCAGTGTTCTCAGCTGGTGCCACCAGAAATGTACTTGGCTGTGGGTGGGGGGTGGGTCACCAACTGTAAAAACAGCCTGCAGGGAGGCATAAAATAAGGTGTTGCTATCCAGTGAAATCAGCTTTTGCCTCTGGGAGCAATTTTGTGCGTTCCAAAAAAATGTGAAAAAATGTCAAGGAGGGTGGGACGAGCTCCAATGATAACCACTGTACAACTCTGTGTGTGATCAGACTGCGGATGTCCAGAGGGTCTTGACTCCGCAGTCTTTCTCAGCAATCTAAGAACTTCATGTTATCAATTATAAGGAAACAAATATTAACATCTTACACCTTTTCACTTTCAGGTCATCCTGGTCTAGGGCAGTTATACAGAGCTGTGCTTTTATTGTCGAATCCCTTTACACAGTCTTTACTACGCGCTGTAAATTCCCTTGCCATTTCCATGGTGTGGGCTTTAGGGGGATTTAGCTGAGTGGGTTTGCACTTGCAGCTCTCTGCATTCATGATCACGGACAATGGAGGTGTAATCTTGCCAAAGTGCTTCCACGTGCCCGACAACTACTTTTTATTCACAGCCTAAATGGATTTATTTCTCATTTAAATTCACATCAAGCCAAATTACATTAGAAAATAGCCCACTTGAGACTAGTTTATGACATTAGATGGTTTGAACTACCTCTTAACATGCATGTTATTGATATCGCAGCACGTTTAAATGTGTTAAATGTTCAATGGAGAAGTAAAACGGAGCTGAGACCACATGTTGCTGTATGCTGTGCAGACCTGCCATTTAAGTACAGCCTGGAAAGTCTTTACAAGGCACAGGTGGGGAGTCACTTTCGCCACATTACATTTAGCTCCTAATTTCTCGTGGTGTAGCCCCCCCACACCCACCCACACCCCCACCCACAGAGCCACAGTGACCATTCTTTGCTGGTTCACTTTAAAGACTTCCTCTCTTCACTTCATCGTAGACCTGCATAAGCGTGTCGATGGAGAACATGTTTGAGAAGCTACAACACTGATTGTTCATTTACCACATGTGACACTTTGTGTGCGCACTTGTTTCTGGTATTCTTGTGTAATTCCTAATTCTGTAACGCGATGATCTATCAATTCAGATCACCCCACACACGAAAGCTCTCTGGCCTAACAAAGGTTACAACAAACACCACGAGGCTCTACCCACCTGTTTAAACAAAAGCAGAAGATCAGGACAATGTATCACACAATGGACAGATAACATTAACTGCTGCTGCAGTAGGGGGCCCAAGTAGACAATGATGTCACCGCCACTGGCATCAGTTTCAATGAAAACCCCGAAGAATATTAAAGCTATCGTCATGGAGGCAACAGTGACTTCACTCTCCTCGGAGAACAAATGATAAACACGGTGTATTAAACTTTAAACTTTAATTCAATATTCGTGTGAAACGGACAAAGTGCCCATTAGGCTACATCATTACGAGGCAGGGTTGCAGTCAGTGGGCTTTGGCAATTACTGGTGGCATAAGTCACCATTCAAACATGCATGAATGAGAAATTACAACAGAGTGGGGTGCAATTACCTTCTCCCAAATCAATGCGTGTCAGATGACATTATCTTGCAGGCTGAGAGACATTACTGGACTGAGGCTTTCCGGCCCCAGAAGAGTGAGGAGAGGTCAACTACTGTGGGAGGAACAGGTCATTTGGTCCCTGACTGTGACATGAGGACATCTCTCTGGAGTCAATGGGGCCTCAAATGTTCTAAAGACATGAGGCCTTTAGGGATTCATCGCTATTCAACCAACAGGTATATTTTGTTACAGAGATGATTTATTTTCATACTGTTGAAAGTGAACAATGAAAGCGATGTTGGCACAAGGGATAACTTCTGAAGTAGTATTTGGCAGAAAACAGGACAATCTATTGCGACAGGCATGTCACCGCAGGTGGCCATGGGCAAATATGTGTTATGTAACCGTGTACAATATCTGTAGAATAAAGTACAATTTGTTTTCCTTTGATGGTGTATTTATTTGCCTACTATTCTGAGGGTCAGGTTGGTTGTGTTTTAGGCTCCACATCAGGAGAGTGGCAACAGCTCTCCTGGGGGATGAGCCAGCTCCAGGGACACTGAGCTCATGTGTCCAGGTTATCAATGAGCATATGAGCGGGTCGATTGGGAGTTGAACACGTGTCTCGTAAGGGTATAACATTGACTGCGGTAACAGTGGAAAAATCAGTACAGCTGTTGTTGAATGTGCATAAATATATATGTGATCACATAGACTTGGAGTGGTTCTATACGTCCGTTCGATCCATGCGCTAATAATGAGTCACAACGGTACAAAAAGGAGAGTCATTCTTAACCTGAATTGTGAATTAGATGAGAGATAAACACGTTGCTCAATCGGGAGAGACGTTGATGAGCATCTAGGGGGTCGTCAGAGTGTGTGACTGGTGCAGCTGCGCATGCATTTGATTCTAATGAACAGAGAAAACGAATTATAGGGCCACTGACTCATCGCTCTCACTGATTAGTCAAGGGAGACCCCTGAGACAAAGTGATCAATGGCCCCAGTACCCCGTGTGCCTGATCAGTCAATTCATGAGGGAGCTTTTGTCTATATTATAGTGACTCAGTGATCCTGAAGATCAAACTAAGAGGAAACTGGATGAGATGTCAAAAAGATAAAATTCACTGCAGTCTTTTTAGGACAGACCCTTGTGCCATGCAGTATGTCACATTCCAGTAATTACAGCTAATACAATTAGCCTAAAGCTCTGCTGACAAAGATCACAAACATCATGTGATGTTTGTATGAGCTTGATGTATTTATCAGTGTGGCTTCTCCAGGAGTAAATTGCACATCAGTTAATAATTTGGCACCTAATTGGAAGCTGTGTATCTATACTGAGGTTAAACAATATTTGTGAACATGCACAAATGTACATAAATGTTACAATTCGGTCACTTGAATGCCATTGTAACACAATTACAAGATTATATTACCAGAGAGGCACCATTATGTCTTCTGATCATGCTATTCTTCTTCACAGCTATTAACTTTGAGATCATGACAATTACGGTGACGACACAGTTTCCACTGACTCGCTGTTAAGTCATTTCTCGTATTTCGGATGATGCAGAAAATGAGAACAGAAGTATTTTCGAAAGTTGGAAATAATTCGATGGAAGTTTGTCCCGCCCTCCCCCCTCCCCACACACACACACACACACACACACAGAAGGGGGGAGGGAGGGCGCTCCCAGCCTCCAAAGTCGGAGTCAGGGCACAAACTTTACGCACAACTTTCCTTTAGGAGCACAGCAGCGCCGCAAGGTCAGAGACGCAAGGTAGGCAACGTGATCTCTATGGATAAAAACAATCGATATGAATGCACAATTTGATTTATTGATCATTTCCACTGGACAACATGTGAATGTAAGGGAGAAATAGTTAGATATGGGATCAATCATATTTGTAGTGTTTGATATTTGCTTGAGAGGTTCTTTCTTGTTGCCAAAATAATCCACGGTTCCTGGATATATTATAATACGCACTTTATTTGTCCTACATGCTTTTATTTAATGTGTGCCATACGACTGTTAAAGTCCACATTCGGCTTCTGTAACACGATGAGAAACAACGCAGATGGTTTGATCACCACAACTGTTGCTGAAGTATCCAATTCGACAGCGAGCTCGTGCACTTTCAAACACGCGAGTCATTATTTTTTAATTTATTATCCTTCACTGGAATATTTTGGTATCAGCGTGTCCTCTCGTCGGTTCAGGAATCCAGAGCTGCGTGAAAACAGTGTTTGCAAGTGCGTGTGCGCGCGCGATTCACAGTGAGCCAAAAAAAAAAGGATAAAGGTCATTTTTTGGCCACTGGAAGGACAAGGCACACAGTCGCTGTTTGAAATGGTTTGTGGGACATTGCCTGAGCTGATAGCCAAACGAACAACCCAACAGACTTCTCATTCACAAAACAGCCCCATCAAGGTATTTAGAGGCAGATGAGTTTCATTCTCAGTCCTTCAGATTACATTATCACCAAGCGGCCTTTTTTTTCTCCATGTGCTGAATTTCCCCTTTCACTCTGAATGTTGTAGAGCTCGACAGAGTTCCACTGAGCATGGCAGTGGGCCATGTGCCTGTTAAAGATCTGGTGAAATGATGTTGTACCTGCAGAGACACAAAGGCATCATTGATTCTCTAACAGAGCTGCAGTGCACTTTTGTTTGGAGCCTGAGTTAGGAGGCAAGAGAAGGTGTATATTTTGGAAGACCTCTACTTTTTATATTATTTTCAAAGATGCACTGCATGTTTTGCTCAACACACTAGAATTGGATCCAGTATCAGTGGTAAAAGAACCAGGTTCATGTCTTTTTTTTAAAAGATCAGGAGTTATACTGGCATCTGGAACTCCATACTTCCAAGAAAGCAAGTAGGCAGCTTCAGTTGGAGAGAAAAAGTAATCTGTAAATATCTCTTATCCATTTCTTTCTGTTGCTGCTCCTCTTTTGGTGGGAATCTATAAGGGCATGCAGTTTGGGGGAAATGTGATAATTGGTGAGAAAGATTTCAACAGAAAATGTCTTGAGACAAGTTTGTCATGCAGAACAATTTTGAGTTTATCGCTATAACTGGCACAAAAGCAAGCGGCGAGGAAAAACAGGAAAAGTGAAATAGAAAACACCTGGTTCTCAATATGCTCCCTGATTTGAAGTCACCTCACTGCCTCACAGGATCAAGCCTGTGGAATTCTGACTCTGTGCTGCCACTCTGTCCCTGTGCAGTTTGACGCACAATGAAAAGCTACAGTAACCTCATCAAATCCATTCATTTCTATACTTCACATGACTTTATTCATTACAATATGTCATTTTGTTAGAACAGTACTTCTTCTAGTTTGTTTATCATGTTATCCTTGCAAGAGCACGGTTTGCACTCCACAGCTGTTATCGGCAGAAATGAACAATGGATTGAAATGACTGTAGAGTATTTGCACAACATCCCCACCATATTCCTGCAAAACATTTTATGAGAATACACTAACATATGCTGCAAAAAGATAACTCAGATAAGCAGTCCTGTAGCACATTGTTTTTGTATAACAAACTATAACATTGTAGACGAGAGGTTTTGTTGTTTCAGCTTCGTTTTTTTTCTTCATTTTTGTTGGATTATTTTTGTACATATTTCTCTCAGTCAGTTTTATACCTTTGGCCAAATTTCCATGCTCAATCAAATATAAACCACAGCTTCCATCCCCTGCTGCGGTGCCAAACGAGTGGGCATGGACAAATTAACATTTGGCAGGTGGCCAAATTAAAGAAGACATGGTTATTAAGTTAAAATATAGTGTTTTTGAGCTGTGAAAATAAACCAAAAATAATAGGATTTTTATCAAGTTGAATGTCAGAGATTTGTACTGTAAATATATTAACCACTGTTTACTCTCACAGGCTAAAAGACACGAATCTGGAATAAAATCAAGCCTGAAGAGACACTTACTTTTCTTTCTTTTTCTTGTACTTTTCTGTGCAAAATGAACATTCAGACGGCAACATTGTTTTTGAGTTGGCTGATTCTGTACATGGACACCTGTCTAAGCCAGAACGACTGCACAGGTGTGGACTGTCCCGTTCTGCAGGGCTGCATCGGAACGGTTTTAGAGAAGGGTACCTGCTGCCCCACCTGTACTCAAAGGGGCTGCACCTGTGAGGGCTACCAGTACTATGACTGTGTCCGAGCAGGCTTCCGGAAAGGGAAAGTCCCAGAGGGGGAAGCTTACTTTGTTGATTTTGGAAGCACTGAATGCGTCTGTCCTCTGGGAGGTGGGAAGATAAGCTGTAATTTTATTCCGTGCCCTGAAATTCCCCCCAACTGCATTGAAATTGTACAGCCTGCAGATGGGTGTCAGCAATGTGGGCAAATTGGCTGTAAGCATGGCAACAAGAAGTACGATGCGGGACACTCCTTTCAGAAGGACCGGTGTCAGGTTTGCCACTGTCCAAATGATGGTGGACGGGTAATGTGTTCGCCTATCCCCGGCTGTGACCTTCATAGTTCTAATAAGCCGACCACTGAGAGCAGCAACCCTTTGAGAGACATTAGCAGCCGTCATAACAGCCGACAAATGACTCCCGGAGAACAGTTCTCCGAGCTGGCACTGAGAAACACTTTACCTTTGTATAAACCAGACCCACCCAGTTTTGGCAGAGGGGATTATGACCACACACTGGAAGGCCCCACATCTTCCACTATCCAAGATCTGGCCCAAACACTGGAATCTACTACAGCACCACCAACTCACCCAGCGGCAAGCTCCACTTCCCTCAGCTCCCTTGATGACAGGAGACATGAGCTCAGGGAGACACAAAGAAGTTCTGATCCAGAGACCAGCAGTGAGGTTGAGGTCACTCATAACATGGATGCAACGACGACAAGGGAGCAGAGTGAAGCATCCACAACGCTAACAACAACCACACAGAGAGAGACCACGGAGCACCACAGGCCGCAACAAGAACTTGGGGGACGGACCATTAGTCCCAACAGTGGCAGAAACGGAGTGGTACAGGACACTTTAAAAGACTCAGCACACACCGCCCATGCAAACAAGGGGACCAGGCCCTCTGGTCATCATAAACACAGTCAGGCCAGTCACACAGGGAGTCATAGTGGCTCCCATTATAGCGGCCATAACGAAGAAGAAAAAGTGTCGGTGGAGCCCAGGCAGCCACTCGGTGAAGACGAGCAGACCTCATATCCCACTATACAGGTCAATCCCACCAGCAGAGCTCCAGTCAGGATGAGGGAGGATAGAGAGCAGCCTCAAAGACAACTCGAAACCCTCTACAACTACCACTCTCAGGAGGTGCAGGGAGACACTGAAGGTACGTTATCATACAGCATTTTATTTCAAAGAGTTTTAAAGGAGCAGTGTGTAAGATTTAGGGATATCTATTGGCAGAAATGGAATACAATATTTATATTATTTTAATAAGTATGTTTTCTTTATTGTATAATCACCTGAAAATAACATTAGTTGTGTTTTTGTTTCCTTGGAATGAGTTGATATATACACACATATATACATATATGTGTATATATATGAATATATATGGAGCAGGTCCTCTTCAAAGAGCCCGCCACCATGTTTTTACAGTAGCCCAGAACAGACAAACCAAACAGATTGGGCCATTCACGTTTCACGTTTTTTGCGTCGGCCACCGTATTTCTCTTACAGGCTTGGCACATGGGAGAAGTTTCAGTTGTTTGCAATCTGCAACCTCATCGCTAGATGTCGCCAAATACTTCACACTGCACTTTTAACCATATTTTATGATCAACAGTATTCAAACCATAGAAATAGAATAGGAGTAGAACGGACATTGCTATTCAAATCAACGTAGCAGTGGCGGCCAAACGTCCATATGAACTAAACAGACAACGAGAAGTCGTACACTCACTGAGGTGAGGTTTTGCAATGGTCAAATGAGTAAAATTTAACAACTTAATGCTACATCCACACACTCTTGTCACAGCCTAGGAAAGCACATTGCTATCGCCAGATGAGTGACATCTTTGCTCGGCTTATTCTCAGTGTAGCATTAAAGCGTGGTGGACTTAGCAAGCTAGCTAGCTAACTAGTGAACAACTGGCTCGTTAGCGTGCTAATTCCACCATGCATTAATGCTACACTGGTTACAGAAATTGAGTCGAACGGCAGGCTGGTGGCCAGCGGCAGGTCCCGCTGTCCCTCCGCCTCACTCCCCTGCTGCTTCAGAGGACAAGCTACCTAGCTAACGAACCAGCCATCTGTCTCCGGAGCTGTGTCCGCTCTCTTCCTGGCGAGCTGCTACAACACTTTACAGCCCTACTGACGTGTATTGACACCATAAGAACTGACAATAATTGCCATTTTCTTTTGTACTAGTCACGGAAAGCAGTTCAACGTTCGTTCCACTCCTATTCTAGTTCTGGGATCCTAACTTTTCTTCTTGAATAAAGTGTTTGAAAGCAACAGAATTGAAAAGAAATCTGAAACATAAAACGTTTTGATTCGTTCAATGCCCACATCACAATGCATCACAGTGTGATGATTTACAGCCTCGTAATGACGAGGTGAGGCTGTTATTATTTCCGAAGACATCACCCCCTTTCTTTTTCTCACATCCTGTCTTTTGAAGAGGAATTCATAATCACTCTATTCTCGCTGGCAGAGGTCCAGGAAAAACAATTGCTGAAGGAAAGTCTGTTTTCCCTGGATAGCTTTTATCTACCTTACACGGAAGAGAAAAGAACAATAAGTGCAGGCTCATTTTCGTGCTTTCAACTCGAGAGAATGCTATATTTCCCTCAAGGTTTGTAAGTAGCAAATAATACTAAGCCCTGTGCTATATTTTCATTAGTGTCCTTCTAATATAGCTGATAAATCCTTTAAGAGCAGCTGAAATTTCATTTTCTCTCCCCACTTTGCTCTGGTGAGAGCTCCAGGGTTGTGCATCCTGCCTGTATCCTTCATGTGATTATCAGCATGTTCTCAAACAGATCAGCCCCCTTCGGGACACATCTACCACAGGCCCCATGCAGGAGGGAAAGGAGATGATGAAGTGATGACTAGGATGTCTGAGAAAAATATGTCTCATATCAAAGTATGATGTTAAGTTACATCTCTACAATAGGTCTACAAATTCTGCCCCATAATCCTAATCTCATGATGCCATATAAGATAAGATAAGATAAAATAAGATAATCCTTTATTAGTCCCTCAGTGGGGAAATTACAGGATTACAGCAGCATTGCTCACAAGTAATAAATGAAGATAAAAAAATCAAGTAGTATAAATAAACTAAACAGTAATAGAAAATATGACAGTAAAGAAGAATACAAAATATACCAGTATATACAGACGGAGTAAAAATGTAAAATGTAAGATAATACTTAAACGTATTGGATATTGCACGGGATTGACAGTAAAGAAGAATATTAAATATACCAGTGTATATAATGATTGCTTTAGCTTTAAATAATCAAATTCCATTCAGTTCCATAAGAGTTATTGATTAATAAACTTCATGGTATAGGCAAAATCTAATTACATCATGATTACCAATACTTTATGGCTTCATGGCACAAGTATCTCTATATGAACATACTCCCTTATGAAGTGAGTGAACTGCATTATGAAAGAGTGGATTGTATTAGCCATCCTCACTCCAGGGACTGAATTAATTTTGTGTGTTTTTGTCCAGCAAACCACAATCTGCGGCATGTTGTTAACCCTTCTTTACAACACTGTGATTTTCGTTGGGACCTGTCAGGACCTTTCTTTTCTTTCAGCGCCTGGCCGCCATAGGTATGTCTTGAGTATGCTGAATGCATCGGTGAGGTGTTTCTGTGTGAACTCCAGAGGTGCCTGTCAAGTTCATTTACCAGCACACAGTTGGAGAATATAGGTTAGAAATTGGCTTGGTTTGTTGCTGTTTGCCATGACACATTTTGTTAAGGAGGGCTACAGACTCAAGTCAAGTCTGGGTAAAATGTGAAACTGTGTGCGAGCCAATTTTAGAAACTCTTCTATTCATTCAGGGAGAAAAAAAGACTTTGGGTTTGACAGTTTTTCCACAACGTCCATAACTGCATTCGGATAACGCCCAGCTCTTCCCTTGGGAATTATCGCTTCATGGAAGAGAGTTTTGACTTGACAGTCAGAGCAGGATATGTTTTTCTCCTGGGATAAGGAGCTCAAACTGGATGTAGGATGGAACGACACTGTGCTGGCTCACTGGTTGAAGGTTATTGGACTATTGGAGATTTCCAGAGTGGTGACATGTTAAAACACAGACAGGAAAACAACACCGCTGATAAGGGCCGTGACTTATTCCTCTTATCAACGCCATTAGTAGAACATGCCAAAGTTATTTTGGAGAGGAAAAGGGAAGGCATGAATAACAAGAACATCACCATTTTTCTGTAAACATAAATGATCCGCCTCTGCAGTTGCCCAATATCTGTGCATTTGCCTCTCGCTCTTTCCAACCAGACGCAGTGTGTGCTCAGAAGGGGGGGGGGGGGGATGGGGTTTGTTCAGGCTTTCTGATACTGGGCTGGCCCCGGTATAGGGTTTCTTTGGGGGTTGTACCTGTGAGCGGCATAATAGCCATGTGATGAATGAGACCACTGTTGTGGCTTGATTGCCAGACGCTACTCACTGCTCCCTCATGAGCCGGAGTGATTACCCCGTCTCTCGTGAGGCTGCTGGTTTCCCAATCTTTCCAGTCATCGTCTCATCTGAAGCACACCTCCACACATTCTCCCCTCAGTAACTTCCCACTTTACCAAGCACCAACCATAACATTGAATCTTAGACAAGGTGAAATTGATTAAACTGAAGCACGCAAATCTTCTGAGTTGTGGAGGAATAACTAACGAAATGCTTGTTTTCATCCACAGTCATGCTGCATATATGGGAGTAGGCTGAGCTGATGTGTAATTTTCCTTATAGCATTAAAAGGAGGGTGGATTCCAGAGCTTCCCGTCTGAGAGTTCATTCCTGCTGCACCACTACTGTGTAGATCAGTTTGAAGAAGATAGCGCTCTCTGGTTAATCTAGGGTGCCTTCCAGGTCATTTCCAGGAATTTTCGGCGTATCTCTTATCCACAACATGTCCTTACTGAAAAACCGCCCGATCCAAATGTCACCCTTGCGTATAAATAAAAAAAAGCATCTGCGCCAGATGCAGGAAACCACTCATAAAAAAGACCAAATGTATAACTAGAGAGCGATTGGTGATGAATTGCAGCACAATAACAGATCTGTCATTAACATACATGGCAAAGTGCAGCTGTATACAGATGTTTTTTGGACTTGCAATGCAAGCAGTCGCTAATGTTTTCTCCTCTGAATATGAAACACAGTAAACCTTTTCATACAAAATCTTCCATTCATATTAATGCTTCATTGATCAAATGATTTCCAGGGCAGAAAATGGTTTCTTCTAATGAGGCTTGTAAAGCCAACCAGTTAGGTTATATTATTCTGCTGTGTTATTTTCGTCCATCGGGTCCAAAATCAGGATTTGGACGAATTTCCTCTGGAAAGAACTGAGCAAATTTCCTGTGTTCTGGTTTGTGAACGCACTTTTGGAATAAGGCATAACAAGGCAAGACAGATTCAGATTACAAGATTACTGTGGAGAATATTTGTTCAGAGGCGTGCAGTGGAATATACTTCACCAATTTAATATGCAATATGCAAGATGCTGATGTTGCCTCGCAGGAACGTTAGAAAAACACCATGGGTGCGTGCGTGCTCGGATGTGTCAAGGACATGTGTGGCATCCTAAGCAAATGCAAGCTATAAATCACAGTAATTCAATGCATCATTGCTGATAAGTCCTCCTGGCAATGTGTGTGCGAGTGTTTAATTCAGGTTTTCTTACCACAAGGAGGTATAATTGGATTGGAGGACGCTGTATGAAACCATCAAAGACTGAAGCGTCAACTGACCTTAACCCCGATTAAGACTACAAAAAGATGGATCACACGAATGTTGGCTCACAATCTCAGGGAGATTAAGACATAAATTGTCAATGATTGAAACCTGAATTGGCCGTTTTGAAGATGAAGTCATGATGGCAGCAGGAGAGCCCTCCCTGTTAGGTCATATCCAGCTGCTTTTGGACGGTGATTATGTGTTTCAAAAGACACAATATCTCTGCAAGTGCTCATGCTGAAGGTGATAAGAATATTGTTTAACTCCCACCCGAGCTTAACGCGGGACTGCAGACGCACGCACATACGCACACACATACACGGACATGCTGTAAAAGCTTTCAGCATCAATCATGTGACATGTTCAACCACGTGGGTTTGTATGTCATGGACCTTTGGCATTAGCTGTTGTTCACGTTGTTGGTCATGTTCTCTTCAGGCCCACCTGTATTATAAATCACTGCCAAGTCCACAAAAGAAAAGACACACAAGCGTTGATTAGGGGCCGTGCACTGCTTCATGACACCCCCAGACATGTTGAGAGTTGCCCTTTTTGGTTGTTATTCCAGCTTCATATTTTCAAAGGGTGTGATGTCACCAGTTTTGGATTTAGACGAGAGCAAAGCATCTGGTGTTAATGCTAGTCAGATGGAAATGTATAATGACAGGCCCGGAACAGAGAGATGCTCTTCAGCTACCTTTCAAGTGTATATTTTAGATCCATTGTGCAAGCACAATAAATCAACTTAGCTAATTATTGCGCTGCTGAATGGAACGAGTTGCGATATAGTCTTAATTAGAAGGGTCTGTCGAAGAGACAGGAAGACACCTGGTAAGCTCGGCTAAAATAGTTTATCCAGGCTGCAACTTTCGGTTCTGAAAAGTGAAGCCAATGGGAAGGTGACTTTAACTTTCTTTCTAAAAGCTACCAGGGGGCGTCTCCTCTCGTTGTGAAAAGAATGCTGATTGTCTATGAGAAGCATGATGTTCATTTAGTAAGTTATGGTCCCATTTAGAGTAGAACAGACGATAACGCAGGATATGCTTTAGGGCGGGGCTACCTTGTGATTGACAGGTCACTGCCACGGTGTTGTCCAGTCTGGGAGTTCTCCCCGTTTTCATCTTACAACTTTGGCAAAAAGCCAAGATGGCAACGGCCAAAAACCAAGATGGCGACGTCCAAATGCCAAACTCCAAGCTTCAAAAACCGCAGTCCACAAAACGGCTGACGTCACAGTGATTATGTTTGTTTCCCTCCAAAGTCATTTCGTCCACTAAATCCTTTGCAAACATGGTGACAAACTGTATGCATCTTAACTCTGTATACATCCCACATCCCTCATGACGGGGGAACTGGTTTCACCTGGAGAAAATGAATAGGAAGAGTAATTATGTTCTCTGTCTTTTAGTCTACATTCACTTGGGTTCAGAGGGGACTTGTTTAACGGTTGGCACAAATACTGTAGTTATGTATCAAAGAGTCATTGTGCCTTTCAAGGTTTAGATTTTCTCCTGCCTAAACCTTTAAATTATGCACTGCTCTCGTCTGAGTAATTGCCTCGGTCTTGTTCTGTATGGGTAAATCAAAGAGAGTCATTGATTTACAAAAATCAAGTGGATGTGGAAGTTGAAATGTTAGAATGACCTGAGGCACTCTCAGATGTCTGTGCTGATTTTCATGTATTTAGGATTGGATTAAGAGGACTCGGTCTGTCCTCTGAGTGACCCCCACACTCATTTGATTTAAGGCTTACGTTGGAACAGACCGTGCTGTGAGAGACCAATTAAAGCTTAACTTTTGTCCGGGCTGAAATATCTCAGCAAATGGACTGTCGTGACATTTTGAACATCCATGGATTCATTCTCCCCATAGGATGAACCCTCCTGACTTTTGGGATCCCCTTGAATGCATTGCCATGCAATTGGTAGACACCTTTATGTTCTCCATGGGATGAAATGTAATCGCTTAAATGACCCCGACTTCATCGAGTGCTAAGCACTAAAAACTTGCTTTGGTTTATGACGAAATACCTGCAAAACTAACGATATTCCCATTAGCCTGAGCTGTACTCTGTGTTTAGAGCTAATTAGAAAATGTTATGTCGACATGCTAAACTGAGATGGTGAACATTATACCTGCTAAATATCAGCATGCTAGCATTGTTATTTCGCACATGTTAGCATGCTGACATTAGCATGTAGCTCAAAGCACCGCTACGTGCAGCCTCGCAGAGCCGATAGCTCGGCTTTAGACTCTGGTTCTCTTTTTTCACCCTGATAATGAATGATCAGAAATCCTGTGGGGGCCAGTGTCATCACATAATATATGATCAGACATTTGACTAAACATGATCCATTAATTTAGGAGGGTTAAGTCTGCTTCTGATTGGAGCAGAAATGGAATATAATATTATTATTATTAAGTATGTTTTCTTTAGTGTATTATCACCGTACAATATTAATTTGCTGCCTAAGAATCAGCCGTTGTTATCTACGGAGCGGGTCCTCTTCATGGAGCCTGCTGCCGTGTTTCTACAGCGACCAAGAACAGACAAACCCAGAAAAGGGGTCATTCACGTTTTCACATTTTTGGGTCGACCGCTGTAGTTATCCTACCCGCCAGGCGGGAGAAGTTTCAGTAGGTTTGCATCTGCCAAATCCTACACACTGCACCTTTAAGTTAAAACACCAAAAGCAGATTCCAGATGGTGTAAAACCAGAAAGACACATATTCTGCCCTGTATGGTGTGACTGTTAAGACATGCATGTCATGAGTTGTGTCTTCCACAGTAGACGCAGGAGCCACAAATCAAAGCTGGAATGCGCTGCTCTGTTACTGAAGGGACACTTTTACATTTTTCCGGTAACCTGGATAATGTGTTTTGTCTCTTCCCAGACGCAGTTTGAAATCAAGTGCTAATATGTTGCTCTTTCACTCTGCTCCAGCTCTGATTAGCCAGCATGTAACAAAAAAATGGGACAATTTTACTTTGAAAGTAGTTTTATAGAGTTTTGGGTTCCATACTTTTCCCTGCCAATGTAAGTGAGAGCAGAGTCGAGGAGACTGAAATTAAAAACACACATTGTACGTGCTATTTACAGTGCAGTCGAAGTCTGAGACAAGAGTGTTGCGCCAAAGATGAAATACAGTTGCACTAACCACATTTTACAGCATCTCACTGATGGGAATCCATGATGGGAAATGTTAAACCTTCCTCTTCCAGCTGAACTCACATTGTTACCATTATTTTTGTACCATTCCTCTGAAACACATGGCTGCACTAAGTAGGATAACGCTGGAACTGGGTGTTTGCGTTTCATTATAGTTCCTGCCAAGGAGCTGTTGAAGACCTGCTGCGAGACAGGGGAGAAGTGGGCTTCAGCTAATGGTCACTGCAACAACATGGAGCCACCCGCAAAAGATAGGCACTCCATCTGCTGGTAAGGCCATTATTAAACGCCCGCTCAGATCATTCAGCTTAATTGTTATAATTAAATATAACAAACCGTAAATCATCTTAAATAGTCCTCTGTGGAAAGGCAGTTGGCTGTTTATCCACTTCATTTGACTTATTACCAAGTTAGATTTAGTAAAGAGACATAACTAAAATGTGCAATGAAATGTTTTGCTACTATGGGTTTATTATTTCTTATTACAAGATCAGTCACATTTAAGTATTTTTCTTTGGAAATGCCGAACGATGCCGAACGATCGTATTAATTTAATTTTGATTTTGATTTTGATTTTAATTTTTCCTTCTGATTAAATGCACAGAATGTTTTTTTAAAACAGCTAACCATACTCACTGTTTCTGTCAGGGCTGCAGTCCAAACACTTAGGCAGTGCTTTCTCCTTTGTGCTTTTCTCCGCCAGGACCGCCCAACAACAGTGCTGCCGCGGTTCCCTCAGAGCAGGCCGGTGTTTGGCTGGAATGAACGCAGCCAGAGCTGGAAATATGTGTCAAGAGGACGCCAGCGACAAATGTGGGATTGCTTCCTACAAGGCAAGCATCTGTGATCAGATACCCATCGCAAAGGGCAAACTCAGTTTACTGGGTTCACAGTCAAACATAATGACATTGTCATTTTTTAAAATTAAGCTACAGCCTGAATTAGCGATTAATCAATGCACTAGTCAATGTAGAATTGAAAACACAGATGGTACTGTAGCCAGACAGTGAGAGTCTCTCTGTTTGAGCTACTTTATTCACGATACCTCCCCTGAGCATTACTGCTGTTGTGCCAATTCCCTGTTGTTCAATTACCTTATTTAATTTCGGTAAAAATGATTTCGGGCCAATTGCAACTGAAGATTCCCACAGTCCTGAAGCGTCACTAGCTTCAAAGCGGACCTCGGCATTTGGAAATGTCAGATGTCAATTGTTTGGCCTTTGTGAAATTGTGGAAACGTGGCCTGATAATTTAATCTGGTCAAACAGTAGCAGCAGTAGACGCAAGGTTATCATGTGCATGAAGTCACAGTGACTAAGTAACTCCATTGTGGTCGCCCAGACTCCCAGAGACACTCGTTTGCCATGTGACCCGTGTGTTGAAGGATACTTACTCACCTGCTCAGAGGCCCTTGCGCAGCATGAACCCATTATCGAATCTATGCTGCAGTGCAGCTGTTAAATATTGGCTTTCATCGCCTTTTTGTGGGACCCCTGTAGATTAAGTAATATCAGGCCATCTACAACCACATTACATCACAGCGGCCATTACTAGAGTTGTATGTTTCATTATGCCCCCCCCCCTCCCCATACACTTTAAGTGGTGGTCTTGCTGAGAGCTACAGGGAAACAGAGTCTGGGCAAGAAGAGAGTCGCTCCAAATTCATGCTTGTAACTATCAAAGTTCATTTCAACAGGATTAAGAGTCTAAAGCAAGAGCTGTGAGGCCATTTAGACACAGTGGGCTAAATGTTAACGTCAGCATGCTAACATGCTCACAATGGCAATACTAACATGCTGATTTTTATTCTAAACTAAAGTATTGAACAAATAACAATGTTAGGATGGCACTAGAGGGAAGGTTAAGGGATGACTAAAGTAATTACAGTTTATCCTGATGGGGACATGAATGTGGTTGAAACATTAAAACAAACAAAAGCCTGATGGTGGGGTTAGACTAGAGGAGAAGTCAAAGGATCACCAAAGTCCTTAAGATTCATCTCGTGGATACCCCATTTAATATTGAGATGTGTCCCTTAAATACATGACAACCATTGTGGCACTCAAGGAAAAAGTCAGTAATTCTCCGTGAACTATGTTTGTCAGTACAACATTTTTATGGCAATCCAATCTGATGGTTGTCAAGATATTTCAGTCTTGATCAAAGTGGGGGACTGACCATCCGGCATTGCCATCCTCGGAGCCGTGCCGCTAACAGCAAACAGTATGGACCGCTGATTGTAATCCTTTGCATAGACTGTACAGCGGCTACTCAAGAGAGCTCAATGACCCATGAATACATGTGAAACGACTAACTGTGTGACCCGCAGGAGTGCTGTGACTGCTGCTCTCTGGGGCTGCAGCTTCTCCGTGAGGGGCATCGCTGTGAAGCCCACCAGTACCTGGGCTTCCACTGCAGACACGTCTTTCTGACATGCTGCGGGAAGGAGGAGAGCAGCAATCAAGACGGCTGGCACTCCGTCAGAGAGAGGCCCGCTCTCGACTCCACTCCACAACCAAAGAAAAGTACTGTCATCTGCACACACACACACACACACACACACGCCAGAATGTGAATGCATTGCATGCTCCATGCCAAGGGAGAGGATGTTGTTGGGCATGCACTGCCAGGAAAAAGCACAGATTTCAAATAGACAATCCATTCTCGTTGAAAGGAAGCATTGTAGTCGGATCCCCCAACCCTGCTGAAAAAGGTTGCGCCTCATTGGCCTCCCAGAACAAAGTGTAGTAGTCTAGTTCACCCCTGTGCTTTGATCCTAAGAGATCTAATGCCTGTCTGCCTGGCATTGCATTTAATCCCTTTTTAGTAAATCACCACGTTGGTGTAAATAGTCTTGCACTGATTTGAATTGGCTACTGGTGAAAAACGTTTTTTGTAGTTATCTGCCTTCTGGTCATGGCTGATCAGGTGCTTTTCATTCGGTTCTTTCTTTTCTCTTTTATGGTTCTATTTCCACCTCATGACAAACACTTCGCCCAGCCTATTTGGGATTGCGGGATTTGGGATGAAACATGAGAAATACAGCAAGACATCCTCCGTTAAGTTATTAATCAGAACATTGAGCATCTTATTGTAACTTGTATTGTTGCATATTGCCGTGCTGCATGTGTATTTTTAAGAGCCCATCCAAGGCGCTGCAAACTCATTTAAGACGTTTTGTGTTTGCAACAAACAAGAACAGAAATCCACCTAATCGTTGTGGCCATCATGTTGTTACTGTAATTATTATATATAAAAGGTGTTTTCCTCTCAGGAAAGCTATAAAACTATGTTTAACGGTATTATGCATTTATTCATATTAAAGAGCTTTATTGCCTCTCTCTCTCTCTCTCTCTCTCTCTCTCTCTCTCTCTCTCTCTCTCTCTCTCTCTCTCTCTCTCTCTCTCTCTCTCTCTCTCTCTCTCTCTCTCTCTCTCTCTCTCTCTCTCTCTCTCTCTCTCTCTCTCTCTCTCTCTCTCTCTCTCTCTCTCTCTCTCTCTCTCTCTCTCTCTCTCTCTGTGTGCTGTAGTATCCGACAGCCCGTACCCCAAAGAGGCCTTCTCCATCGGCGAGGAGCGGGACGGGGAGAATGCAGTGGAGGGTCCCGTTGAGTACGAGGACGTGGATGAGTGCCTGATATACGAGGGCAGTATCTGCCACCACAGGTGTGTCAACACGCCAGGCTCTTACCGTTGCGAGTGCCTCCCTGGATACGCGCTGCAAGAGGATGCTTTCACTTGTGCACAAGGTAAAGTCAACACCACCGATGGTATTTTGTCACACGGCGCTAGCAGACATTTCCATGTTAGAGCACAAGGAAATGTGCCATTTGCTCCTTAAAATATGATTGACAGTCCGC
The DNA here is from genome assembly GCA_028022725.1 of Lycodopsis pacificus. NCBI lineage: Eukaryota > Metazoa > Chordata > Actinopteri > Perciformes > Zoarcidae > Lycodopsis > Lycodopsis pacificus. The sequence continues at coordinate 5,092,980 of CM051697.1, read as the reverse complement.
GTTCCTGTCAGGAAGACCCCGTTTGTCCTAATTTGCCTGCACATTCACAGTGTATTATTTTGCTGGTCTCTTTGAGTTCCTTCCTGTCTGCCAGCCCTCATACTGCCTAGTAATAGTTATTTTAATCACACACTAACATCCCTTTCCTGTACCGACATCAATGCTCACCGATCACATCTCTGCTGTCGTCGAAAAGCTTTTTCAGCTAAAGGGGGAAAAAACAACACATTTGTAAATCACTCTTTGCACAAACTGAAGGTCCGCTCAGGTGTATACGCTTTCGATGTGTTTTCAGGTGATGTTGTCTGCAGTGGAGCAGACTTTAATCAACAGTGCCTTTCACCAACACAAGCCTGTCTCAACAGGATACTAATGCCAGAGCTCCCAGCAAATTACAGTGAGGGTTGGGGCTCACTAATAAAACCCAATGTTTGTCTGCAGGCAGCTTGTTTTCCTGTCTCACCTTCTCTGATATTACATCTCTCGTCTGCAGCGACGAGGCCTCATGCCGTCGGCTCAAGCCTCTAACTAAGACCGCAGACGACGTGGGAGCTGCAATTCTTGATTGCAGTGTAAAGCCTCCCTCCCGTGACGGGGTTATTCATGTTTCTGCAGAGACGGTGGACGAGGAGAACAGACTGAAGGAGGACGACAGAGCGGCGGTGGAGCCCACTTCACCTCTCCCGCCTCCCACCCAGCCCGCCGTCCCATCCAACCCCTGTGAAGGTTAGAGACGTTGGGCTTAATAAGCGGACAGGGAGCTGCAGGCCCGACAGCCTGGAGCATGCCTCTTGATGCAGCCAATTTATGTTTAGAGGACAGCACAGGCTGCTATAGATTGAAATGTTATTATGTCAAACTCACCCTCCACCGTGAGCTGTGATTGTGCTGCAAATGTCAAACACAAGTGGTGAGATCGCAACAAAGGTTAGTTTGTCTTCAGCATCGGGCGCTCGTTCTCACCAGTTCTCCTCCGTATCATAATCTGCGCGGGGTCAAGTCTTGTTTGTCTTGTTTGGTTTCCATGACACCAGGGTGGGGGGCCTGCCACACTGCGGGCCAAAAGTAGGAAATACAATATGACCAGGTCAGGGGTCAACCTGCAACACAGTAAATCATGTTCTGTCACCCGCCCAGCTCTCCTCTGTTGGTGTTGCGTGGAATAGTAGGACGGAATATTTCATTTGAACCTCACCACGCAGTATTATTTTCAGGAAACGGCCCATGTGAGCAATACTGCACCTCAGTGGGCGGAAGGCCACAATGCTCCTGTTTCCCAGGATTCTCTCTGGTGACGGCTGACGGACGCTCCTGTGAGGGTAAGGAACTAAAATGTAGCTGTAATGCTGAGAACCTCACCAGCAGGGCATGTGGAAATTTCGTGCAATTATAGAAGTGAAAAAAAAAAGGCTCTCAGTTTCAGTCAGAGTAGTTTGCTTCCAGCCGCGGAGAGTTTCTTGGCATGACTGTCTGCCACTGATTCTTCTTTTCCTCTAATCATCGCCTCTAGATGTGCAGGTCTGCATCACAATGTTTTTTCTTCTGGAATATATATATATATACTGTATATATATAATGTTGTTCCTGAACTGAGACTCTACCGGAGGCATCATCTCAACTATCCATGCATTATCCCGATAACGTGGCCAACTGCGTCCCATATTCATCCTTTGTTTCCTCTCAGCATGGTGGTGGGCTGTTTTATCGTGAGGCTGATAAGCTCCTGCTCTATTGTGTCTAAGCTGTCTCCCTGGGGATGTATTTTTAAGTTAAGCCATGTCCACTGGTCCGTCTCCTGCTTGTCAGCCGCAAACTGGGGCTGCGACCCAGAGAGTAGCTCAGTGTGGTGACAAATTTCTCAATTGTGTGGATGTTATACGTGGTGGCTTTGCCCCTAATCTCTCTCCCAGAGGACGGTCCTACCTGTCTCTTTAATTCGCTTCTAACCGCTGACTGCTACACACAGGCTCCTTATCCTATTCATCCAGTGTGCACTTTTCATTATTAGTTTTCTCTCTTCACACAACTGTCTTTTATCCTTTACATCCAGACGTGAATGAGTGTCTGTCCGGGAATGTCTGCCAGTTGGGTGAGCGCTGCGTGAATACTGCGGGGAGTTATATCTGCCAGAGACCGATCACCTGTCCCCCGGGATACCAGATCAACAACGACATGTGTGAAGGTACACCGCCTCTCATCAGCGGCATAGTATTCACTTCCACCCGCAGTGAATATGTTGTTCACAGCAGCAGGAGAGCGTTTGTATTACTGCATGTTCACAACGTACGGAAAAACACATTGTTCAGGCAAACAATTGCTTAGACCACCAAAGTAAGTATTGAAAATTAGTTTTTTAGTTTTTTAATTCTCATGTGAGCACACAGACAAAGAGGAATAATACAAATAAATAGTGCTCCGGAGAGCTCTTTCCATGGTATTTGCTTGCTGTAAAGAGCTGCCTGGCTTGTCTTTGTGGATGGCGCCCAACTTTTAGATGCAATAGTAAACTTCCCAATACTTCTCATTATTTCCATGCCCCATAAATTGTGGCTGAGCCGAGGTCTCATTCACAGAGCAGCAGCAGTGTTCAGGAAGAGGGACCCCCGAGACGAGTTTTAGATGTGCTGTAAGTGCCGTTTGCTACTGCAGATGGGTTTCAGGCGAGGAAAACACAGCTCATCTGCAGCTCCTTGTCACGTTAAAGAATGCTCAATCAGGCAAAATCAGCATTTAACAAGAAAGTATGTTTAATTGAAGCTTCCAAACAGCTGCCACTTTAGGTCGTCGTCATACAGTGCGGAGAAAAAACAAAACGCCCGATTCACAAGAGGCTGTAGTGAAATGCTCCTTTTGCCTCCTCTCACAAATGAAGCAACATTACCACACAGGGAAAAAATTGTGTGGCTATTTATTCAATTGCCACAATATATTTAACACAAAAAAGACAGAAAACACCCCCAAAACATTAGAAATAGAGGCAAACGAGAGTCTACTGCTCTGTGAGGCTGTAACACCAGCATTGCAACATGCTGCTGATGTTTAGCAGCTAAAAATATTCCCCATCTTAGTTTAGTTTGTCAGCATGCGTTTGGTAATCAGCACCGCCGAGGCTGATGGGAAAGTCTTTCGTTTTAAAGGTATTTAGTCTTGAACATTTGATTTGACGGCACTAGATGAGAGGTCAGAGGATCCCCAGAGTTATTACAATTCGGCCTGGTGGTGATGTAATGGCAATCTATCCAACAGTCATTGAGATATTTCAGACAGAGTCACATCTCTAAACCTCACAGTGGCGCTAGAGGAGAAGTCAGGGGATCACCAAAGTCATTAGATAAGATAAGATAAGATAAGATAATCCTTTATTAGTCCCTCAGTGGGGAAATTACAGGATTACAGCAGCATTGCTCACAAGTAATAAAATGAAGATAGAAATCAAGTAATATAAATAAACTAAACAGTAAACAGTAATAAAAAATATGACAGTAAAGAAGAATACAAAATATACCAGTATATACAGACGGAGTAAAATGTAAAATGTAAGATAATACTTAAACGTATTGGATATTGCACAGGATTGCACGGATTAGATATTGCACCAAGTGAATGAATTAAAGTGTTCAGAAGTGTTCAAGTGTTCATGTTCAAGTCAACTAGTCAATTAGGATTCATTGTCTGGGAATCACAAGTCCTTGAAGTTGAACAGCAACCCAACCGACGGTTCTCTGCATAAAGCCGTGCCGTTATAGCGTGGCTGAAAAGAACCCAAATCATTTGAAATTGTCTATAACTTTTCTTTTCATAAAGACGTGTCCTTGTACATAGAATCTTGATGGCATTTCAGCCAAATTCATCATGTCTGTGACAGGAGCAACGTGTTCAATCACTGCTGTTTAGAGACCGAGGGCTGCTTCCCAGAGCTGTTTCAGGCCTCTATACAGCAATTACGGCGGTAAAATCCTGCAAACCTGCTTGAAAATACAAGGCGCTCGTGCATTAATACGCACATACACACACATATGCACCACGTGTTGTGTTCCTTTGAGATTGTGATTTCCCTCCAGCTTCGGTTCGTCCTCTGGCCACAGATGTCAGAGGACTCTTGTGGAATAATACTGCAATATTCTTTCACACACTGCAGAGGACCACTGCTGGTTTTAACTCATTAGGTGTGTTCATCCAGCTGAAATAATTCGGGCCATTTCGGTTGATTAGTGTAGATAAGAGTCCTGAGTTGAAATACGATTCTTTTACTCTTGATTAACTTCTTGAGTAATGTCAGGGAAAGCTTTGTGACAGATGAGCAGCATGAAAAGTGAGTACCTGTACAATCTGCCATTTAACCACAGCGCCACTCAGTGGTGAAATGTGGCATTACAACGCCTTTTGCAGTTTGTACACATGTAGTGGATTATTAGACTGAAACTAATATCATTTGTTTTGGGTTTTAAATGGAATTAGTCATTTACTCAGTCCTCAAGAGCTCATTCATTCCTCTTCTTCCTCAGATATCAATGAGTGTGTGCAGCGGAGCCATAACTGTGGGATCGGTTTCGAGTGTGTGAACACCGAGGGCTCGTTCCGGTGCAACCCCAAACCTCGATGTCCTGTGGGCTTCAACCGGGACCTACAGGGCAACTGTATGGGTGAGGAAAACCAGGGGCTTTGCTGATGTCTATCACAGCGAAGGTTTGCAATCGGTCCCAATCTTGGGCAGGTGATTGAGGGTAACATGTATGGAGGTTCCATTTAATTATACATGTTGTTTCTGGTTTTAATTATGGAGGAAACTCTCCACTCTAATAGAGGAAATAACCTGATGTTTGTTGAGGGGGAAACAAACAAATGAATGAATATGTGGCACTGTGTCTTACATAGCAAACAAAGAAGGGGCTTCAGCCTTTTGTTTTTCATAACATCAGTGTTTTCTGTTTGTTTTGAGAGTGAGTGAGTGAGCCAGGAAGAGCTCTAAATTCCCCTACAGGTGAATCATAGTCCATGTAGGTCGCAGCTGACGCCATTGCAGGTGAATCGACGCGGCTTCGGTGACAGAGGGGTTAAATGCCACACAGACAGGAGATCAGACAGGTTGCTGTTAGGGGCTGCAGAGGGGTGGATGAAAGCCAACTCTCTGTCCTCCTCCAGTACAAACTGATGCTGTGGAATTAGCCCCCAGGGGCAGGAACTGGGGCATGTCGAGGCAGCCGACGCCCCTGTGAAAAGGAGTGCGAGAGAAAACGCTCTGAGAAATGAGCGAATTGAGGAAAATGTCAGACACGCACACGCACAACAAAGTTAACCGAATTGGATGCGACTGTGCGATGTGCGTTTTGCTTTGATGTCTCGGTGTGGCTACAGAGCGGCCCTCTGCTCTCTCATGCCCTGCCTTTGTGCCTTTGGGTCTTTACTCTGTCTTCATCTCCCTCCCTCTCTCCCTCTCTCCCTCTCTCTCTCTCTCTCTCTCTCTCTGCAACAGATATTGACGAGTGTGGCGCTCCGGCCCAGCCATGTAGCCTGGGATTCGACTGCATCAACACTGTGGGATCCTACATGTGCCAGAGGAAGATAATATGTAGCCGCGGCTATCACGCCAGTCCTGACGGATCCAGATGCGTTGGTATGATTTGTAGTTGTCACACGTGAAGGATGTGTAACGGTTTTGATATACAGACTTGTAGACGTAGGTGTGATTGAAGTAAGAGCATCATTTTTTGTTTTTTTTTCCCAGTGCAGCAGAGAATAAATCAGATTACTTCACGCATGAAGGAGAGTCAACAAAACATGAATTCATTCACGAAGTGGTGGCAGCTGAATGTCATCATTCTCATCTCCATCTTTTCTTTCCTTTCATGCGTGTCTGGTAGATGTGGACGAGTGTCAGAGCAGTCTGCATCGATGTGGAGAGGGCCAGCTGTGCCACAATCTGCCCGGTTCCTATCGTTGTGAATGCCAGACGGGCTATCAGTATGACTCATTCAGGAGGACGTGTGTAGGTAGGTCGGACATTTAAACGCACCGTCATGCAGAAGCAGCGAGTAAAAGCGGTGCTTTAAATATTTTGCCCTTACTCCCCTGCTCGTTCTGTTCTCCCTCCATCACTTGTGCACACCTTTCACACTACTTTACAGCCACCCCTCGTCTTTGCCGGCCCACTCTGGCAGCTCCTGTTTATTATTCTGCAGTGGGGAGAGCTGCTGCCGTTAGCCAGGCTCTGCTGCTGGCTCCTGCGGCAGCCACCGGGCCGATCACGTCTCCTGCGGCAGAGGACTCCGTCCCCTGGCCCCCTGCTGCTCCCACTGTTTTGTGATTCACTGTGTTGTGACTCTCATAATAATGGACTCGAGTGTTTAGACTATCAGCAGGCAGCTGGCCCGCCTCACATCGCACTCTCTCGTTTGACACGCGCCCACACAACACACACGGGCGAATGCAGTACACACTTGCAGAGGTATGATGACGCTGCTTCTTCCTCTCAGATGTAAATGAGTGCTGGCGCTACCCGGGCCGCCTGTGTGCCCAGACCTGCGAGAACACCCCGGGCTCCTTTGAGTGCTCGTGTACCTCTGGCTTCCGCTTATCCGGCGATGGCAAGAACTGTGAAGGTGTGTGTGTGTGTGCGTATCAGCGGCCGCCTGCCTGAGTGTGTGCGTCCGTGTATGTACGTGTCGGTGCATGCGGTTGTATGTTTCTTGTGAACGTGCGAGTGAAAATATGTGTGTATGAACGTGCTTTGTTGGTGTGCAAAGCTTTTGTGTACGTGCATGAACAGTGCAGATTCCTAGATACATGTTGCTGAGGAGGGATGGCGGTGATGGGTGTCAGTGTTACACTCTGCATCATGCCATGCCTTCAAGCGCAAACGAGTAAAAAAGAAACATAATTGGCTTCATAACAACATCGTGTTTATATGTTAGGATGAAAACATTGCAAATCCTTTGATCAAACGAATTGTGACAGTAATGAGCTCCAACCTCTAATCTCTCCAGACGTGAATGAGTGTTTGGCCAGCCCATGCAGTCAGGAGTGTGCCAACATCTATGGTTCCTACCAGTGCTACTGCAGACAGGGCTACCACCTCAGGGAGGACGGGCACACCTGTGAAGGTGGGGCACACCAGGACACATCACTAATGTACATGTTAGCTCATGAATCAGTTTCACGTGACTTTACTTCCTCCTTGTCGCCCGTCCAGACATGGACGAGTGCTCCCAGAGCATCGGCCATCTCTGCACCTACAAGTGTGTGAATGTTCCTGGCAGTTACCAGTGTGCTTGTCCCGAATATGGATACGCCATGTCTCCAAACGGACGCTCTTGCAGAGGTGAATACACAAGCTTTGTTGCTATTCATACTGTACTATGACTTTTACTACTACGACTGAATCTTAAAGCCTTTCGGCTACCTAACTATTGCTAACTTAGTTATCATATTCAACTTGGCCGGGCGTAAATAGCCGCTGTGTGACTATTCTCACCCCGGTTCAAATACACTCTCAAAAGCACCCATTTAACTCGTCACGGAGTGTACAGTGATGGTTATGCTCAGATACATCTAATTGTCACTTTTACAGCGGCTCAGTAATTACACGGACTGTAAAAGTTTATTGGCCTAGAAATTTTGTTTTGCTAATTTCATTTTTTTTCTTCTTCCTTGAGCAGTTTTGAGGACTAGTTCTAGTCTAACATGTTTCCGCAATGAGGCTTTTCCTAACACGCCTCTCCTCGTCTCCAGGCAGTAAACCAGCCCTTGTGCATTGACTGTGTGCTTTAGATATCGACGAGTGTGCCACGGGGGCCCATAACTGCTCTCTAGCTGAGACCTGCTACAACATCCAAGGAGGGTACCGCTGCATCTCTCTCGACTGTCCACCCAACTACCGCAAAGTGTCCGACACGTAAGCGATTAAATCAGTCAGAAATCCATTCCAGTGTCCAATGTGATGCCTCACTGATCTTTCATGGGCTTGATACTCTGTTATGTCTGTATGATGCATATGAAGGAGGATATTTTTAAGAGGTAAGGAAGTAAAATGACAAGAGAAATCAGTTTATAGTAGATCAGGACAGTCAGCATTAAATGGCATCAATCAGTTTAACTGATATCATGTACAATAGTACTTTTTATTACTAAATACAAATTATTATTAATAATCAATATCATTGCTCATGTACAACATTACTTTTCTAGATAGTTTACTTATTTAACTATATACATCTTTTGTTATTATTCTAGTAGGCACTGGTTTTCTGATGCACTTTATATTTATTACTCTTTATATTTATTACTCTTTATATTTATTACTCTTTTATTTATTACTCTATTATTTATTACTCTTTATATTTATTACTCTTTTATTTATTACTCTTTTATTTATTACTCTTTATATTTATTACTCTTTATATTTATTACTCTTTTATTTATTACTCTTATTTATTACTCTTTATATTTATTACTCTTTTATTTATTACTCTTTTATTTTTCATGTTGTCATTTTTGAGAAATCTTTGAAGTATTTCCTTCACAATAAATAAAGGTCTATCTCTCTTAATTTGTGCGGAATCAGCTTAATTCATGTACATTCTTCTTTTTGGAGATTATTTTTGATTTGATGATGACCCCATCATATTCTCTTATGACCCCATAAGATAATAAATCATGTACTTTGAATTGCCTTGTTGTTTAAAACGTGCCCTCCAAAATGAAGTTGCCTGGCCATCCTTTGGTCCCTTGTAGGCGCTGTGAGCGGATCAGCTGTCCCAACTACCTGGAGTGTCAAAACTCCCCTCTGAGGATCACCTACTACTACATCAGCTTCCAGTCCAACATCGTCATCCCCGCTCAGATCTTCCGCATCGGACCCTCCCCCGCCTACTCGGGAGACAACGTCATCGTCAGCATCACGCAGGGAAACGAGGAGAACTACTTCGGCACCCGGAAGCTGAACGCCTACACGGGCGCCGTGTACTTAAATCGACAGGTTGAGGGCCCGCGGGATTTCTCAGTCAACGTGGAGATGAAGCTTTGGAGACAGGGGACGTTTACCACTTTCCAGGCCAAGATCTTCGTCTTCATCACGGCCAACTCACTCTAACAGTTGGAGACGTGCTGTGGCCACTAAGGACCTTTTCCTATCGCTATTTAACGTCATAAAGACAAGTGCACCACTGTCTGCCGTGATCGGTTTGAGCAGTTACTCTCTCGTCCAGTTGAAGTTAATATCCAAACATTGCTGTTAGAGTAGTGGAATATTCAGAAAGAAAGTGCTTTACATCAGTGTCTGCTTTCACCGCAATTGCATAAATAAGTCTGTAATTATCTTTATGTTCTTTATTTCTCACTTGAACTGCTATTGTGCATGTCATTCATTTCCAAAACTCATTCCATACTCTCAAGAAGCCATTCAAACCTGAATCCCAAATCATAACATTGGAGATACAAAGATATGTGTTATGCCACCTGAGGTTTTGATTATCTTAACCAGATGTGAAGCATAAAGGTGATAAGTGGCTTAAAGCTGAGCGACTTGTCTCCCAGATCTCTGCTCACATTCTGCTTCTGAAAGCAGAAGAAATTGTTTTGAAAGAGTTTTCACGGCGGTGCCGAAACGACTATGTCTCTTTTCTTTCCCCCTGCGCTGCTTTTTGTTTTGTTTTGTCTTCGAAGTATTCTATATTATATAATTTGACTCTATATTGTGTATTGTTGTATCCCTGTAATCAGACACATTATAAATGGATGTATTATATTTCTTATGCTAGATTTATAAGTTGCAAAGTATTTTAGTAAAACAATAAAAAACACCAATGTGATTTGGTGACTACTTTCATTTATAAGAAGGAATATTATTTGTAATTCTCACTGGATAAACTTATATTCTCTGATTATATGCAGCTTATATATGCTGTCGTGAACATAACTCCTCTGTGAAGTTGTTAAAATATATAATCTACTCTTGTCAGGGCATGTCACACAGTAGATAGTGAACGCACCACGAGCGCCATCCAGCAACACACGGCTTCTTGACGCTCGCACATTTTACGACGGCTCATAAAAGCAATGATCGTGTTTGATATCTTAAATTGAAATGATTACAGTCCTCTTGTATGTTTGTGTAACATAGTGTTGGCTCCAGCAACTCCATCCCCCTGCCGATTGTAACATGTGAAGAGTTACACTCCCACCTACAGGATGACAGCAGATCCACACCCTAGTGTTTTGGCTTCCTCCCAAAGAACTTATACAACAGAAAAAGTCTTAAAAAACAGAGAAAGGTGCACTGAATTATGATTAAGTGTGAAGAAATTTGAGCCAATTGAAGTATAAATAATTTAAAGTGTGAATTTCTTTTTAATATGCTATAATATGCTCTACTTTAAGCTATGAGGTGATCTTCTGCCCCCTTCTCGGAGTTCAGTGAACCTCCCAGACCTGCTGTAATCAGAGGAAAGGGTGTGCGTGTCCCTGTGACAGCTGTATTAATGCGTGCTGCACATCCAAACAGAGCTGCTCGCCAGTTTGCTGGTCTCCCAGATGAGTTATACTGTCAAAGGTCACTCCAACAAAAGAAACAGATTTCTGTGATTTTCTGCCCTAATTTCGGTCCCTTACTCCTCAGTTGGTGAAAACGATAATAGCCGGTTACTCCCAAAAACAGTCGAGGAAACATTCAATACTTTCTCTCAGTCATCGAGTCTAAGACGTTCCTCCCGACATAACTCATAATAATAGCTACGTGTGTGTGTGTGTGACTGGCTCAAGCTTTCAAACACACCCAGTGAGTGAGATGCCTCTTGGTATGCACAGAACATAACGAGCCCTAGAGCTGTGATTGATGTCTCTTTCCCCTAATTAGCTTTATCTGCTCTTCAAGATTAGGTGGTGCTGTGTTTCAGGGACAGTGAATCACCAGACAGGGGAAGATACACACATCTATTATGGGTTGAGGGACACTGACAGGAAGTTCTGAAATGTCCTGGACAAATGAAGAAGGGCTGTAAGAGAGTTATAGGACTGGATAGTTAAGAGACTGTACTCACTTTGTTAAAGCTCACTCGGCCTGCAAAGATATCTACAGATCTTGCGTTTGTTTAATTAGACATGGGCCTTTAATGATGTGATGCGGCAGAATTTCTGCGGCAAAGTCATTGGTTGCAGGGGACGTGACGGACACTCTGGGGAAATCTGGGTTAAGATGAAGAGTGGGGAATACTTTCCCTTCAGTCAGAAGTAAATGATGACATGCCCTTAAGCAAGACACTACGTCCACATTGGAGATGTTTTTTAGCTGAAACCCAGTGCCCATTAAAAACCACCCAGGACTGGGTTGGTTTGAGGGTTAGTCTTATTTTTCATACTACAGCTTTTTTTTTATATCTACATGTTAATATTTGTTCCTGATTGTATATTTTTATCCTTTGCATTTTTGTGCAACTTGTACAACAGTGTTAAGACTTGAACTTTGTTCACTGGATCCAAATATATTATTAAATAACGAAGTAATATGAAAAGAAACTTGGTGAAAACATGTTGGTGCTGGATGAAGTTAACCCATTGTGTCAGACCCAAACCCAGAGATGCTCATTACAATCCTGTACCGGTGGCCCATTTTCCTTGGGGTTCGAGTTCGAGATGTAAGAGCACGTATTTTGAAAAACACACTTAAAATTGTGCTTTCTGTCAATCTGCGCCGAATCAAAAAAAAGGAAATGGCGATGATAATGATGACTGAGATGTAAAAAAATAGCTAATAAATACACTGCAATCTACTGTACAAGCGACTGTACAGCACTTATCTGGGTGGAGGTCGGAGCAAAGGCAGGAGGGGGGGGGGGGGGGGGGGGGTGATGTGAGGGGTGTGTGTGTGTGGGGGGGGGGGTTACAGACACACTTGTCTTTGATAGCTCAGGTGGTCATCACCTGAGGGGAAACCGAGCGTTAATGGGCATTCTCAGCCGCAGACAAGCACAGGCTAGCGCTCCCTCTACCACTGCCTGCCATAAACAGGGGGAAGTATGCATCACTAGATTGGGCTGAGGCCGACTACCTGCAGTCAAGCCCACTTCATACAGTAGCGAGCAGACTCAACCTCCCGGACTCCCGCTGCTCCGTGTGATTGGCTGGGTCAGATGTGGGTCTTGAAGCACAGCCTTGTGTGATTGGTGAATTTGCGTCCCTGCACCGCAGATAAGAGTTATAACTGCAGATTATGTTATGTGTCAACATTTATATTATAAGCAATTATATCGACAGTGGAACTGTGATGATTGATCGTTGCCTGAACTGCTCGATTACATCAGGAGACAACAGAGTTGCCTCTGAGAGCTCGGTCTGCGAAAAGTAAACAATAGATGAGTTTATCAAAAGGTTATGGGGCAAATATGATTTCCATGGTTTGGGTCACATCAGTGTGGCCTGAGAATGAAAAGGCACAGGGCGAGCTCGGAGAAAACATCTGTTAAAGTTAAAGAACAGACTTCAAGTTTGTCTTCAAGTTTCCTTCAGAAAAGAAAGAACGAGCTGAGAAATGCAGACGGAAAGACAGCGAGAGAGGAATTTGCCTGAGAGGTGAATGAAGGAAGGTATGTGAGGTTGCCTGTCACGTTGAGGCGCCTGATAGCTCTGACTAGGTGTCATCTTATCACACTTCAGCAGATATTGCACCACATCCCTAATATTCCACCTTTTGGAATGGAATCGATCGAGGCGCATGCACAGACAAATCTAACCGATCCTTTAAAAAACGACTTGTTTGCCTCCAGTCTGACCCGTGAGGCGACCAGAAGGACGTTAGATCCAGGTTAGAGATTTTGCCCCGAGGGCAGATACAGAGGAAAGGTATAAGCTCATCCCTTCTCCAAAGGCTCCCTGGGTGGGAAGATTTACTGGAGTCCTAATCACAGGTCGACACCTTGGAAACGCTTTCTCTGACCAATGGGAGAGGAGCTGCAGACAATGCTTTGCCTTGTTAACTGCCACTCTGACGGAATGTAATGCCAGACATCTTCGGCATGCATGACTTTTGACACCACAAACCGTGTTATTAACTTTCTGGTTGTACTGTATGGCTTAACTCGGCATACGTGTGCATTTGTGGGGCTGTATAGTATGAAATGTGTCTGTAAAGTGTAAAATTATATATTTAAAAAAAGGTTCTCGGTGTGTAGTCTTGCTGTTAGTTTTGGATGGATGTGTAGCTGTTTTAAGATATGCCTGCCAATCCACTTCAATGGAAGTGAATACAAATCAGTTCGTGGTGCTAACGGCATTGAACAATAAACCTTATTTTGCTGTTTCTTTAAATGTAATATATTCCTTTTCCACAGTTAGGTCACATGATGACAGCTGAGCTAAACTCCACTGAGGGAGACGTTAAAAGAAAAGCTTTAGACTTCATTTCCTAGCTTTACATTTTTAAATGTTGTAGAGCAATATCTAAAATGCTGGGTAAATAAAAGCAAGCTTAAGTTAAGTTTGATAAACATATGTGAGAAATGTGTTTTCTATGCTGGTGGCAGTGGCAGAAATGTCAGCAGGTCTACAAACTTGGTCCAGATTATATATTATATATAAGAAGTTGACGTAGTCACCATGACAGGTGCAAATATTACCTCCATCACATCAGCATCTAAGCATGTTAGCATTATTGTTAGCCTGTTAGCATGCTGTTGTTAGCATTTAGCTAGCACCACTGTCTCACGAGAAGCTAGCTAGTGTGGCTGCAGACTCTTAGCCTTGTTTTGGGTGAACGATTAAACAACCAGCTGTTTGGGACCAGGGATACATGCATGTAGGCTATTTAAACTAATACAATCCAGTTTAAAAATCAGACAATGGTGTATTGATGAGCACAGGACTAGAACATAAGCATTGTAGAGTTTATACAGGGCGTGCACTTGAGTTCAAACTGATATTTAACCAGATTTTACTAAATCATTGGTGCCATTTTTCAGTCCTCAGCATCTAGACATCATAATTAAATTTGCCTCTTTGATGATGATGTTGATGAAGATGATGATGCATCAGTAGACAAGAGTATATCGGTAGATCATCTGTAATCCGAACCGTTTGTGTTTATCTAACCCTACCACCAATCCCTTGAGTTGTGATCAAAAAGGGCCTCCCCAATTTAAGTGGCGAAATTTCACAATATTCAGCAAATGAATTTGCAAGATGCAACAGGTACTGTGCTGCTTTCATGACTGTCTGCATACCGATGTGACCGCAGTCTAACTATTACTCTCTTTATCTCTGGCCCCTCCGGCACCAGGGTAGAAAAACCCTGTGTTCTCCTTCCAAAAAAACTCTTCTTTAAAACTTCTGTGGGATGTGTACATTTGTTTGTGCTCACCCCTTCAGCAAAGTCAGGTCTGTCATTTATATAGAAAGCAAAGTGAGAACAGGATTCTGGGAGATTGTATTCTGCCTATTCTTAAATTATTAGATATGAAACCGTACAGTATATCAACACAACACTCAGCTGTGTTCTCCTGCCCCACCACCTCAACGCTGGCTGTGTTTTGTTAGATTGATGTCAGTGTGTTTGTCTGGTGTGAGTCCTGTTGAACGAGGCGGTGAGCAGTTTCTTTCTGACTGACAGCTGCTCGATATTCTTATTCACAAACACAAGCAGCAATCAGCATAAATCATGTCATTCTCTGCACTTTATACGCTTCAAGAACTATTTTATTGTTTTTAACGACAGGTTGATTTGTTGTTATTTCTGTCTAATTGTCTAACTTGTTGTCACTGATGCACACGCTTATGACTCACAAGCAACACGCCCAGATAATGGTCTTGTTGCAGTGGGAAATTTCCCCACTCTTGCACTCAAGGTGTTTGGGATATTTCCAGATCCAGTTGATTCCGGAGAACAACTTCACCTGACATAGAGCCATTTTTCTGGCTGACAGAAGGGGGAAAAAAAGCACCAGTGGAAAGTCTTATCATGTTGACACAGTGTCACTGGTAGAGAATGAGTTCTGAGTCCTGTCAATTCTGTTTTCCACTCTGACACAGAGAGGACAATTATATCAGACACTGTTTGTGTGTGGCAATAAAATGAGTTCATCGCTCAGTTTACCCATGTTGCAAAAATATCGCTTTATCTTTGGTTTTATTTGGCCAGGTTTTGAGATGATCTGTTTTATTCCTCGATATAGTGCAAATACATATGCAAATACATATGCATATATGCGTAGGGTGCCCTGTGGATTATTTTATTATTATACTATAGTAACACAGGGACACCGTTTCTGTCCGTCCGCCAGGTCCGTTCTTGTGAAGGCCTTAAGGGGAATGTCCTCAAATAGAGTGCTGAAGGGATGGTAATGAGTTAGCATTACAGTTAGCATTAGATTTTATTTTCTGCAATAATCCAAAAGCCAATAGAAAAATCTCGTTGGCTTTTTCTAAAGAGAACCGGTGCGATGCTAACTTCCGGGGTTGGCTTGCAGAAATACGTTTCCCCTGCAGCACTCTATTTGGCACAAACGTACTGAGGAGGCGGCAAAGAACTTACTGACAGATGTCTCAAAACATTGCCAGAACACTGTCAGCATGGCTGGTTACCATTTTAGGAAAATGCACTCAAATGTTCACTTTATTAGATTTCACACGACAGATCGGCCAAAAATTCTACATTTAGGTGGATTATAATTTAGATTATTATATACTTTGGATTATAATGTTCAGTGTATTGTTGACACAGTGGAAGAGGCATTCATTCAACCATATAAGTGTTGCACTGGACTCCATTATATTGAGATGTGTTCCTCCCTCATGTTGTAAATGGGGTCAGCAAAACATGAGAAATGCTTCTCAGTGAAATGCAGTCCAGTTGAACACCACTACAAACTGCAACCTCAACAACATGTAGTTGTATCAGACAGTGTCAAAACTGAACATTATACAGAACAGTTGTATTGATTTTACAGGTGTATCTGGTAAAGTCACAATCATTTTTTATCTCCACCACCTGCCACGTAACTCACAGTTACAGGCAGTGGCGGCTGGTCAAGAGAGGGCAATGGGGCATGGCCCCACCATGAGCCACACGAAAAAAAAAAAAAAAAAATTATAATAATCATAAATTATACAAATTGTCAATATTTGTGTTTTTTAACTATGGAATGTACCCAGTAATGTGTGTACAATATGATATCTGCGCAAAATATATGCTTTTCCTGCTCGTCCTCTCCCCCTGTGTGCTCGTCTGCTCGTGCTCTCTGCCTGTATGCACAACACGTCTGAGAGCGCGCAGCGAGGGGGGCTTGATCGTTTTAGCCCAAAAAAGACGGGTCTATGAAGCCGTTTAGCCAATTGCTGATTCAAGATATAAATGAGTGACATACAATTTAGCCAATCAGCGCCCTCAAATAGATTCAGCTGTGGGCCAGAACGATCAAGCCCCGGAGCTGCGCGTTCTCGTCAGGAGAAGTCTCTACAGGAGCCCGCGCCAGCGCGAGCTCTCCTCCTCCAAGACCCGTTTGAGAGGAGAACTTTGGCGGAGATTCTGCAGCCAAAGAGCTGATATCAGATCAGCCTGACTTCACAACCAGACAGCAGACTACATGCGAAGCTTCACTACTTCGTACAAGTCAGTCAATCAACTTCCTTTCTTCCTAAAAGTACGCTGATTACTTCGACATACCATACGTATCCACAGGCAGGGGCGGACTGGCCATCGGGGATACCGGGGGAATCCCCGGTAGGCCGACGGGACTATATTATATGCTTCACAGAACACGTTCAATTTACTCGAATACCGAAAGTCAATAATCAGTGAAAACTGTATCAACAGTATAAACTGAGGACGCCACAGCACTGCTGGACACTACGGTGCTTTTAAAAACTTTTCTCCATAACCGCGGTCTGCACCGTGCGGTCGTGCCGGGCGTCTGTCGGTGGCGGGGCCGGCGGAGGTGCGAATGGCCGCCGTAGACCGGCGAAATACATGCCGTGTGTTGAGTGGACAGCGCGCCGTGTATTGAGTGGGCCGGTCTGACAGTAACTCCCGGGCCACTTTTTCCCCCCTAAATTAACAGTGAAAACTCATCATAGCTTAATTTAACATCAGTATTCATAATTACACTTCATGTTTACTTCTCCTGATCTTTACCTCCTATAACAAGGTCCATAGGGGCATCTCAATAAATAAACATGTTATATTATATTGTATTATATTATATAAGTGTTATTTACTGCTTTTTTCATGTTGGAATAAATGTTAAATATTTAACTGCCAAGTAATAATGCGTGTTTGATGCTAAATTTTTTTTGCATGAAATCATACTGGGATGTTTGCTGAAATTGATAGGATGGCCCTCCCTAGAAAATTTTCCACCAGCCACCACTGGTTACAGGTGTGCTTTCTCACAGCTTTGGCAGACCCACCACCCACCTGACACATCTGACCTCGCACACGCCCATAAATGCCCGATCCGGTGCACAGCTGCGCCACAGGCAGCAAACAGCCAAAGGAAGATGAAGACTTGCTCTGTGTTCTTACTGGTACTGATATTCTGCCATCTTTGCAGAGCTCAGCCACAGAGCAGCGACGATGACACGGCTCAGACACAGAGGGCCGCGACTGAAGCTGCTGAACCAGACGTCTGGGTTGAACTGAGGAACCTGAGAGACATGGTGGTGGAGCAGAAAGTAGAGCTGAGGTACCTGACGGCCAGAGTAACAGCTGCTGAGAGCACAGTGGAGGTCTTGGAGATAAAGAATACAGGTACACTGTAATAAAGGACTGACTTTATAACAAAATAGATGTAACTGAGCTTACATGAGCAGTCTTGTTGCAGCCATGGAGGCCAGGATGACGGCTGCTGAGAGCTTGGCAGAGGAACTGCAGCTGGAGAATGACGGTAAACACATTGCAGCCAAATATAACTGAGATATTTTGTTTCGTTCATTGTTTCATTGCGCAGATATCATAGTTTACACACATTACTGGGTACATAGTTCAAAAACACAAATATTGACAATTTGTATAATTTATGATTATTACAATTTTTTTTTTTTTGTGTGGCTCGTGGTGGGGCCATGCCCCATGGCCCTCTATTGACCAGCCGCCACTGCTTCTGGGGTGTCTTCTTAGCAACACATAAGCATAAAAAACAAAAACTGCTCCTTAATGTTATGTAGTATTGTTACTTACATCTTGCTTACATCTTGTATTGTTACTTACATCTTGCAAAAGAGATTTTTTTTTATCTCAATGGGACTACCTGGTTAAATAAAGTTGTTTTTTTTTAAAAACATTTTTTTTTTTTTTTCAAACATATTCGGTTCGTCATGCGTACCGAACCGTGAGCCTCGCACCGAACGGTTCAATACGAATACGCGTACCGTTACACCCCTAATTGTTAGGTAGTGTACAGTTCATTGTTTGTATTAAGTTTGTTAGCACTCATTCGTTGGTTTTCATGCAACAATAATAGAAGAAGCAGCAAAATTCAAAACGCTCTCTGTCTGATCAGTGGAGGCCTTGGAGATAAAGAATACAGGTACACTGTAATAAAGGACTGACTTTATAACAAAATAGAGGTAACTGAGCTTACATGAGCAGTCTTGTTGCAGCCATGGAGGCCAGGATGACGGCTGCTGAGAGCGTGGCAGAGGAACTGCAGATGGAGAATGATGGTAAACACATTGCAGCCAAATATAACTGAGATATTTTGTTTCGTTCATTGTTTCAACTTTTCTGTCGCATTTCTTCTGTCACTTTAGTTCAAGCTGCAGATCTTCTAGTCGCCCAGCAGAAGCTCAGCACTCTGCAGCAACAACTGACAGTCGGTGAAAACAACGTGGCGGAGCTGGAGAAACAGCAGGAAGGTAAAGGTCACACAGAGCGCGTTTTAGCAGCCTGTGGCAGCGTTTTGTAATTGTTGTTAATGAGAGTGACGCGTCTTGCATGCTATTTTTGAGTCGTTGGAGCAGCCGAACATAACTGAAGTATTTTGTTTTGTTCCACGTTTCAACTTTTCTGTCGCATTTCTTCTGTCACTTTAGTTCAAGCTGCAGATCTTGCAGTCGCCCAGCAGAAGCTCAGCACTCTGCAGCAACGACTGACAGAAGGTGAAAACAACGTGGCGGAGCTGGAGAAACAGCAGGAAGGTAAAGGTCACACAGAGCGCGTTTTAGCAGCCTGTGGCAGCGTTTTGTAATTGTTGTTAATGAGAGTGACGCGTCTTGCATGCTATTTTTGAGTCGTTGGAGCAGCCGAACATAACTGAAGTATTTTGTTTTGTTCCACGTTTCAACTTTTCTGTCGCATTTCTTCCGTCACTTTAGTTCAAGCTGCAGATCTTGCAGTCGCCCAGCAGAAGCTCAGCACTCTGCAGCAACGACTGACAGAAGGTGAAAACAACGTGGCGGAGCTGGAGAAACAGCAGGAAGGTAAAGGTCACACAGAGCGCGTTTTAGCAGCCTGTGGCAGCGTTTTGTAATTGTTGTTAATGAGAGACGTATTCTGTGCGCTGTTTTTACGTTACCGAGTGCCTTGTGTATTTCCGCTCTATGCGCCTGACGATTTTAAAGGAGCATCCTCGAGCTGGAAAAAATTCAACACAGAGCGGAGACGTGCTCAACATTATTGCGTTTTTGTTCCTCGTTGATACCAGCAGCTCTATCACTTTAACAACTGTAGATAATATGATCTGAGCAGAAAACAGCAGGCGGCAAATTAGTGCGGTACTTGATATTTTGGGTAAGTTGTGTTCTTATAACTATAGTTAGGTAGTGTACGGTTCATTGTTTGTATTAAGTTTGTTAGCACTCATTCGTTGGTTTTCATGCAACAATAATGGTTTTTAACAGGAGCTGTCTTTGTTGATCTGTCTGCCGCATATGACACTGTGAACCACCGCCTCCTCCTAAAAAAGATCTTGGAGTTGACAAAAGACCTGGCACTCACAGACCTCATTGGAGCCCTTCTGAAAGACAGGCGCTTCTTTGTTGTCCTGAATAACAAGCAGAGTCGCTGGCGACAACAACGGAATGGCCTACCTCAAGGTAGTGTCCTGGCCCCACTACTGTATAACATCTACACCAACGACCAGCCAATGGACCAGAACACTGAGCGTTTCATCTATGCAGACGATCTCTGTGTAACATCTCAAGAGAACTCGTTCGAAGAAGTAGAATTAAACCTCACCACAGCTCTAGAGGAGCTACTCCTCTATTACGAGCGCAACCACCTACATGCCAACCCTGCAAAGACCCAAGTCTGCTCCTTCCATCTCAGGAACCGTGAAGCCAACCGGCCACTTAACATCAAATGGTCTGGAACACCACTTGAGCACTGTACCCACCCTGTCTACCTTGGCGTAACCCTGGACCGTACTCTCTCCTTTAAGGAGCACATCAACAACACAAAATCCAAAGTCGTTTCCCGAAACAACATCCTACGGAAACTGACCAACTCCAAATGGGGAGCCACAGCACACAAATTAAGATCTACTGCTCTGGCCCTGTGCTATTCCTCTGCGGAATATGCATGTCCAGTTTGGGAGAGGTCAACCCATGCCAAGAAACTTGACCCAGCACTAAACAACACCCGCCGCCTGATCACTGGCTGCTTGAAACCCACCAACACAAGCAACCTTCACCTCCTCGCTGGCATTGCCCCTGCTGATATTAGCATGGAGCTATGCATAGCATTAGCTATGGAGCATTGCCTTGTCTGTCCTCTACTACCCAACCCTTGCAACTCAAAAGACCTTGCAGTTTTCAATGAAAATGCAAAGGACTGTGTAAAGAAATGGGAAACTGTCATATAACCATCACGCTTCAGTGAAACGAAAAGAAGATCACTTTAACAACTGTAGATAATATGATCTGAGCAGAAAACAGCAGGCGGCAAATTAGTGCGGTACTTGAGATTTTGGGTAAGTTGTGTTCTTATAACTATAGTTAGGTAGTGTATAGTTCATTGTTTGTATTAAGTTTTTTAGCACTCATTCGTTGGTTTTCATGCAACAATAATAGAAGAAGCAGCAAAATTCAAAACGCTCTCTGTCTGATCAGTGGAGGCCTTGGAGATAAAGAATACAGGTACACTGTAATAAAGGACTGACTTTATAACAAAATAGATGTAACTGAGCTTACATGAGCAGTCTTGTTGCAGCCATGGAGGCCAGGATGACGGCTGCTGAGCGCGTGGCAGAGGAACTGCAGCTGGAGAATGACGGTAAACACATTGCAGCCAAATATAACTGAGATATTTTGTTTCGTTCATTGTTTCAACTTTTCTGTCGCATTTCTTCTGTCACTTTAGTTCAAGCTACAGATCTTGCAGTCGCCCAGCAGAAGCTCAGCACTCTGCAGCAACGACTGACAGTCGGTGAAAACAACGTGGCGGAGCTGGAGAAACAGCAGGAAGGTAAAGGTCACAGAGCCAGCGTCGGAAATACACGAGGGCAAAGGGCAAAACTGCCCCTAAGAAATATCATTTTGCCCCTGATATCACTCGGAGAGGGGCAAAAAATGCCCCCGAAAAAAATGAAGCGCTTCTTAATCAGACCTGTGACTGCGAGACTGCGGTCAACTCAGCAGACACTTACATGTTAGTGCACCTATGTGCTGAAATTCACGGTAAATTCATTCAAACGGCACAGATCAGGAGCGAGCGAAGGACTTTGAAAGTTAACGGAAAGATTAACGTGAGACAACATCCGGTTTCTTCAGACGAACATCCGGTTTTCAGAATAAGATGCCAACAAAGTATACATATTGCATAATGGAAATTAGATTAAATGAATTATATTCACATTAATTATAAAACATGCTACCTGCATCTCGTGAGTTAAAGGGAAAATACACTTAAATTGTGCGTGAAGTGTCTTTATTCTTTGATTTGAGGGTTGCTGGAAATGAATAATACCTGACTGACAGTCTATTAAGATATTTTACTAAGTAAAAACTCTGAACTGAATTTGTACCTTCAAATGGCACATTTTTTTTTATTTTTAAGGTGCTATAAAAATGTTTTTCTCAATAATTCCATACAATGACTGATGTATATGTAATCAAGGCATCGTTGACTTAATAATTGTTAATAGTTGTTTAAAACATTTAATAATAACAATAAATAACCACAAAGAAATAAGAATAAAATTGAATGTGATTATCTGATTTGTTTGTTTTTTGTTAAATAAATCTAAGAAAACACATTGAATCTGTAGACTACTGCCTAATAGTCTTATTATTGCCATTTGATGACAATTGCTCATATATTGTAAGCCTAAATAAGTATGCCCCCAATTTTTCGAAAATGCCCCTGGATTTCAGTCAGTGGGGGCAAAAATTGCCCCCAAAACAATATGTGAATTTCATACCCTAGAGCAGTGGTTCTCAACTGGTCTGGCTGCAGGACCCACCATCACCCCTTAATGACAAGCCGGGACCCACTACCCAAATTTTATATATATATATATATATATATATATATATATATATAAAATTTGGGTATATCTATATTCAAGAAGTCTCGTAGTAGTAACGTCTGTGTAGTAAACAACTATCAAATCAAATAAAGAAAGTACACATCAATTATATTTTAACAAATATTAATAATTTTTCAAATTTAACTGGATGGATTATAAATAATACATAGAAATACATGAATACATGTTCTTCTCATTTCAAGTAAAATAACGGCTGGATTAAAAAATTAATTACTTAACGAAATTCAATTTAGAAAACTTATTTTCACTGAATTGCCCTGCAGCTTTAAATTCAGTTCATTCAGGATGAAGTGAAAAAGCCACAATATTGTATTTTTCTCATCTTCTAAAAAGAGAAATTAGTGTTTGAAGAATTCACCTCTATGAGTCTGTCCAGTCAGAGTCTAATGACTCTGGTCTCTCTGGACATTTCTCTCTTTTGGAGATCGTCCTATGATTTGACTTTCACATCTCACAGCTCAACAGTCCTGCTCTGCTCTCTGTGTCCTCGTCTCTCCCCGTGTGTCACGGTGTTTGTATATCTCACTCTCTCAGTCAGGAAACTTGTCAGAATACTCGTATATATTCATTTGATGTGATTCACAATGCATAGGTTGGTGTTTTTCCTGCACCGCTGAACAAGTCCCGTAAATCCTGGAATAATTCCGCTGCATAAAAAAAAATGTCCTTCAAAATAAAATCACAATTTTTTATTTATTTTTTTTTTGTCAGGCACAGGCCACTGAAAACGGGTCCGCGACCCACTTTTGGGTCGCGACCCACCAGTTGAGAATCACTGCCCTAGAGCGCGTTTTAGCAGCCTGTGGCAGCGTTTTGTAATTGTTGTTAATGAGAGACGTATTCTGTGCGCTGTTTTTACGTTACCGAGTGCCTTGTGTATTTCCGCTCTATGCGCCTGACGATTTTAAAGGAGCATCCTCGAGCTGGAAAAAATTCAACACAGCGGAGACGTGCTCAACATTATTGCGTTTTTGTTCCTCGTTGATACCAGCAGCTCTATCACTTTAACAACTGTAGATAATATGATCTGAGCAGAAAACAGCAGGCGGCAAATTAGTGCGGTACTTGAGATTTTGGGTAAGTTGTGTTCTTATAACTATAGTTAGGTAGTGTACAGTTCATTGTTTGTATTAAGTTTGTTAGCACTCATTCGTTGGTTTTCATGCAACAATAATAGAAGAAACAGCAAAATTCAATACGCTCTCTGTCTGATCAGTGGAGGCCTTGGAGATAAAGAATACAGGTACACTGTAATAAAGGACTGACTTTATAACAAAATAGATGTAGCTGAGCTTACATGAGCAGTCTTGTTGCAGCCATGGAGGCCAGGATGACGGCTGCTGAGCGCGTGGCAGAGGAACTGCAGCTGGAGAATGACGGTAAACACATTAAAGCCAAATATAACTGAGATATTTGTTGGAATGCTGTTAAGCATTCCAACAATTGTTCTTCGAATCTTTATTCCACTATTTCTTCCGTCCCCCTTTTTTTGAAACGCTTCTTCTCCTTCATATTTTAAGCTACAGAAACCGTTCAACTATCAAAATGTTCAACTCTTTCAGCAGAGGGGTGCTATATCTCTTCATATTTCTAACCTTTAAACTTTTTGAATTATTAAGCTTTTAGCAACTTTTTTTTGAATGGGTTTCTATGGAGAAGCTTTTTAAATCCTCTTAAACTTCTTCAACTTTCAAATCCATTAACTTCCTCATACTTTCAGCTACAGACACCATTTCAACTTTCAAATGTTGAGAAAACCCTAAACTATTGCTGGAACATACAGTTTTCTGATATCTTTTTAACTTTTTGAACTGCAGCAATTTAACTTTTATGATTTTTCAGCCCTTTTCTGACTTTATAATGGGTGTGTAATGCACAGCTTCGAGTGCGTGATGTCACCGCTAGAGTGAAGAGCAGCTTGAGATTCTTGTGAAAAAAACATTTGTGTTTTGCCACTGTGTCCACAATCTTCACTCTTCATGCATAATTTCTGGATGTAGAAGTAGCTAATATTGTCCTTGTCGTATAAAAATTACTGTGGAATCCCACAGATTTACACATTTGACACCGAAGCCGTTAATTGAGAGGAAAACCAACTTTCTGCTCCATAGAGACCAATGTTAAATTCAGCTTCAAAAACATCTTCCACAGAACACAGTACCCCATTTCTAGATCGCCAGTTAAGCCACATTTCTTACACTACAGACACAATTTTTACAGGATCTGTTCTTCGACTCAGCCTTCCTCTCAATTATTAATATCGGAGCAATAGGAGCTACGGTTATGGGAGTTTTGATGATTTGTTTGAGAGGTGTCTCCCTGTGTTATCTCCATGAAATGGCTTCAGGCACACAGGTGTTCACGATTGAGCCAGTAATCAGTGATGTTTATAAACACAGACTCACAGACACACGCGCACATACACTCCTCTCTCTCTCTCTCCCTCTCTCTCTCTGTGTGTCTCTCTCATACAGTCATTCAGGTCTTAGGACTCTTTAGAGGTCTTTCCCCCCTCCTCCACCCCCCCCCCCCCCACACACACACACACACATGCCATTTTAAAATAAAAGCCCCACAGAATGAATCCTAACTGAAATGCTTGTGATGAGCCTGTCATTTAATAACCGGTTTGTGTTTATCTAACATTATGATTCTGTCTCCTCTCCCCTTCTCCCCCACACCCCATTTCAAAATAAAAGCCCCAGAGAGTGAATTCTAACTGAACTGCTTGTGATAAAGCCTGTCATTTAATAACCTCTGTTTATGTGTGTCAAACATTATGATTATGTCTCCGCTCCCCCTCCCTCCCCCACCCAGCCCCACCCTTTCAAAATAAAAGCCCCATGGATTAACTGTATTTAAACAAGCTCAAAATTAGGCTTTTTTGTTCAAAAAATGAATGCTCTAACTACTACTGCTGCTGCTAATATAGTATTACTACTACTGCTACTACTACTTCTACTATAACTTTTGCTGTTGCTACTATTACTACTACTGCTACTGCTATTACTGCTACCATCAATATTATTACTACCACTACTGCTATTACTACCACTACTACTGTTACTTATACGACAACTGCTACTACTACTGCTATTCATGCTACTAAAAGTAGTAATACTACTACAGCTATTAGTACGACTGCTACTAGTGCTACTACTACTGCTACATCTTCTACTGCCATTACTATTACTATTACTACTACTACTACTGTGATATTAAATACTACGACCAATACTACAGCTATTACTATGACTACTGATAGTACGTCTTCGACTACTTCTTCTAATTACTAATGCTTCTACTACAACTTCTACTACTACTACAAATATCACTAATACGACTACTAGTAGTTATTCTAATGCTACTAATACTTCTACTAATAATACTTCTACTACAACTACAACTTCTACTACTACTACAAATATCACTACTACTACTACTACTAGTAGTTATTCTAATGCTACTAATACTTCTACTAATAATACTTCTACTACAACTTCTACTACTACAAATATCACCACTGATGAATTTTTTTAAGCCACAGAAACTGTTCAAATATCAAAATGTTCAGCTCTTTCAGGAGAGGTGTGATATGACTTTTCATATTTCTAACCTTTAAACTTTTTGAATTATTAAGCTTTTAGCAACTTTTTTTTGAATGGGTTTCTATGGATAAGCTTTTTAAATCCTCTTAAACTTCTTCAACTTTCTGTCACGGGAGTTCACGGGTAGGACCCAAATGCAAGACCACAGGAGACAGAAGTTACTGGAAACAGGTTTTATTTCAAAGGTTCGTGGAGGTGTGGAGCCCGTGGTCCGACACCAGAGTAGGCAAAGCGGCGGTGTGAGTCCCGTGGCTCGACACCGGAGAGCTGGCCGCAGAGCGGCGGAGTGTAATCCGTAGAACACCAGTACTCTAGACGTAGCAGAGAGGAGAGAGATTAGAACAGGACGAAACAACTGGGTTCAACTCACGGAACGGCGGCGGAGGCTACCGAGGCAGAAGACGATACGGACTGACAACCCAGGCCTGCAAGACCAGGGCTGATATGCTGCCGGGGAACGAGCCAGATTGTCCGCAGCTGTGCATCCCTCCGGGCGTTGGCAGTGGGAGGAGTCTGGAGGCAGGTCCGAGACAACACCAAACACATGGCATAACAAAACAAACAGGGGAATGACAGACACATGAGGAAAGGAGACTGGGGGGGAAACAGAGGTTAACAAACAATGGGTCAGACAGGGATCCTGACAGTACCCCCCCCTCAACGGGAGCCTCCAGGCGGTCTGCCAGTCTTGTCCGGGTGCAGTCGATGAAACTCCCGAATTAGAGTGGGGTCGAGGATCCTAGACCGGGGCACCCATGAGCGTTCCTCAGGACCATAGCCCTCCCAGTCCACGAGGTATTGGAACCCCCGACCCCGACGGCGAACATCCAGCAGTCTGTTGACCGTATGCGCCGGGCCTCCGTCGATGAGTCGGGCGGGTGGTGGGGGTCTGGCCGGAGGGCACAGGGCACAGGTGGACACCGGTTTGATCAGTGACACGTGGAACGTCGGGTGGATCCTCATGGATGAGGGGAGTCTCAGACGAACTGCGGAAGGGTTGATAATGGCCAGGACCTCAAAAGGACCGATGAACCGGGGGGACAGCTTCCGGGATTCGGTCCGTAATGGGATGTCCTTGGCGGAAAGCCACACCATTTGACCGACTCGGTAATGTGGAGCAGGGATGCGGCGGCGATCCGCCAAACGCTTGTTTTGTTCCGCCGTGCGGAGAAGGGCGGCCCGGGTCTCCCTCCACACCTTCCTACAGCGACGAAGGTGGCGCTGAACTGAGGGAACGGCTATCTCCACCTCCTGGGCGGGGAACAGAGGTGGCTGGTAACCCAGGGAGGCCTCGAACGGAGTGTGACCAGTAGCCGATGATGTATGGGAGTTGTGGGCATATTCCACCCAAGGCAGGTGAGTACTCCAGCTGGAGGGATTTGATGCTGCCACGCAGCGGAGGGAGGCCTCAAGCTCCTGATTAAGTCTCTCTGTCTGCCCGTTGGACTGGGGGTGGAACCCAGAGGACAGACTGATGGTGGCGCCGAGGGCCCGGCCGAAGGCTCTCCAGACCTGGGATATGAACTGCGGGCCTCGGTCTGACACAATGTCCACAGGGATCCCATGCAGACGGAACACCTGGCTGACCATGATGTCAGCCGCCTCCTGAGCTGAGGGAAGCTTGGGCAGAGCGAGGAAATGAGCCGCCTTGGAGAAGCGGTCAACCACCGTAATGATGACCGTGTTTCCTTGCGAGGGTGGCAGGCCTGTGACGAAGTCCAGGGCGATATGAGACCAGGGACGATGTGGCGCTGGGAGTGGTTGCAGCAAGCCGGCGGGAGGTCGGTGTGACGCCTTATTGCGGGCACAGGTTGAGCAGGCGAGGACAAATGCTCTCGTGTCCGCCTCCAGCGATGTCCACCAAAAGGTTCTCCGAAGCAGATCAATGGTGCGTCTGACGCCAGGGTGACAGGAGAACCGGGAGGTGTGCGCCCACTGGAGCACTTGGGAGCGTGCGGACAGGGGAACAAAGAGGCGGCCGGGAGGCCCGCCTCCGGGGTCCGGCTGGGTCCGTAGAGCGTCCTGCACCACTGATTCGATCTCCCAAGTGAGCGAGGCTGCCACACAGGTTGCAGGGAGGATGGTACCAGGACTGGAGGAGTGACCCTCGGGAGAGAACTGGCGCGAGAGAGCATCAGGCTTGGTATTCTTGTGGCCCGGGCGGTAGGAGATGGTGAAGTCAAAACGTCCGAAGAATAATGACCACCGAGCCTGGCGAGAGTTTAACCGCTTGGCCGTCCGAATGTACTCCAGGTTCTTATGGTCCGTCCAGACCACGAACGGATGAACAGCCCCCTCTAGCCAGTGTCTCCACTCCTCGAGAGCCAGCTTAATTGCCAGCAGTTCCCGGTCTCCAACGTCGTAGTTTCTCTCTGCTGGGTTCAACCGGCGGGAATAGTAGGCGCAAGGGCGAAACTTCGAGTCAGACTCCGAACGTTGTGACAGGATGGC
This sequence comes from Lycodopsis pacificus, assembly GCA_028022725.1. Taxonomy (NCBI): domain Eukaryota; kingdom Metazoa; phylum Chordata; class Actinopteri; order Perciformes; family Zoarcidae; genus Lycodopsis; species Lycodopsis pacificus. The sequence continues at coordinate 5,064,455 of CM051697.1, read as the reverse complement.
CCCCACGCCCGTGTCAGAGGCGTCCACTTCAACAAAGAACTGTCGGGTGTCGTCGGGCTGCATCAGGATGGGGGCGGAGGAGAACCGTTCCTTGAGGAGTTTGAATGCCTGACCGGCCTCCGGTGTCCATACAAAGATGGTCTTGGAAGAGGTGAGGCCGGTGAGTGGGGCTGCTAGCTTACTGTAGTTCCTGATGAATCGGCGGTAGAAGTTGGCAAACCCCAGAAATTGTTGGAGCTGTTTCCGGGAGGAGGGAGTCGGCCATTCAGTTACAGCCTTGACCTTCTCTGGATCCGTCCTCACTTGACCCCTCTCAATGATGAATCCCAGGAACTGAACTGAGGTCACATGGAACTCGCATTTCTCTGCCTTCACAAACAGCTTGTTCTCCAGTAGGCGCTGGAGGACCAACCGAATGTGGCGCTGATGCTCCTGAAGGTCCGCAGAATAGATGAGGATATCATCTATGTACACGAACACAAAACGGTTCAGGAAGTCCCGGAGTACGTCGTTTACCAACGCCTGGAAAACGGCTGGGGCATTGGTTAGTCCAAACGGCATGACCAAGTACTCGAAGTGACCGAGGGGGGTGTTGAACCCAGTCTTCCACTCATCCCCTGCTCGGATCCGCACCAGGTGGTATGCATTGCGAAGGTCAAGCTTGGTGAAGATTGTGGCTCCAGACAGGGGTTCAAACGCAGAATTAATCAGTGGCAGAGGGTATTTGTTCCGGCTGGTGATGCTGTTCAGACCCCGATAGTCGATGCAGGGCCGGAGGCTCTTATCCTTCTTAGAGACAAAGAAGAATCCAGCTCCGAGTGGTGATGAGGATGGGCGAATGATTCCAGCCTTCAAAGATTGCGAGATGTACTCCTCCATGGACGCCTTCTCAGGTCTAGACAGGTTATATAACCGACTGGCAGGGAGCGAAGCGCCCGGGTGGAGGTCAATAGCGCAGTCGTAGGGGCGGTGAGGTGGTAAGGAGAGGGCCCGAGCCTTGCTAAACACTTCCCCGATGTCGTGGTAGGCGGTGGGCACGGAGGCGAGATCTGGCAACGGCTCGTGGTAGCCCTGGGGGGGTCCTCCAGGGGGTAGTGCAGATCTTAGGCAGTTAGCATGACAGTAGGGGCTCCATGCGGCAATCCTCCCTGCCGCCCAGTCAATCCGAGGGTTATGGGTGGTGAGCCAGGGGTGGCCCAGAACCAGGGGGTTTTGCGGAGAAGGAAAAACGTAAAACTGCAGTCTCTCTCTGTGATTACCGGACAGGATGAGCTGCAGCGGCTGGGTCCGGTGAGTGACTCTGGCTAGGAAGCTGCCGTCTAGGGCATTAACCACTAGCGGACACTCTAGCATCTCCAAGGGAATCTGGGCTCTGGCTACAAATTCAGTGTCCATGAAATTTTGTTCTGCTCCAGAGTCCACCAGAGCAGAGAGAGAGAGGGAGCGAGAGTGCAGAGAGAGAGACGCAGGCAACAAAAGTCTTGGTAGGGAGTTGAGAGAATGCTCGGGTCCGCTCACCAGTATCCCAACCATTACTGGCGAGCACCCCCGTTTGACCGAACTGGACAGGAGGAAATGGAATGTCCCAGACGGCCACAGTACAGGCACTCGCCTGCTCTGATCCGCCTATCTCTCTCCTGTGGCGAAAGGTGGGCACGGCCGAGCTGCATAGGCTCCACCTCCGAGGTGGAAGAGGGGAACGAATCCGAAGCCTGAGGACCTATCCGCTCGTCCTGATAGGCTGACGCAGGAGCACGAGGGCGGAAGCTGGAAGAGGATGACGTCCCGGGCGATGCCCCTTGGGACCTGTAGTTCCTCTCCCGTCGCCTCTGCCGCATCCGATTATCCAGCCCGATCGAGAGTTTAATCAGCTCCTCCAACGAGCCGGCCCTATTACAGGTTGCCAGTTCATCTTTCACGGCTTCGGATAGTCCGTGAAGGAAAACTCCCCTGAGCGCCGTCTCTCCCCACCCGGACTCGGCGGCGAGAATGCGGAAGTCCACTGAGTGTTCCGCTACACTCGCTTGACCCTGTCGTAAGCGGAGGAGGCGCTGGGCTGCATCCTCGGAGTCCACCGGGTGGTCAAAAACCCTCCTCAGATCCTCCACAAAGTTGACATAATCCACAAGATTAGGCTGGTCGATGCTCAGTGTGTTCGTTGCCCAGTCCAAAGCCCTTCCCCGCAGTAGGCCGACCACGTAAGAAACCTTGGACCTGTCTGAGGCGAAAGTCTGGGGCTGTCGGTCAAACACCTGCCTGCATTGAAACAGGAAGCCCCGGCATCTCCCCAGCGTTCCGTCATAGGGATCTGGAGATGGCACGGGGGACTCCCGAACCGGCGGGGCGAGGACTGGAGAGGGGAGTGCAGGTGCGGGGTCCGGTGCTGGAGCCGGCTGACGCTGGACTGTCCGAGCCAGTTCCTGCACGATGAGGCCAATCTGTGAGACCTCAGCTGCCATGGATTGCTGTGTTTGACTCATCTCCTGGAGCATCTGCTGGTGTGCTTCCAGCAGCGTGCTATGTCCGGCCAGCGTAGGTGCTCCTGTGGTCGCTGAATCCATCTTCTGGTCAGTCCGTTCTGTCACGGGAGTTCACGGGTAGGACCCAAACGCAAGACCACAGGAGACAGAAGTTACTGGAAACAGGTTTTATTTCAAAGGTTCGTGGAGGTGTGGAGCCCGTGGTCCGACACCAGAGTAGGCAAAGCGGCGGTGTGAGTCCCATGGCTCGACACCGGAGAGCTGGCCGCAGAGCGGCGGAGTGTAATCCGTAGAACACCAGTACTCTAGACGTAGCAGAGAGGAGAGAGATTAGAACAGGACGAAACAACTGGGTTCAACTCACGGAACGGCGGCGGAGGCTACCGAGGCAGAAGACGATACGGACTGACAACCCAGGCCTGCAAGACCAGGGCTGATATGCTGCCGGGGAACGAGCCAGATTGTCCGCAGCTGTGCATCCCTCCGGGCGTTGGCAGTGGGAGGAGTCTGGAGGCAGGTCCGAGACAACACCAAACACATGGCATAACAAAACAAACAGGGGAATGACAGACACATGAGGAAAGGAGACTGGGGGGGAAACAGAGGTTAACAAACAATGGGTCAGACAGGGATCCTGACACTTTCAAATCCATTAACTTCCTCATACTTTCAGCTACAGACACCATTTCAACTTTCAAATGTTGAGAAACCCCTAAACTATTGCCGGAACATACAGTTTTCTGATATCTTTTAAACTTTTTGAACTGCAGCAATTTAACTTTTATGATTTTTCAGCCCTTTTCTGACTTTATAATGGGTGTGTATTGCGCAGCTTAGAGTGCGTGGATTTCCGAGTACCCTTAAACGCCTCATCTTAACTTCACTACCGAACAAACCAGGCCTCCCACATTGTTATCTGAATCATTGACCGGTAAGTAGCACAGTGTGCTTCTATACTCAACTTTAAAAATGAAGCTTCCACATTTTACAATGGCATTACAAGTGGTTTCTAACTCAAACAGGGTTCAAAATAAGCAAGTAGAGTAAACATTTTCCCGGTGAACCGAAGAAAAACTGTATTGTTGTTAGCATAGCTGCTAACGTTCATCATACGGCTCCTTCCGGTTTACTACGGGACTATAAACTGTTCATAGTCTCGCTTCGTGTTGTAGTGCGAGCTCATAGCATGAACGGAGCCAATTATACTCCATGTGCTGTGCGCGCATTATTCTCAGAAACGCCAGAGGGCGAAAAAACTAAATGAACTGTGAAGAATTAAAAAGACGAGTGAAGAATGAAGTCATGTATTACATGCGTTGTCAGCGTCCGTGATTACGGAATTTTCTGAATGAATTACACATATGTTTGTCAATTTAAAATATTAATTCGTAAGTCAAGAAAGGAATATTTTGTTGTCAAACTGTTAAAGTCTAATACTTAAAAAAGACTGTACTTGCATGAACAACAGGCCTTGCCTGTTCTCTACTTCCCAGCTGATAAGAACAGTAGCAGAATAAAACACATCATGTATGATAAGGTACATGTGTGGATGGATATAGCTAAGTTACCTAGCGAGCTAGCTAGCAAGCCACGGTAACGGCCGTGCAGCTGACGTGCATGATGCTAGACCAGAGATTAGTTCACTGATCGGTTTCACACAAAGCTAAACGATACGACAAATGTCTGACAATCTGAGACTTTCAAAATAAAGACTGCAAAATAAATATTAAATTCACAAACATATGTGTAATTCATAGCACAATTCAAACTGGATGAAATAAACATTTATCTCTCGCCGTTAGCTGCTATACATAGTCGTTCTTATTTATTTATTTATTTATTATACTATATTGATCCCGGTAAGGGGGAAATTTGTCTCTGCATTTGACCCATCCCTGTATATAGGGAGCAGTGGGCTGACTATGACAGGCGCCCGGGGAGCTGTTAGGGGTTCAGTGTATTGCTCAGGGACACTTCGACACATGACACGTCCCAGCCAAGGATCGAACTGTCGAGTTACAAAGTAAAGTCCCACAGGACACTGTAAAGGGCGTGACTTCATCTCTCTATTAAACTGACAATAAACCACTAAGCTAATTAACAGGTTATTTCTAATATAAAACTAGTCTTTTTCATCAAACTATCCTGACAACAATATGTTTGGTGTGGTAACATTACAGTCAGAGTGTTTTATAACTGTTTGTTAGTTTTACCAGCAGCTAAAGCTGTTCAATTATTATTCTGGCCACTTTATGTGTCAATGTGTAAATCTGTAACAGAAAGTGACCAATAGACATGATTATACACAAGCTTTGTGATCTTGAATTAGACCTTAATGTACAAATAACCTTTGTTCATATAATGCTGATAGTATCGTTCTGTAGTAATCCACTAACATAATGCAGGCCCTATAGGAACATGACTTTATATATTCAGTATACAGAGACATTAGATAATCCATTATTAGTCCACAGTGAGCCCTCACATACCAGCTTGCTTAAATCTGTGATTGTTCTGCGTTGGCATTAAATAGAAAACCTGATGGTCCCTGTTCATCTCCCTTCTACATGGATTGAATGTCATGAATGTCCTGTAGATCGTCAAACATTTACCTTCATCCTCCTCAGCTTTGCATAAGAACGACTATCATCCATCAGTTATTATGCCATATAGAATACACCTGATTTCAGCGCGCTATTGAAATACAAACGGCACGGTCCGGGCCATAGATTTGGGCAATGTGTATGACAATACACATTGTTGGATCATAGCTATTTGTGGCATTATTATATTGTTTCCAGCAAGGTGGCGATACCGTTGCTTGTCATGGAGAGTGCTGCTCAAGCTGAGGAAACAGTTGGATGATGTCACGATGACATTGATAATACTTCTACTACAACTACAACTTCTAGTACTACTACAACAAATATCACTACCGATGGAATTCTTTTAAGCTACAGAAACAGTTCGAATATCAAAATGTTCAGCTCTTTCAGGAGAGGGGTGATATAACTTCATATTTCTAATCTTTAAACTTTTTGAATTATTCAGCTTTTTGCAATTGTTTTTGAATTGGATATCTATTTTCAGCAATGTTTTTGCAATTAATTTCAGTTTTCAGCATTCCAACGCATTTTCAGAAGGAAATGCTTTTTCTAGTTTGTTTCGTTCATTGTTTCAACTTTTCTGTCGCATTTCTTCTGTCACTTTAGTTCAAGCTGCAGATCTTGCAGTCGCCCAGCAGAAGCTCAGCACTCTGCAGCAACAACTGACAGTCGGTGAAAACAACGTGGCGGAGCTGGAGAAACAGCAGGAAGGTAAAGGTCACAGAGCCAGCATCGGAAATACACGAGGGCAAAGGGCAAAACTGCCCCTAAGAAATATCATTTTGCCCTTGTTATCACTCGGAGAGGGGCAAAAAATGCCCCCGAAAAAAATGGAGCGCTTCTTAATCAGACCTGTGACTGCGAGACTGCGGTCAACTCAGCAGACACTTACATGTTAGTGCACCTATGTGCTGAAATTCATGGTAAACTCATTCAAACGGCACAGATCAGGAGCGAGCGAAGGACTTTGAAAGTTAACGGAAAGATTAACGTGAGACAACATCCGGTTTCTTCAGACGAACATCCGGTTTTCAGAATAAGATGCCAACAAAGTATACATATTGCATAATGGAAATTAGATTAAATGAATTATATTCACATTAAGTATAAAACATGCTACCTGCATCTCGTGAGTTAAAGGGAAAATACACCTAAATTGTGCGTGAAGTGGCTTTATTCTTTGATTTGAGGGTTGCTGGAAATGAATAATAACTGACTGACAGTCTATTAAGATATTTTACTAAGTAAAAACTCTGAACTGAATTTGTACCTTCAAATGGCACATTTTTTTTATTTTTAAGGTGCTATAAAAATGTTTTTCTCAATAATTCCATACAATGACTGATGTATATGTAATCAAGGCATCGTTGACTTAATAATTGTTAATAGTTGTTTAAAACATTTAATAATAACAATAAATAACCACAAAGAAATAAGAATAAAATAGAATGTGATTATCTGATTTGTTTGTTTTTTGTTAAATAAATCTAAGAAAACACATTGAATCTGTAGACTACTGCCTAATAGTCTTATTATTGCCATTTGATGACAATTGCTCATATATTGTAAGCCTAAATAAGTATGCCCCCAATTTTTTGAAAATGCCCCTGGACTTCAGTCAGTGGGGGCAAAAATTGCCCCCAAAGAAATATGTGAATTTCATACCCTGCACAGAGCACGTTTTAGCAGCCTGTGGCAGCGTATTGTAATTGTTGTTAATGAGAGACGTATTCTGTGCGCTGTTTTTACGTTACCGAGTGCCTTGTGTATTTCCGCTCTATGCGCCTGACGATTTTAAAGGAGCATCCTCGAGCTGGAAAAAATTCAACACAGAGCGGAGACGTGCTCAACATTATTGCGTTTTTGTTCCTCGTTGATACCAGCAGCTCTATCACTTTAACAACTGTAGATAATATGATCTGAGCAGAAAACAGCAGGCGGCAAATTAGTGCGGTACTTGAGATTTTGGGTAAGTTGTGTTCTTATAACTATAGTTAGGTAGTGTACAGTTCATTGTTTGTATTAAGTTTGTTAGCACTCATTCGTTGGTTTTCATGCAACAATAATAGAAGAAACAGCAAAATTCAAAACGCTCTTTGTCTGATCAGTGGAGGCCTTGGAGATAAAGAATACAGGTACACTGTAATAAAGGACTGACTTTATAACAAAATAGATGTAACTGAGCTTACATGAGCAGTCTTGTTGCAGTCATGGAGGCCAGGATGACGGCTGCTGAGAGCGTGGCAGAGGAACTGCAGATGGAGAATGACGGTAAACACATTGCAGCCAAATATAACTGAGATATTTTGTTTCGTTCATTGTTTCAACTTTTCTGTCGCATTTCTTCTGTCACTTTAGTTCAAGCTGCAGATCTTCTAGTCGCCCAGCAGAAGCTCAGCACTCTGCAGCAACAACTGACAGTCAGTGAAAACAACGTGGCGGAGCTGGAGAAACAGCAGGAAGGTAAAAGTCACAGAGCCAGCGTCGGAAATACACGAGGGCAAAGGGCAAAACTGCCCCTAAGAAATGTCATTTTGCCCCTGATATCACTCGGAGAGGGGCAAAGAATGCCCCCGAAAAAAATGGAGCGCTTCTTAATCAGACCTGTGACTGCGAGACTGCGGTCAACTCAGCAGACACTTACATGTTAGTGCACCTATGTGCTGAAATTCACGGTAAACTCATTCAAACGGCACAGATCAGGAGCGAGCGAAGGACTTTGAAAGTTAACGGAAAGATTAACGTGAGACAACATCCGGTTTCTTCAGACGAACATCCGGTTTTCAGAATAAGATGCCAACAAAGTATACATATTGCATAATGGAAATTAGATTAAATGAATTATATTCATATTAAGTATAAAACATGCTACCTGCATCTCGTGAGTTAAAGGGAAAATACACCTAAATTGTGCGTGAAGTGTCTTTATTCTTTGATTTGAGGGTTGCTGGAAATGAATAATACCTGACTGACAGTCTATAAAGATATTTTACGAAGTAAAAACTCTGAACTGAATTTGTACCTTCAAATGGCACATTTGTTTTAATTTTTAAGGTGCTATAAAAATGTTTTTCTCAATAATTCCATACAATGACTGATGTATATGTAATCAAGGCATCGTTGACTTAATAATTCTTAATAGTTGTTTAAAACATTTAATAATAACAATAAATAACCACAAAGAAATAAGAATAAAATTGAATGTGATTATCTGATTTGTTTGTTTTTTGTTAAATAAATCTAAGAAAACACATTGAATCTGTAGACTACTGCCTAATAGTCTTATTATTGCCATTTGATGACAATTGCTCATATATTGTAAGCCTAAATAAGTATGCCCCCAATTTTTTGAAAATGCCCCTGGATTTCAGTCAGTGGGGGCAAAAATTGCCCCCAAAAAAATATGTGAATTTCATACCCTGCACAGAGCACGTTTTAGCAGCCTGTGGCAGCGTATTGTAATTGTTGTTAATGAGAGACGTATTCTGTGCGCTGTTTTTACGTTACAGAGTGCCTTGTGTATTTCCGCTCTATGCGCCTGATGATTTTAAAGGAGCATCCTCGAGCTGGAAAAAATTCAACACAGAGCGGAGACGTGCTCAACATTATTGCGTTTTTGTTCCTTGTTGATACCAGCAGCTCTATCACTTTAATAACTGTAGATAAAATGATCTGAGCAGAAAACAGCAGGCGGCAAACTAGTGCGGTACTTGAGATTTTGGGTAAGTTGTGTTCTTATAACTATAGTTAGGTAGTGTACGGTTCATTGTTTGGATTAAGTTTGTTAGCACTCGTTCGTTGGTTTTCATGCAACAATAATAGAAGAAACAGCAAAATTCAAAACGCTCTCTGTCTGATCAGTGGAGGCCTTGGAGATAAAGAATACAGGTACACTGTAATAAAGGACTAACTTTTTAACAAAATAGATGTAACTGAGCTTACATGAGCAGTCTTGTTGCAGCCATGGAGGCCAGGATGACGGCTGCTGAGAGCGTGGCAGAGGAACTGCAGCTGGAGAATGACGGTAAACACATTGCAGCCAAATATAACTGAGATATTTTGTTTCGTTCATTGTTTCAACTTTTCTGTCGCATTTCTTCTGTCACTTTAGTTCAAGCTGCAGATCTTCTAGTCGCCCAGCAGAAGCTCAGCACTCTGCAGCAACGACTGACAGTCGGTGAAAACAACGTGGCGGAGCTGGAGAAACAGCAGGAAGGTAAAGGTCACAGAGCCAGCGTCGGAAATACACGAGGGCAAAGGGCAAAACTGCCCCTAAGAAATATCATTTTGCCCCTGATATCACTCGGAGAGGGGCAAAAAATGCCCCCGAAAAAAATGGAGCGCTTCTTAATCAGACCTGTGACTGCGAGACTGCGGTCAACTCAGCAGACACTTACATGTTAGTGCACCTATGTGCTGAAATTCACGGTAAACTCATTCAAACGGCACAGATCAGGAGCGAGCGAAGGACTTTGAAAGTTAACGGAAAGATTAACGTGAGACAACATCCGGTTTCTTCAGACGAACATCCGGTTTTCAGAATAAGATGCCAACAAAGTATACATATTGCATAATGGAAATTAGATTAAATGAATTATATTCACATTAAGTATAAAACATGCTACCTGCATCTCGTGAGTTAAAGGGAAAATACACCTAAATTGTGCGTGAAGTGTCTTTATTCTTTGATTTGAGGGTTGCTGGAAATGAATAATACCTGACTGACAGTCTATTAAGATATTTTACTGAGTAAAAACTCTGAACTGAATTTGTACCTTCAAATGGCACATTTTTTTTTAATTTTTAAGGTGCTATAAAAATGTTTTTCTCAATAATTCCATACAATGACTGATGTATATGTAATCAAGGCATCGTTGACTTAATAATTGTTAATAGTTGTTTAAAACATTTAATAATAACAATAAATAACCACAAAGAAATAAGAATAAAATTGAATGTGATTATCTGATTTGTTTGTTTTTTGTTAAATAAATCTAAGAAAACACATTGAATCTGTAGACTACTGCCTAATAGTCTTATTATTGCCATTTGATGACAATTGCTCATATATTGTAAGCCTAAATAAGTATGCCCCCAATTTTTTGAAAATGCCCCTGGATTTCAGTCAGTGGGGGCAAAAATTGCCCCCAAAAAAATATGTGAATTTCATACCCTGCACAGAGCGCGTTTTAGCAGCCTGTGGCAGCGTTTTGTAATTGTTGTTAATGAGAGACGTATTCTGTGCGCTGTTTTTACGTTACCGAGTGCCTTGTGTATTTCCGCTCTATGCGCCTGACGATTTTAAAGGAGCTGGAAAAAATTCAACACAGAGCGGAGACGTGCTCAACATTATTGCGTTTTTGTTCCTTGTTGATACCAGCAGCTCTATCACTTTAACAACTGTAGATAAAATGATCTGAGCAGAAAACAGCAGGCGGCAAATTAGTGCGGTACTTGAGATTTTGGGTAAGTTGTGTTCTTATAACTATAGTTAGGTAGTGTACAGTTCATTGTTTGTATTAAGTTTGTCAGCACTCATTCGTTGGTTTTCATGCAACAATAATAGAAGAAACAGCAAAATTCAAAACGCTCTTTGTCTGATCAGTGGAGGCCTTGGAGATAAAGAATACAGGTACACTGTAATAAAGGACTGACTTTATAACAAAATAGATGTAACTGAGCTTACATGAGCAGTCTTGTTGCAGTCATGGAGGCCAGGATGACGGCTGCTGAGAGCGTGGCAGAGGAACTGCAGATGGAGAATGACGGTAAACACATTGCAGCCAAATATAACTGAGATATTTTATTTCGTTCATTGTTTCAACTTTTCTATCGCATTTCTTCTGTCACTTTAGTTCAAGCTGCAGATCTTCTAGTCGCCCAGCAGAAGCTCAGCACTCTGCAGCAACGACTGACAGTCGGTGAAAACAACGTGGCGGAGCTGGAGAAACAGCAGGAAGGTAAAAGTCACAGAGCCAGCGTCGGAAATACACGAGGGCAAAGGGCAAAACTGCCCCTAAGAAATGTCATTTTGCCCCTGATATCACTCGGAGAGGGGAAAAAAATGCCCCCGAAAAAAATGGAGCGCTTCTTAATCAGATCTGTGACTGCGAGACTGCGGTCAACTCAGCAGACACTTACATGTTAGTGCACCTATGTGCTGAAATTCACGGTAAACTCATTCAAACGGCACAGATCAGGAGCGAGCGAAGGACTTTGAAAGTTAACGGAAAGATTAACGTGAGACAACATCCGGTTTCTTCAGACGAACATCCGGTTTTCAGAATAAGATGCCAACAAAGTATACATATTGCATAATGGAAATTAGATTAAATGAATTATATTCACATTAAGTATAAAACATGCTACCTGCATCTCGTGAGTTAAAGGGAAAATACACCTAAATTGTGCGTGAAGTGGCTTTATTCTTTGATTTGAGGGTTGCTGGAAATGAATAATACCTGACTGACAGTCTATTAAGATATTTTACTCAGTAAAAACTCTGAACTGAATTTGTACCTTCAAATGGCACATTTTTTTTCATTTTTAAGGTGCTATAAAAATGTTTTTCTCAATAATTCCATACAATGACTGATGTATATGTAATCAAGGCATCGTTGACTTAATAGTTGTTTAAAACATTTAATAATAACAATAAATAACCACAAAGAAATAAGAATAAAATTGAATGTGATTATCTGATTTGTTTGTTTTTTGTTAAATAAATCTAAGAAAACACATTGAATCTGTAGACTACTGCCTAATAGTCTTATTATTGCCATTTGATGACAATTGCTCATATATTGTAAGCCTAAATAAGTATGCCCCCAATTTTTTGAAAATGCCCCTGGATTTCAGTCAGTGGGGGCAAAAATTGCCCCCAAAGAAATATGTGAATTTCATACCCTGCACAGAGCACGTTTTAGCAGCCTGTGGCAGCGTATTGTAATTGTTGTTAATGAGAGACGTATTCTGTGCGCTGTTTTTACGTTACCGAGTGCCTTGTGTATTTCCGCTCTATGCGCCTGACGATTTTAAAGGAGCATCCTCGAGCTGGAAAAAATTCAACACAGAGCGGAGACGTGCTCAACATTATTGCGTTTTTGTTCCTCGTTGATACCAGCAGCTCTATCACTTTAACAACTGTAGATAATATGATCTGAGCAGAAAACAGCAGGCGGCAAATTAGTGCGGTACTTGAGATTTTGGGTAAGTTGTGTTCTTATAACTATAGTTAGGTAGTGTACAGTTCATTGTTTGTATTAAGTTTGTTAGCACTCATTCGTTGGTTTTCATGCAACAATAATAGAAGAAACAGCAAAATTCAAAACGCTCTCTGTCTGATCAGTGGAGGCCTTGGAGATAAAGAATACAGGTACACTGTAATAAAGGACTGACTTTATAACAAAATAGATGTAGCTGAGCTTACATGAGCAGTCTTGTTGCAGCCATGGAGGCCAGGATGACGGCTGCTGAGCGCGTGGCAGAGGAACTGCAGCTGGAGAATGACGGTAAACACATTGCAGCCAAATATAACTGAGATATTTTGTTTCGTTCATTGTTTCAACTTTTCTGTCGCATTTCTTCTGTCACTTTAGTTCAAGCTACAGATCTTGCAGTCGCCCAGCAGAAGCTCAGCACTCTGCAGCAACGACTGACAGTCGGTGAAAACAACGTGGCGGAGCTGGAGAAACAGCAGGAAGGTAAAGGTCACAGAGCCAGCGTCGGAAATACACGAGGGCAAAGGGCAAAACTGCCCCTAAGAAATATCATTTTGCCCCTGATATCACTCGGAGAGGGGCAAAAAATGCCCCCGAAAAAAATGGAGCGCTTCTTAATCAGACCTGTGACTGCGAGACTGCGGTCAACTCAGCAGACACTTACATGTTAGTGCACCTATGTGCTGAAATTCACGGTAAACTCATTCAAACGGCACAGATCAGGAGCGAGCGAAGGACTTTGAAAGTTAACGGAAAGATTAACGTGAGACAACATCCGGTTTCTTCAGACGAACATCCGGTTTTCAGAATAAGATGCCAACAAAGTATACATATTGCATAATGGAAATTAGATTAAATGAATTATATTCACATTAAGTATAAAACATGCTACCTGCATCTCGTGAGTTAAAGGGAAAATACACCTAAATTGTGCGTGAAGTGTCTTTATTCTTTGATTTGAGGGTTGCTGGAAATGAATAATACCTGACTGACAGTCTATTAAGATATTTTACGAAGTAAAAACTCTGAACTGAATTTGTACCTTCAAATGGCACATTTTTTTTAATTTTTAAGGTGCTATAAAAATGTTTTTCTCAATAATTCCATACAATGACTGATGTATATGTAATCAAGGCATCGTTGACTTAATAATTGTTAATAGTTGTTTAAAACATTTAATAATAACAATAAATAACCACAAAGAAATAAGAATAAAATTGAATGTGATTATCTGCTTTGTTTGTTTTTTGTTAAATAAATCTAAGAAAACACATTGAATCTGTAGACTACTGCCTAATAGTCTTATTATTGCCATTTGATGACAATTGCTCATATATTGTAAGCCTAAATAAGTATGCCCCCAATTTTTTGAAAATGCCCCTGGATTTCAGTCAGTGGGGGCAAAAATTGCCCCCAAAAAAATATGTGAATTTCATACCCTGCACAGAGCACGTTTTAGCAGCCTGTGGCAGCGTTTTGTAATTGTTGTTAATGAGAGACGTATTCTGTGCGCTGTTTTTACGTTACCGAGTGCGTTGTGTATTTCCGCTCTATGCGCCTGACGATTTTAAAGGAGCATCCTCGAGCTGGAAAAAATTCAACACAGAGCGGAGACGTGCTCAACATTATTGCGTTTTTGTTCCTTGTTGATACCAGCAGCTCTATCACTTTAATAACTGTAGATAAAATGATCTGAGCAGAAAACAGCAGGCGGCAAATTAGTGCGGTACTTGAGATTTTGGGTAAGTTGTGTTCTTATAACTATAGTTAGGTAGTGTACAGTTCATTGTTTGTATTAAGTTTGTTCGCACTCGTTCGTTGGTTTTCATGCAACAATAATAGAAGAAGCAGCAAAATTCAAAACGCTCTTTGTCTGATCAGTGGAGGCCTTGGAGATAAAGAATACAGGTACACTGTAATAAAGGACTGACTTTATAACAAAATAGATGTAACTGAGCTTACATGAGCAGTCTTGTTGCAGCCATGGAGGCCAGGATGACGGCTGCTGAGCGCGTGGCAGAGGAACTGCAGCTGGAGAATGACGGTAAACACATTGCAGCCAAATATAACTGAGATATTTTGTTTCGTTCATTGTTTCAACTTTTCTGTCGCATTTCTTCTGTCACTTTAGTTCAAGCTGCAGATCTTGCAGTCGCCCAGCAGAAGCTCAGCACTCTGCAGCAACAACTGACAGTCGGTGAAAACAACGTGGCGGAGCTGGAGAAACAGCAGGAAGGTAAAGGTCACACAGAGCACGTTTTAGCAGCCTGTGGCAGCGTTTTGTAATTGTTGTTAATGAGAAACGTATTCTGTGCGCTGTTTTTACGTTACCGAGTGCCTTGTGTATTTCCGCTCTATGCGCCTGACGATTTTAAAGGAGCATCCTCGAGCTGGAGAAAATTCAACACAGAGCGGAGACGTGCTCAACATTATTGCGTTTTTGTTCCTTGTTGATACCAGCAGCTCTATCACTTTAACAACTGTAGATAAAATGATCTGAGCAGAAAACAGCAGGCGGCAAATTAGTGCGGTACTTGAGATTGGAGCCGCACAGTTTTCCGACCGTGTTAGGAAATGTGTTAAATGGAACGATCTACGTGGATTAAGTTGTGGATAACCTGTGGATACGTATGGTATGTCGAAGTAATCAGCGTACTTTTAGGAAGAAAGGAAGTTGATTGACTGACTTGTACGAAGTAGTGAAGCTTCGCATGTAGTCTGCTGTCTGATTGTGAGGTCAGGCTGATCTGATATCAGCTCTTTGGCTGCAGAATCTCCGCCAAAGTTCTCCTCTCAAACGGGTCTTGGAGGAGGAGTGCTCGCGCTGGCGCGGGCTCCTGTAGAGACTTCTCCTGACGAGAACACGCAGCTAGGGGGGCCAGATCGTTCTGGCCCCACTCTGAATCTATTTGAGGCGCTGATTGGCTAAATTGTATGTCACTCATTTATATCTTGAATCAGCAATTGGCTAAACTGCTTCATAGACCCGTCTCTTTTGGGCCAAAACGATCAGGCCCCCCTCGCTGCGCGTTCTCAGAGTGTCGTGCATACAGACAGAGAGGACGAGCAGACGAGCACACAGGGGGAGAGGACGAGCAGGAAAAGCATATATTTTGCGCAGATATCATATTTTATACACATTACTGGGTACATTCCATAGTTCAAAAACACAAATATTGACAATTTGTATAATTTATGATTATTATAATTTTTTTTTTTTTTGTGTGGCTCGTGGTGGGGCCATGCCCCATGGCCCTCTATTGACCAGCCGCCACTGCTTCTGGAGTGTCTTCTTCGCAACACATAAGCATAAAAAACAAAAACTGCTCCTTAATGTTATGTAGTATTGTTACTTACATCTTGCTTACATCTTGTATTGTTCCTTACATCTTGCAAAAGAGATTTTAATCTCAATGGGACTACCTGGTTAAATAAAGGTTTTTAAAAAAATATATATATTTTCTTTTTTTTTCAAACGTATTCGGTTCGTCATGCGTACCGAACCGTGAGCCTCGCACCGAACGGTTCAATACGAATACGCGTACCATTACACCCCTAATTGTTAGGTAGTGTACAGTTCATTGTTTGTATTAAGTTTGTTAGCACTCATTCGTTGGTTTTCATGCAACAATAATAGAAGAAACAGCAAAATTCAAAACGCTCTCTGTCTGATCAGTGGAGGCCTTGGAGATAAAGAATACAGGTACACTGTAATAAAGGACTGACTTTATAACAAAATAGAGGTAACTGAGCTTACATGAGCAGTCTTGTTGCAGCCATGGAGGCCAGGATGACGGCTGCTGAGAGCGTGGCAGAGGAACTGCAGATGGAGAATGACGGTAAACACATTGCAGCCAAATATAACTGAGATATTTTGTTTCGTTCATTGTTTCAACTTTTCTGTCGCATTTCTTCTGTCACTTTAGTTCAAGCTGCAGATCTTCTAGTCGCCCAGCAGAAGCTCAGCACTCTGCAGCAACGACTGACAGTCGGTGAAAACAACGTGGCGGAGCTGGAGAAACAGCAGGAAGGTAAAGGTCACACAGAGCGTGTTTTAGCAGCCTGTGGCAGCGTTTTGTAATTGTTGTTAATGAGAGACGTATTCCGTGCGCTGTTTTTACGTTACCGAGTGCCTTGTGTATTTCCGCTCTATGCGCCTGACGATTTTAAAGGAGCATCCTCGAGCTGGAAAAAATTCAACACAGAGCGGAGACGTGCTCAACATTATTGCGTTTTTGTTCCTCGTTGATACCAGCAGCTCTATCACTTTTACAACTGTAGATAATATGATCTGAGCAGAAAACAGCAGGCGGCAAATTAGTGCGGTACTTGAGATTTTGGGTAAATTGTGTTCTTATAACTATTGTTAGTAGGGGTGTAACGGTTCACAAAATTCACGGTTCGGTACGATACAGTGGAGCCACGGTTCGGTACGTTTCGGTACAGTAGAAAACTATAAATGCCAGAGAAATGTACTTGATTTTAAAATATATTTATTCATTACAACTAACATCATAAAGTTATTCTTTGACTTTGAACAATGATGGAACTATACCTGAGTGACCCATCTTCTGGGCAGTGGCGGCTGGTGGAAAATGTTCTAGGTAGGGCCATCCTATCAATTTCAGCAAACATCCCAGTATGATTTTATGCAAAAAAAATGTAAGTATCAAACACGCATTATTACTTGGCAGTTAAATATTTAACATGTATTCCAATACCAAAACAATCAGTAAATAACACTTATATCATATAATATATCATGTTTATTTATTGAGATGCCCCTATGGACCTTGTTATAGGAGGTAAAGATCAGGAGAAGTAAACATGAAGTGTAATTATGAATACTGATGTTAAATTAAGCTATGATGAGTTTTCACTGTTAATTTAACATCTCTACATGTTGATGCCTCCATGACCAAGTTAAGCAGATGAGACTGAGGACAACTATGTAGAATAAAAGATGTTCACTTTGTCTAATATGTAGCTTGACAGAGTTCTCCATGTGTGTCCTGGTGTTCTCATGTTTCCTTACCTCCTCATCCCTCACTCCCGTAGCGTAACTGTCCGTGCTGGATCTGTCCCCGTTGTTTTAAAAAGCTAAATAAATGATTAGCATGACGTCATCCAGCTAGCCAAACCTGTCTGGTGTACAGCTAGTACAGAAGCTTCGCATGTACTGCTTCCCTTTCCCGCGAGTCTGCTGTCTGATTGTGAGGTCAGGCTGATCTGATATCAGCTCTTTGGCTGCAGAATCTCCGCCGAAGTTCTCCTGTCAAACGGGTCTTGGAGGAGGAGAGCTCGCGCTGGCGCGGGCACCTGTAGAGACTTCTCCTGACGAGAACGCGCAGCTAGGGGGGCCAGATCGTTCTGGCCCCACTCTGAATCTATTTGAGGCGCTGATTGGCTAAATTGTATGTCACTCATTTATATCTTGAATCAGCAATTGGCTAAACTGCTTCATAGACCCGTCTCTTTTGGGCCAAAATGATCAAGCCCCCCTCGCTGCGCGTTCTCAGAGTGTCGTGCATACAGACAGAGAGGACGAGCAGACGAGCACACAGGGGGAGAGGACGAGCAGGAAAAGCATATATTTTGCGCAGATATCATATTTTATACACATTACTGGGTACATTCCATAGTTCAAAAACACAAATATTGACAATTTGTATAATTTATGATTATTATAATTTTTTTTTTTTTGTGTGGCTCGTGGTGGGGCCATGCCCCATGGCCCTCTATTGACCAGCCGCCACTGCTTCTGGGGTGTCTTCTTAGCAACACATAAGCATAAAAAACAAAAACTGCTCCTTAATGTTATGTAGTATTGTTACTTACATCTTGCTTACATCTTGTATTGTTACTTACATCTTGCAAAAGAGATTTTTAATCTCAATGGGACTACCTGGTTAAATAAAGTTTTTTTTTTTTTTTTAACATTTTTATTTTATTTTATTTTTTCAAACATATTCGGTTCGTCATGCGTACCGAACCGTGAGCCTCGCATCGAACGGTTCAATACGAATACGCGTACCGTTACACCCCTAATTGTTAGGTAGTGTACAGTTCATTGTATGTATTAAGTTTGTTAGCACTCATTCGTTGGTTTTCATGCAACAATAACAGAAGAAACAGCAAAATTCAAAACGCTCTCTGTCTGATCAGTGGAGGCCTTGGAGATAAAGAATACAGGTACACTGTAATAAAGGACTGACTTTATAACAAAATAGATGTAACTGAGCTTACATGAGCAGTCTTGTTGCAGCCATGGAGGCCAGGATGACGGCTGCTGAGAGCGTGGCAGAGGAACTGCAGCTGGAGAATGACGGTAAACACATTGCAGCCAAATATAACTGAGATATTTTGTTTCGTTCATTGTTTCAACTTTTCTGTCGCATTTCTTCTGTCACTTTAGTTCAAGCTGCAGATCTTCTAGTCGCCCAGCAGAAGCTCAGCACTCTGCAGCAACGACTGACAGTCGGTGAAAACAACGTGGCGGAGCTGGAGAAACAGCAGGAAGGTAAAGGTCACACAGAGCGTTTTTTAGCAGCCTGTGGCAGCGTTTTGTAATTGTTGTTAATGAGAGACGTATTCTGTGCGCTGTTTTTACGTTACAGAGTGCCTTGTGTATTTCCGCTCTATGCGCCTGACGATTTTAAAGGAGCATCCTCGAGCTGGAAAAAATTCAACACAGAGCGGAGACGTGCTCAACATTATTGCGTTTTTGTTCCTCGTTGATACCAGCAGCTCTATCACTTTAACAACTGTAGATAATATGATGAGCAGAAAACAGCAGGCGGCAAATTAGTGCGGTACTTGAGATTTTGGGTAAGTTGTGTTCTTATAACTATAGTTAGGTAGTGTACAGTTCATTGTTTGTGTTAAGTTTGTTCGCACTCATTCGTTGGTTTTCATGCAACAATAATAGAAGAAGCAGCAAAATTCAAAACGCTCTCTGTCTGATCAGGCCCTAAAGAAGCATTTCTATTGTATCTCACCGGCTCTCAACATGGCAACGGCTGAGCCAGCGTCTCGCAGCTAATGCTGCTATTAGCCCCAACAGTACAAACGAAGGCAAACGTACTGACAGACATAACGGTGTTCACCTGAGGGGGAACCAGAGGGTTGGTGCTCAATTCCACGACAACGCCATTGGTCGGGACGGCATTACCAGCTGCAACAGTTACATGACAGCAGCGCAGAGAAGCAGCCATCTGCTAACCAGTAGTGCACGCTCACATGCACAAACATGCACTAAAAGCACGCACAGGAAGAAGCTCAGATTAAAACACACACAGAGGAAGAGGGACTTTTCGGCTCAGATAGACATATACATTATTTATTTGCTGCTATATTAAAGCTTTGACTGTCATATTTAGCACCTTTAATGATTTGTGTGATGATTTGTGTGCATATGGTCATGAATGTTTGTCATGATTTCAGGACAAGATGCTGCACTGCAGGAACTTCAGAATTCCAATAAAGGTAAATGTTTGTGCTTTGTGCATGTGTGAGTATATGTGTACAGGAAGGAGGTGACATAAAGTAATTCAGAATTGATTGTGTGTTCTTTAACTTTGCCACAGTGGGGAAAGTGGCTTTTTCTGCCTCCCTTCTGACATCTGGTGAAGGTAACACAGCAAGCTCAGAGTATCTTCGACTCACCTTCAAAAATGTCTTCACCAACATTGGAAACCACTACAACCCAAACACAGGTAATCTGATCGTGTTCCTTTTGACCACTTGGTTTCATTCTTCACTTCTACCAGTTGTGACTGTTCTTTTCTGCCTGTGTTTTAGGTTACTTCACTGCACCGGTGAGAGGAGTGTATTTCTTCAGATTTACTGGCCATGTAGCACACAGTGATCATAATATGATTATGACACTTGTAAAGAACGGACGTCTCATGGTTACAGCTGCTGACCGTTACACCACATCCACAGATCTTGAGGACAATGCATCCAATGGCGTAGTGTTGCAGTTAGAAGTGGGGGATACTGTTTCAGTAGAAATGTATGGAAAGGTTTGGGATGACCAGCACCGCAGAACAACATTTAGTGGCTTTCTGCTCTTTCCTTCCTAAGATATTACAATAGAGTGCTGCAGGAATGAGTCCGAAAACCGGGAATGAGTCAGCAATTTTGCCCTTCTGGTTCCCTCGTCTCGAAGTCAATGGGTTTTTGGTGTGATTCTAACTTCCAGGTTGATCTAAAATACGTCATCCCTGCAGCACTGTACTGCTAACATGAGAGCTATACATGCAGAGGCCAATTTAATAATTGCTGCAAATTTATTCAAAACACAAGAAGTGCATTTTTTGTAACTTTTTGTACCATAAAACAAAGTGTATGAAAATAAAAACAACAAAATTAAAGCTGTTATTCATCTTCACATCTGACTCTTCTCATTTTTCTTCAATCTTCTACAGTTTTTTCCCATTTTAATAAAACACCTACGACTCCAAAAAAAGGACAGTGATGAATAGGTATTTTCTAAGTCATTTGAATGTTTTAAGACATGTAAAATACTCTAATTGGAATTATATTTTGTGTCTGATATGGTTTTCCCACAAAAAAAGGTATAATTACTTTGGTAAAAATAAGAAAAATCATTGAAAAATCCTGAATCTATGAATATGCAGATATTGTTCACTTCAAAGTTTGACTGCTGCATAGTGTCCTATTTCACTGAAAACTCCATTTTCAGTATGTGTGCATTAGAGGTTTGGAGTTTCACACTTGTGTAAATGACATACTGGACTGTGACTGGCGTCCAAAGACGTCTTGGTTACAGGTACATGTCTTCACCTTCAGATGTGAGGGGAGCACAGTAGATTAATGTAAGAAGAAACTCTACACCTACATCATTCTGCAAGCTGAAGGCCAAAATTCAAGTGGAGTAACAAAACTAAAAACACCTTATTTGATGGAAATTTTAACTAAAATACAAAGTACATTATTGCATGATTCTCAATTAAGCGAAGAGGCTCTCACACTCAAATCCATGCACATGAAATACTTCAGGCCTTTGTACATAACTACAGTACATCTTTACATTTTAAGTACGGACGGTACTGTAGAGGTAACGCACTTTATTAGTGTTTTTTAAACATAGTCTTCAAACAAAGGCCCACTTTGGATAAGGTGGACGCATTACGTTATGAAACAAAAGGGGGAGAAAAAAACAAAACTCAAAAAATTCCTCAGATAAAAGTGGAAGAAAATGACAACCCATGAATGTGATCATTGTTTCCTTTCCTTTGGTGTTTCACATCATAAACCCCCCGGAATGCAGCTGCATCAGAGTTTGAGCTTTGACTAAATCCATTCAGACTCTTTGTTGTGCAGTCATTCAGATCGCACAAGTACACACACCCACACCCCCCCCCACACACACACACACACACACACTTACACAACACCACACCTCAGTTATCGGTCATCTACTATGGTTCTGATAACCCTGATCAACCCACAACACAGATCCATGCTAGCTACATCTCCGTTCAGTGTGAATTCTTTCTCTCTTTCTTTTGCTGCTCTCGACTTTCCCTGTTATTTCCCACAATGCACTGCAGAGAAGACTATCAGCCACGATCGATCTACGAGCTATCAGATGCCCTCGCGGTACAATTTCACACCCTTACTGGCAGATACAACAGTGACACACTGCGGGTAAGATTATTTCATATCTACTGTACCGCGTTTGTTGGCTGTCTAAACAGACTGCATTCACGTGTAGAACCTGGAAGCAACGGGACAAGATCGGAAGAGTTCTGGTTACCGTTTGTAGTCCGAGTATGTGTTGACCAATCACGCTTGAGCAGGCTTTGGTTGAATGCAGGTCAACTGTGTGGAGAGCAACAGAGGTGGAACACATCATCCAAAATTCTATCTGGGAAACCAACGGCCATCGTCTGACGCTTTTTATTACTTTCAAATTAGTAAACTGCGCTACTTTTGAAATAATCCGGTCGTACACGTCGTGTCTCAACTCCAACTCTGGTCTCGTATCTCAAGTTGCTGATCGTACTGGAAAAAATGAGCAGCGCACAGGAAAAGGAAGTCTTGGCCCACTGAGGCTTATCCCTCGTCAGAATTGGTTCCGAGATTGATGGATTTAAAGAGAGGAATGGATACAGCGTTGGAGGAGGGCTCCCATTCATTGTTATATGAAAACACTCACGTTTTCTTTAATCCCACCTCCCAGCCTTTGGTCCAGCCTATCCGCTGAGTTACAGACGTCCAATGTAAGTCTATGGGGAAAGAAATTATCTCTTTTTTTGGCCCCATGGCATCATGCCACAGACCCAGAAATTGTAATTCCACGGTTTGACCACTATGTCGAATTTGCTTCAAAGCCCGGCGGTGTTCCTCAGGGCTCGGTTGAGACTCCTTCCGCTTTCCGTAAGACAAATGGAGGCCAGTAACAAGCGAGGAGCGCTCAAAAGAATAGTTCAGCTTATGGAAGGAGCCTGGAGTGCATTGGAGACGCGGCGTCTCCTTTGAATCTGATGAGGAGTTTAGATCAGACCTGCAGCTATATGGTTCAGCTAAGGAGCGCCGTTAGTCTGATCAAACAGCTGCCAATAAAGGACTGCCATATCCTCTAAGCACCCGGGGGGCTGTGTGAAATGAATACAGCTTCACTGGTTTCCCTCTCACAGGCACCTCTTAGTTGGAAACATTTTTTCATAATTACATTTAATTCTATGTTGTGTCCCCACAGTGCCACTATTAAGGTTAAGGCTATAAGCCGAGGAAGCTTTTCAAGCTTTGTCGTCGGGGCTTTTGCCCATTTAGAGGTAGCATCATTGATCTGAAAGCACAACGCTGTATCCCTGTTATTTTCAATATTCCTATTATTCCCATGAAGTGCATTTTAATTGTTATGTGTGAGATATTGTGAAATCCACCTTTGTTCTGGCATAGTTTAGCAGTTGATGAATCAGATGGCTTGGGAAATGGATCTTAGTTATGAGTCTTTAATGACAGAGGGTAATCCCAATTTGAAAACCCCCAGTCATTGTTTCATTAAGGTAGTCTTTCATTATTGTTTTTTCTTCTCCCTGTGTGAAGGCTCATTAAAGCCGTGACAGTGCCGGGAAGGCTCCTCTATCTCACTCACAGCGTTCACAAGAGGATCTATTGAACTGTGAATGTTTTGGTTAGAGCTGAGTTCACCACAAAGGGCTGTGTGAAGTATCTCTGATATCATTTGTGGGCATCTTCTTGGTGGGTCAGGAGGTTTTTTTTTTTTGCAGGTAAAAAATCGCACAGAAAAAAAGCAGACAGCAGCAGGCGGACGCGTTCGTGTAGTCGGTGAAAGTGCACCGACGCTCTCGTGCCTCCACTTGCATTCGTGTGTTCTCCCGCACACAAACACACAACAAGGGAATGACGGTGCTTTTTGACTTTAAAATTAAAGGACAGATTCATTATAGGATTATAAAGTCAGCGCAGAGAAAAGAATCTGCATTTTGTGAGATCAGCATCAAATCTTCACAGATAATAACTAATTATGGGGTAATTTACAACGATAACACGACAGCAATTGCAAAGTAAAAAGCAATATATTGTCCTCTAAAAGGGAGCGAGGACACTTTTATTAGCACATTTCAGGCATGTCTGTTTGCAATCTGTAAATCATTTGTATATTATACCATAAACATATATCTCCGTTCATGGAAGTGTGCCATAATAGCAGTTGCATGGTACAGTTGTATGCATGTGGGAGCCCCCAGTAGGTGCCATTAGTCTTCTATTCTATTCTCCAAAAACATGTTTGGTGCAGGTTAAGGCCCCAAGGCGAGCCGAGAGTAAATGTGCATTCCTTTCTTCCTTTCTTGATTTAAAAGAGAAGTCTCGTCTTTTTTCCTCCACTTAGTTGATCTGAGATGAGCAGGAGGTATTCCTTGATCAGAATCGTGACCATAAAAAAGGTAGAAGTCACGTGGCCACTCTGGAAATGTACCTTTAATGCTGATTCCTTGAAGTTTCAAATGCTCAAGGGAAAGCATGAAAGTAGTGTTGAGAGATGGAAGATAAGAGCTGATTTCAGATGCAGTTTAAGAGCCAGCTCGGACGAGAACATTCCTTTGGCAACAAATAAAGCTATGTTTTATATCTTATGCATGACATGTTTGCATATACAGAATATTGTGCCACAATACAAAAGGTCCTGGCACCCAAATGTTCATATCTTCTTCCGCTGCCCTGTTTGAACCGTGTATAGGGCAAGGTGCAGGCAACAAGCACACACGCATGCCGAGACTCATGCACAAGCACAGGTATGCACACAGAGGGCAGCTCTGAGCCAACAATTCAGTGGAAATGAAGCCCTGCACCATGGCCTGAGTCTGCAGATGCATATCTGCTAAGAACCCTGAAAACCCCTGATTGTACTCAGATTCAAATGCTGAACATTGTAATTGAACAACAGACAGGCTGCACAAGCTTTGAGTCATATTCAAAACGACATGCAATAAGATGCATTATTGAGTTTTATACTGGTTTGGTGCGCCCATGAAGTACATTATGAATGTAGAGTTACATGAAAGGTTGCTGACAAAGCCCACGAGTACGGTTAGTCTGGAGTTCCAAACTCCACATATTATAGTCTTGAAAGTTTGAGTTTGTGCAGTAGCTTTATCTAATAATACCGCCTTGAAAGGCTTAATGTCAAGTCACTTGAAACAGCCGGGCTCAGCCAGTTTCATTTTCAGACCTGCAGTTGTGCTCAAATCTGGGTCCCTCACCGAAGGTAAGGAGAATAAAAGCAACAGCATTTTACACCTGCAGAAGCAGGCGTGCCATTGTCCACCTTCTCCAGGTAGAAGGGGATTTACAGCTTCTGCTATCTTGAAGACTTCTGCCACCAACAGGCAAAGTGTGCTACAGCTTTTTTTTTTTAAAACCTGAAAATATTTTCAAAACCTAAAAACATATTTTTGTTGAATGGAGAATATTTTCAGCCAAACACTGGGAGGACTTCCTGCTCTGCCTGTAAAAGCATGTACGTTATTCCGGTTGGAAGGGGAGTCAAATAAAAAGATAGGCAGTGGAATTGACCCTTCGCTAAGCCCCGCCCCTCAACCGTAGACTGGCCAATCATTGCGTAGCATCGGTGTAGAGCGTTGTTCCTGAATTCTTCTGTATTGATCGCCAGCCGAGTCGTTTTTACTCTTTTTACATGTTTTTGTGCGAATTGAGCGAAGAAGATATGACGTGTTTATTAATGGGGGTGATTGAACCTGAATATACAACTGTGACTATCTTCACAACAGCAACTTCAGCTTTGAAGTTTGTGGAAACATTTAGTTTATTATCTCGTGTTAGACCTCGCTTTTCAAATCAAGCGGCCTTGAGGTGAATTCAGGTTGGGTAACAGATCTTTCTCGACTACCCGACAGCTCAGTGAGATCACCCCTGACACAAGAAGTTCTGTTTGGTCTCATCGAAGAAAGCTCATGCCCGGTGGCTAAATCGTGTTCCAGGTGCAATGCTAAGAAAAACATGCATGTGCATTTCATTCACGTACTGTTCACGTTTCATAACTCGACCTTTTCTGATTTTGCACGGCAGTCTATTCAAGCAGTCTCAAGCTTCCTTCCTACGTGAGTATTTTTACCTGCAGGGCTGTGTTTTCAGTGTTTTCGCTCTTCCCTGCCTCATTGACTCTAATATGGGCTTCCTGAATGGGTTATCTTCAGACTTGTTCCCACAGGAGCCGATGACTCAAAATGATTTCAAAGATGCATGATGAGAATGCAGATCTTTGTGGTCTGAAACAACTGCATTTGTTGTGATTTATCCTACAGAACCCTAATCAAAACTTCAAAGAGAGTTAAATGTAGCAAACATGGAGCAGAGAGGCCCACAAGAAAGTGCAGGACAGCTGTGCTCCTCTCTTCTGTACTTGGTGCAGATTAGACGCCCCGGGGTCCTGAAGCAGTCGCGTTCCCTCCACATCAGATCGCTTATGCAAACAACAAAACGTAACCTTCTGTGTCCAGAGACCTTTAGGCTTTACGAGTATCCTGCTTTATAACATTATTATTTAGTGGTCTTTGTTTTTTCTTGTTCTTTCGTGTCTCATGTTATATATTAATGTTTCATCGGTTTTCCTGTTTTATTTTGTAGGTTCACTCATGTGCCATGTTTTGTTTTACTTCCTGTCTTTGTGTGTTTCCCCTCCTCTTTGATTATGCACACCTGACCTCAATTACTCACCTGCCCCTGATTTTGCACCGTTTATGCACACCTTATTATTTTCCCTGTTTCCCGGCCACATTGTCTTTGTTCTACCCCGGTTGCTCTTCGCTTTTCAGCAATTGTAGGGTAAGTGTTTCTAAGTATAAGGTTTTTTCATTTAGCCTATACTCTCTGTCTGGACTGATTACCTGAGTGTGACCACCTGCTTGAAACTTACCTTGTGCCCTGAGTCTCTGTTCAACCCAGAACCATTACCTAAAAGCTTCTGGAGACAACACAATTATTATGGAAATCAAAGTTAGACTGACTCCAGAGCAAAAATGGTGGCTATGGCCTGTGATAAAGCAAGATTGTGAAGCTTACAATGTTGCATGGAAAACATTTCATAAACCCAACAACCTCCCCTGCCAGCCACCTTGTGTGTTTTTTTTTCATCACCCTCCCGGAGCATTTTTTTCTGAACGTCTAAAAATAACGCGGAGGAGTTTAGATCGTAGTTACTTGAACGCCTCCTGCGTCTCATACATGCACTAAAGGGGGCCCTGTGAGTCGGTATCAGACGCCGAGGGGCGTGACAAAGCATTGGTATTTTGTTGCCTTGGGAATGACGACGGACTGCGCACACATTCACAGTCCCAACTAGATGAACTGTGATCCCTTGACCTTTTCATTTCGCACGATCATCAGGTCAAAATGATCCTTTGTACAACACTTGGGCAGAATACCTG
Source organism: Lycodopsis pacificus (assembly GCA_028022725.1). Lineage (NCBI taxonomy): Eukaryota > Metazoa > Chordata > Actinopteri > Perciformes > Zoarcidae > Lycodopsis > Lycodopsis pacificus. Next base: position 5,037,207 of record CM051697.1, on the reverse strand, counting down.
TAAAACAAGACATTCCCACCAGCCTGAGCTGTGCTTTGTGTTGAGTTAATTAGCAAAATGTAAATGCACTAAACTAAGATGGTGAACACTGTAAACATTAACATGCTAGCATCGTGACGTTAGCATTCGGCTCAATGCGCTGCTGTGCCCGAACACAGACATGGCCGTAGACGCTTAGTCTTGTTCACTGCATCCTTCACATAAACATGGTATCGTTTTGTGTCCTTGAAAGACTGAACTAATTGATCTGCACTCCTCTATTTGTGGTCAAAAGCATTGGAGGCGTGGCTTCACACCTGATAAACCTCATCAGCTGGCACGAGGCAAATCCACACAAACTGCTTGGCTCTCACAGCCAACCAGCCCCGGAATGCATGCCGTCTATTCTTAAGTGGATTTGAGTGAGGGTCATACATTTTCTGTGGGTGAGCAATGGGCAGAGTTGTATCACGATGAAGAGTTGAGGCTTGCCTTGGAAGAAACAATGTCACCAGAGTAATGAGTTGGCTTCAAGTGTTTGTTATTTCAAAAGGTATTTTTCCTCTTCACGGTGCAATCGTCATCCAGTCGTGGTCTGTGCTGTGGCATGTTGATGCTTAAAGGAAAACGTGGAGAGGGATTTGTTATTGGCATCCTCAAAAGATAGTCAGTCTGTAAAACACACACACCCAGAATCCAAAAATAGTTAAACTGGATATGAAGCTGGAACATAATGGGAGATTGCTGATTTGTGGCCTTGCATTAAAATCTCACTTCTCACCTGAAATGGACAGTTCTAGTAGCTGTTGTTCAAATTCTTCTAAAATAATGAATAACTGGAATGGTGCACCGAGTAGAGTGCAGATCTCTGCCAGGTGTGTCTGGTGGTCCAGTTATTATAGTTTTCTGTCTATGATTTCTTGGGACAATGAACTGCTCTAAACACCTCTGGTGATTTAAAATGCCTTCATCTGTTTGATGCGTTCACCTTTGCGAGACTAAAACTTACAGAAAACATACAAGTTAAATTTCTAGGCTTGAATCAGACTCGTTTCTTCTAAGGAATCATCGACCCTTTAAAATGAAGACGTTCCCGCTCGACGGCAAAGTGAAGCCAATGCAGAAGTGCCTTAAACCTGCATTCTCTCTAATGGCCATCAGGGGGCGACTCCTCTGGTTGTATAGAAGTCTATGAGAAAATGACTCTACTTCTCTCTTGATTTATTCCCTCAGTAAACATGAGTTTATGGTCTCAATCTCTAGTTTCAAGTCTTCTTCAATACAGCATGATGTTCATGTAGTAGATGATGGTCCATTTAGAGTCAAACAGACCATAAAGCAGGGGATGCTTTTGGGCGGGGCTACCTTGAGGTCGCTACCACGGCGTTTTCCGTGTTTTCGTCTTCGAACTTTAACCCTTTCACACTGTTTTCACTTCATGAAAGTCAATTGTAAGATTTTGGTCGCCTAAAAATGTCTTCTTCAGCATTTGGTTGTGCTTAGCTCCACCCCCTTGTGTCGCTTCTGGTTGCAAAACAAGATGGCGACGGACAAAATGCTGAAATTTCAGTCTACAAACCAATGGCGTTGCGCAACTACGTCAACTTCTTAAATACATCAGAACAATACAGAATCCCCACATGCGGTGTATCAACAGGTATTCCTTAAATCAAACTGCAAACAGTTTGTCATGAGTGAGAAGAGGACGAACATTGATGAACAAACAAAAGCGTTTACCACGTTCTAATTAGCAGTTGTGAATGTAATGAGTAGCTGCCAAACCCATCCTTTTGTGTCCCACAATGTGCAGCGGCAGTTCCCCTTCCCATAAAAGCAACAAGTCAACTGGCCTTAAACACCTGCGGCTGTTTGAAGCACACTGCTGCATTTAAATGCCTGTTGACACTCGATTAGTTGATTATAGCATGAGACACACTTCATGACTGTTTGTACAACCGGACAAGTGTAAAACAACACGAATTCTTCTTACTGTAAGACACTCTGCTTGTAAGCCAGAAAGTCATTAGGCAACGTGTTGACTGTTTTTCCTGCTTTCTACCAGTAGCGAGCATCTGGAGTTTTGAAGTCAAATCATTGTGTGCTTGGGTGTTAATACAGGAGGATTAACCTGCCATCATGGCAGCCATTTTTTATTTTTTTTTTGCACATGAAATGGGGCTTCCATTTGCAAGTACAGTTATTGGCACGGGACTGTGGAGGAATGTGCTGCTCTTCTTTTTATTGAATGCATAAATTCAGGAAGTCCAAACATTGGCCCGACAGTGCTCACCACTAACCGGGAGGGTTCTCAGAACGCATGTTGCCAAACGTAAACGCGTGCACTCGGTCAATCCCACTCATCCATGCTGGGATGATGCCTCCGTCAGTGTGGCCCTCTCAAATGGAATTACTGTCATAGTTGGCATGACGACTCTCTTCAGGTGATAAAAGAGGTGTTGATACAGAAGCATCTGGCAGGCCTCTGAGCTCCAGACAGATTCTGCTCGCGCCCAAATCTATCAAACCTCCAAACCACAACATCTGTTTGGGTGGTAGATTAGCCTAGTTAGCTGATATTGTGATTTGCAATTAGCCGGTTTGTTGTGCGGAGCAAAATATTGATTTTGTCGACACATATGTGGATTAATGATAAATCGCACTCGCCTAAGCCAGCTTCATCATCTCCTCCACGGCTCCTGAAACTGCAGGGGTTTTCCTGAATATGTTGCCCAAGGCTTGTTTTGGAAAGGGTTTGATTGATCACCCGGATTTAGGGAGGAATCTCGCACAATTTCACACAAATCATGAAAGAGTTTGAGAATAAACCACGGGGATTGTTGCTCGTTGCCAGTGGCATTTAGAGTTTTTACACAGTTTGAAACGGTACGGCCGGTCTTATTCGGGATGTTGACAGATCCGTTAATTGAAATTTGACTGATGACGGTTTATAAACTTTACAGACTCTTTTTGTACTTTATATCAAAGAAAGGCAGCCAACTTGATTGCTGCATCAGATGGCATCAAACAGATGGGTAACAAAATGAGATTCACTGTTTCTTCTCTATGTCAGTATTACCCCTTTTCTCAATAGCACACTCACGCATATAAGCATGCAAAGACACTGCTTCTGTCTCCGATGTGGCCAAAACCCCGGAGGGACCAAAGCCATTTTTCATGTAATTACAGAAAACCTGCCCGACTGGCTTTGAGGCAGCTTGTGAAAGGAGGGACCGAGTCTCTCTTACATTGTACAGTACATCCAGCCAGTTACTCTCAGCTAAAGGGAATTTCACTCGTTTCACTTTCAGCCGTCGGTCCAATTCTGCCAGGTCGTCTAAGAGTTCTTATACAGCCGGTGTGTCACAGTAAACTGGCTGGTTGAGTGAAATGTGTGCTGAAAAAGGCTATAACTCACCTCCTCTTATATAAAGCGTGATTTATGCTCTAACATGTGTTCGTTTGTGAGGGATAAAGTTGAACTGTTGATTCTGGACTCTGGACGTTTGGTGACAACTTGGCTTCACCGATCTACCGAGTAGATTCCACCTGAGCTTGGTGTTCTCTCGTCTGGAGCCCATCTTTTATCCCACACGTGTCTTCAGTTGGAGGCTTTCAGCCTTGCATGTGTTCACGACGGAGGAATTTTTTTCCATCGGCGAAACACACAAATATATCATCGTATGACCCCAACACTGACAACCGCAGTCTGCTGCAGAGAGGGACGGCAGTAGAAAGGAATGGCCCCCAGGACAGATCCGTACAGACTCGGTGAACTGACGCTGTCTTCGGGGTGTGCGGCGAGTCTGCAGCGGCAACTGGAGGAGGCAGCTCTGAGGTAATGCTTGTCTCTGTCTCCTTTCAAGATAAACCTGTCATTAGAGCACCGGCGGACCTGTCACATTCTGACTCTGCTTTCCTTTTTTTTTTTTTATATTTATTTTTTTATTTCCTCTCAGAGAAATCGTGCAGAACGTTGTGATCCGATGTTATCCGGAGCAGCAGAGGAGACTCTTTGAGACCGGCCCCTTGGCTGTAGGGAGCAGCTGTTACTTTGCATTCTCTAATAATGCATTACACCAGTCTTCCTTTCCTGTGATGCTTTACTGAATAATTGAGTCACTGTTGTTTTAACTTCTTCATTACCTTGTTATTAGTGTTACAGATTTTTGTATGTCAAACCGAGCAGAGTTTTGGACCTCACTGACCCTGTTGGTGCTCATGATTTCACAATGGCAGCTTCCCTTAATGCTGCAGCTCAGATGTTTGATGTCTTAACATGCTGCTGCCTTTGAAGGCCTCTCACCTGCAGCAAGGCTCCATCTTCTACAGGACGTCTCCCGCTATCAAGCTTCATCTTTGATGGCGGGAGACAGAATTGTAGCTCTTTTGCCAGTTTGTTTGTCCTCAACATGGACATATAGGCTTTTGTTTATGTTTTCTTCTTGGCTGCTACATTTAAATGGACTTGTTCTTGTACAGCGCTTTTCTTATCTTCCGACCACTCAAAGTGCTTTTACTGCCATTCAATGGCACTTCTTCCATTCATACACTGATGGCAGGGGCTACCATGCAAGATGCCACCTGCCCAACAGCACTCTACCTAACCATTCATGCACCGCAGGCACAGCCCGTGAGAACGGGGTTGCTCATAGATGATAAACTTACAGAAAATTGTCTTCAACTCTGCAGTTCCCCTCAGCTCTGTGAGCTTTTTGGCACCTTTCAGCTCAATGTTTTGGTTTTACGATCTGATCTTTACTAGTTCGCTCTCATGGCATCGTTTAGATGGCTGTAATGTTTAGCACCATAGCAGGCAGCTGCCTCAGCAAAAAAAGTCGAGAGCCTATGCTGCCTGCGAAGTACCAAACAGCAGAGACGTTAGCGACTAGCTAGCAGCTAAAGAGCCAGCCTTTTCCTAAACTCAAATAAGCGGTTTTGTTGCTTAAAAGTACGAAAAGTTTCTCTTTGAATTAACAACATTAAGCACGCGTTTACTGCGACACATTCTCATTGTCATTCAGGTTTTAAAAGGTTAATTTGGACAATTTTGTTGTGATTAAGAGGAAAATTCTTATAGCATAAGAATGCTATTAAATTCAGTCTCCTTGTTGTTTAATGTGTGGATTTGGCCATCCTGCAATTTTAGATCATTATACATTGTAAATAATTCTCACACATTAACAATTTAATATGCACATATGAGAGACTGAATTTTAAGGTTTCAAAATGAAGTGTAATGTTCATCTGTGCTTTCCCGCTGGTAATATCAGGCTCGAAATAAGGAAAACTCATTTTTTAAAGAATGCATCCGAAGTCTCTCTGAGCTCTGCGAGTGTCCTCTCGGCAGAAATCATCGGCCCAGGCGTTCCGATGAACCGCTTTCGGTTCGCGCGGGTTTCTGTCACAGCAGACGGCGCTTTGTTCGGCCTGCTCGTCCTGTCACCAGACACCTATCCTTTTGAGGAGCGGTGATTTATGATGGAAGCGATCGCTGTGGTTTTCTGTGCCAACTCACAATGCTTCGGCTGCTTTTGTTCCCAGGAGTCACATGTGACATCAGATCATAGTCCAGATCATGTGTACACTCTTCTCCTTGCGGCAAACCGTAGGCAATGTAACTCTATTTCCGTGTCAGTGCACGGCAGGGTCTTTTCTTTTGGCTGCGAAAGAGCAAAGAATCTAAAGACTTCCTGCCAGGAACCCATTAAGGTGTTTGTCACTGTCTGGCACAGTATCAGGAGTCACTACCCATCGGGCTTTCATTCTGGATTTAACTAGGCCAAGAGGAGACTAATGAATGGCCAGCCAAAGGAAAAACAAAACATTTGTATTGCCTGTGCTCCGTATTGTAAAGACAACAACGGCGCTATAACATGACAATAACCATAAATCAACGTACTGTAGGTATAAAGCCTCTGTAGAATCATTAAAGGCGAGTGAAAGTGAGATTCTCTCCCCTCCGTTGCTCTCTTTATCCCCTTTCCCTTTTGTTCTGTTCTTTATCTCATTACCATCACTGAAGCTGACCTCGGAGCAGGGCGTCCAGCTGTGTTCCCCTGCCCTACAGACAAACCTCTGACCCCGCGCTGAACCGGAGGATCATCTACCACTGTCACAGCCTCATCTAGCACCGACTCCGAGGTCACTCGGTGCACATTACTGCTTTCAATTCCGTGTCCCTTTTAATGTGGATGAGGAACTTAATATTGATTGTGCACGTGTTGCAGGGGAAGAAGTGACGGGTGGAAAAATATGTTCAGAGGAATGAGCAGAATGACCTCAGATACCACCTGTCAGACATCTCCACCTTGTTTACAGCCAACACTGACTATTATTTACAGGGAGCCAAACTTTATTCAAGTGGTTATTACAGTTCATGACATCTGCGTATGAAATTAACCGCACGGTCACTTTGTGACCCATACGCACACATTGTGATTGTGCAGAACATATTTATTTTGCGTGCAAACGTCTTTTCTGGGACATGCGTTTCAATCCAGCAGCAGGGAATGAAACAAAAGATAACGTGATTGAAAAGGTCTGTGGCACCCGGCTTGAAAACGCTTTTGTCACCAGCATTGTGGGATACATATCAAAAGAAGCACTTTCAGGTATCTCTTTACCTCTTTTGGGTGGAAGGTGAGGGTGTTTCCATCTCTTGGCAGAGCATGAGTGGAGAGAGGGAGAAGATTAATGGTATAATAGCTCTGACCACATGGTTTAGTTATTTAAACTGGCAGCATCAGCTCAAATTGTTTCATAGCTTTCTGCAATGATACATTTAGGAGCGTGCCTGGACAGGTTGTAAGATGCAAGAGCGAGAGAATTCATTGCAACTCCCTCTGAGCTGTTCTGCCACCAAGAGACGGGAGCTTGGAAGCTCTGAAACCATCCAGAATGTTTACATGTTTGTGCACCTTTTTCTTTTGTTAATTCATTGACACACAGACGGGAACTTTCTAGTTTAGTTTTGCTATTGTCTCCATTCTCGCTTGAAAGTTGCGTCTTGGTGAGTCGGACGCTTGTGAGGAAAATATTTCATAATCGGGGGTGAAGCCTCACCAGTGAGTCTGCGGCTTATTTATTACGAACCTGCCGTTTTGTCCAAACCAATAAGAAACAACCAAATCAAGAAGAGAAGATGCCAGCTCTGTAAGGGCCGTCACGGCGCTGGGAGAAGATCAGTGATATTTTCCTAACCGTCACTGAGTCTTACAGGGTTGTAGTGAGTTTGGTGTTTTTGTTCAAAACATCCCATGTCGAGACGCCGGAGGATTACTGTAAGCTTGGCTCAGGTGACGTCTTCTGGATGGAGGAGGAGGGTGGGCAGGTATGAGGGCCCTCTATAGCCCTGTTCTAAACCCAAAAGCAAGGAAAAAGTATCATATGGGGTGCTCAGATCATTTCGAGATACACCATCAAAGGTCGCTTTTAACACGCTCTCACTGAAAGTTCTCATTACCCCGTTTCTAAGATGCATGATTGCACATTTCAAAGGCAGGTTAAGCGGGCCGGTATGTTCGCTCAAATCGTCGCAAATGGATCCTCCAAAATCCCCCCCAAGAGCTGATCCAGTCTTACCTTAATGCCGCCGACAATACCTCAAAGCTATTTGACCACTGTGTTTACCTGCAATATCAGATTAGGCCATAGGAAGTCAGATAGACCAGCCCCCCCCCCCCCCCCCTGTGAGGGCCAAACTGTTGTGGATCTCTCTTGCGGGGAGTGGATATTGTCTGCTATCTCTGGCTTCCATCGCAGCGCTCTGTTAAGAGAGTGCATGAATGAGCTCTGCGCCCGTGCAGTATCTCTGGAATCGCATAAAGACAACCTTGTGCTCTGCAATTTACTGTGCAGCGCTCAGGTGCTTGTGCATGTCTCAACCAGAGGAAAAACAAAAGTATGACTGACAGAATCATGTGTCAGAAGATTTATGGTCAGAGAGAGCGAAGGGGAGAGAAAAAACTGGAGAGCACATTTTCTCGCTCCTCCTCCTCCTTCAAATGATTGTCTTTAGTGCTGTCCACTTGTTTGAGTGAAACGTTGGAAGCTGTTGAAACAGACTGGTTAACATACACACACACACACACACACAGCCTTGTGTTAATGAAGGCCTTGTAAAATGTATCATTTAACAACTCTTTTACCGTGAAATTATGAGTCATTTCCTTCTTCATTGGTGGTATATTTTCAGTCATCTCTGGAAAAGCAAACGCAAGATACGGTCTGCGTCTCATGGGTAACTTTAATGCTGTCGTGCAGACACTAGAAGAGAACAGACTGTACAAAGAAGTCCCATCTTCAATTCATGAGATGACTTGGAAATACAAATCCTGAATCAAATCACTGGCTTCAACAAATCTTCTGCATCAAGAGTTCAATTCCAGAAATAAATCTGATCCCCGGTGCAGCCGAGGCCGATCTAATGATAAAACGGAGAGCAGGATGGAGCTTGCTTAAATATGTGTTAAAAGACTCATTGCTGGCGTTGACGCTAATTGCCGGCTGGAGCGCACTGCCGGGCCGCCCTGATGTAACGGGTCATGGGAGCAGATAGGGAAGCTGTGGCAGGCCTCCAGTAATAACACGGGGAGCGAGCCAGACTACCAACCATAAATCTACTGCTACCACCAATTTCAAACTACTGCAGGTGGTGTGTGTGTGTGTGTGTGTGTGTGTGTGTGTGTGTGTGTGTGTGTGTGTGTGTGTGTGTGTGTGTGTGTGTGTGTGTGTGTGTGTGTGTGTGTGTGTGTGTGTGTGTGTGTGTGTGTGTGTGTGTGTGTGTGTGTGTGTGTGTGTGTGTGTGTTCTTATAAACAAAACTCCAAAGGGTAACGCAACCCCACTCCAAAGCAACACGGATATCACACCCCCTGAACATCTTGGCATGGGCCCGGTCCTGTTTATGGAGAAACACGGCTAAGAGTATAATTAGCATTTCAGTGATCCTGACGGGTGTCTGACACGGGCTGCGATATCAAAGAAGGTGGTACTTTGTGCTTGTGACTCAATGGGGATGAAGTGACTGCGGCCTCTGTGTGGTGGTGGTTTTTGCACCTGACTGGAAAACACTGCAGGTGGATTACCTGGAACAGAAGCTAAACTGCATTGTTTGTTTAAAAAAAAAAAAAAAAAAAGGATGTTGTGCTGTAAATATGAGCACCCGAGGTTTAATGGTAAATCCTTCAGATTAATCTGACTAATTAGTGGAAACTTTAAGGGCACTTTGTAACCTTTAGAGCACCACATTTAAAAGTGTCCACACAAACCTTGTCATTCAGAAGTTAGATGGCCGCCAGCGGAAGTCAATAAGTGACGCGCATAAAGGACTCTGAGGTGTGAGTGTTTTGTTGCTGAGATAATGTGGTGTGTGCGTCTCACACACAACCCTAGTTTAGGTTTAACCAGAGCTTTTGGAGCAGCTGCCCTTTCATATGCGCGAGTCTTTTGTATCAATATTTTGTAAGCTGAAAGCTTTTTCTCGGACAGAGACGAGCCCCCCCCCCCCACGCCCTTTTTTCTATTCATTCTGGGCCGATTATCACTGACACGTGATACGGCTAATCTACTGTAAATGAAACCTGAAATCTCATGTGTCTCTGCTTTTACTGGGGGGAAAAAGGTTTTTTTTAACAAGAAAAAAAAAAAGAACCGACCACGTGGGAATGTTCTAAAACGCAGCACAGGTGAAAACTTTACGGGCTGCATTTGTCAATCCCAGGAGATCATTGGAAGCAGGTTTTTTTTTCCGTCAACACCTCAGGCCCGTCTTCCCGGCCCGATGAGAGCGGAATCTGTAACGACTGTGGGCTTTAGCGTCGTTAACATTTCCCTGACGCGTCGGCCGGCCTCTCTTGGAGACCGGCCTGCATTTTCTCGGCCGCGCTGGAGTTGTTGTAGCAACTAGTGGCCCAGGAGTGAATGAAGCAGATGTGCGAGTCATCTATCACCTGACAGGCTCCCACTCCCACGACATGAGCAAGTCATCTCCGTGACAGTCTGCACCGACCGGTCTCATCAATTACCCCGGTGCCCTACCATTAGGGCACAAACGCTTTTCTCCTCTGACACGTTCAACTGCTTCCCAGTCTGCAAGATGGGCCCTCAATTAAGCCGGAATAACTTTCTCCCCTGAAAGGACATCTCTCTCTCTCTGCGGCCCAGTGTTGCACACATTGTACTCGTAGGATAAGCACTTTGAGAGCAGATTTATTTCCATGGTGACCGTATGATATTGTCGTCTGCTGATGATGTAAACCACTCTGTGGCCGCCATTTATAAAGATTTACACTTGTGTTCGTTTGAAAGTGTGAGTAATTACTCGGTTAACGGTTAATTCATACCTATAGAATGACAAATTGAGGAAATTTATTGTCATAAAAGTTCAATAACTCTACTGCTTGACCGTTTTTAGGGCAAGAAAATGTTAAAGTCTATATTCCTTTTGCTCAATTTCAATCGCCATTTCTATCTCGCCATTTACGGCACATCACAACTGTTCTCCGTTGGTGCTTTTCTTTACGGCATCCCCATCTGTTCTTTTGTCACGATCACGGTGAGACTTGCATGTATGAGGAAGCAATAATGGGAATCACGTCTCGTTAGTGTTATTCTGCTCCTGTATTCCATCAGTAGTAGTCATGAAACGCAGTAAACACAGATGTTTGAGCACAGACACAAATGAACAGCTTCTATCACTTACAATATACAACTATGGCAGTGACAGCAGGGGCCAACTTACATTATATCAGCTTTTGTTTTCCACAGGGACTTAAAAACGGGTCTCGGAACTTGACATTGAATATGCAAAAGGTATAAATAAGACATTCATATAAAAATAGGCTTTTACAAAATATACTCTCTGAACCAATATTTACCAAAATGGAAGTGGGAAAATGTGCCTGTGTTTTTGATCAGCGAATAAGTCCTGTTGAGCTAAATCAGCTTGACGTCGGCGATGCCACTGAAGGCAGTCGGTAGAGCGTACAGCCTTTGAGCTCAACAAGTGGGATTCTCCAGACTAGCAGCAAACAGAGGGGAAGACAAACTCACGAGAGGGTCAGGAGGTCACTGTGAGCGGCCTACAGCAGTTTCATCTGGAGCAACGATATTCTAAAACACATTATTATTCCAGGCAAATTCAAATCCAGTGTGTTAACAAGTGTGTGGACAGGTTTTTATCGCCTTAATAAACTAAAACCCAACATTTAGTTATCCATAATGGATGAATCAGTAGTTTTTGTTTTTTTATAGAATAAATTAATATTAATTATTTTCATTCTCTACATACAGTATGTTAAATATTCCAAATGGCCAAGTGTCATTTCATCTGAGCACAGAGCCCAGCGATCACGTCCACCACAATTCATTTGCAAAGTCCATTTCCTAAATGTCCATATAGCTTCAATTTGTTTTGATGTTTGGCACCCCGTCCCACGTGCCAGGGTACAGTTTGTTCTCTCTTAACGGCGTCACTTTTTCGACATCAGTCCAAGAAGAGGGGTGAGGAGCTTTGTGTGCAAAAGAATCACGACGCCCCGGCTTCAGCTTCCTGTACACACGGCACAGTAGTTCCTCCTCGTGTATGAAAAGACTGCGAGAACAGCCTTCACGCAAAAGTTCCAGTTTGTCCGCGAACACACAAAAGACAAGAACTCACACACGTCTCATCACACACACACACACACACACACACACACACACACACACACACACACACATGCACGCCATCCAATAAATACTCTCATTTGCACGTGTACACCTCTGTCCTCTCGCTGCAGGTGTTGCACTTGACATAGCAGCACCACAGGAACTTGCAGTTGCACTGCCAGACGCGGGAGTACTGGTGCGTGTTGTACCCGCGGCCGCAGCACATCAAGTCGCAGCCGCTGATGTGCTGCATCATCGTCTTGTTGCACACCCTGCCCTGCGTCCCCAAGCTCCCCGTCACGTGGTCCGCCTCGCAGTAGTTGGGCGACTTGTCTATGTACACCAGGTCCGTGTCCATGGGCTTGCGGTAAGAGTAAGGCTTCTTGATCTTGAGGAATTTAGGCCGCTTGTTGCGGCTGGCTTTGATTGGCTCCACGTGCACGGCGTGGGCATACTTCTCCTTGAGAATGTAGCCGAGCTCGCGGAACTTGGGAAGTGTAGTCCAGCAGGTTTTGGTGGTGCAGGAGCCCGAGACGCCGTGACACTTGCATTCCAGTCGCATGCTCTTCTCCAGGACCTAGACACAGAAAAACAACTTGGTAACTGTGAAAACACTCCAATGATGAGTGATGAATACACTCTGGTGATAGATTAATAACAGCTGTACTGGATTATTAAAACCAATTACCATGCAGTTTACTATAATAATGATTTTACCTGCGAAACAAATTGCGTTATATTTCAATGAGTTTTTTTGGAACCCCCGGTGGATTTCAAACTGTCGATTCGCATTTCAACTCCTTTCGACAAATGTGCAACTTAATAACAACGTGCCTGACAAATACACCGTGGTTGGGGTTTAAATGCGGCCCCGCCGCATAGCTGTGTGATACCGTACACACAGAAGCCAAAATAATGTATCAGATTTCAGGCTCTGTGTGTGTAGTTACCACACACAACACACAAATGTCAAGAGTGACTGTACAAGGCGCCGAGTGACTAGGATTACTGCTAAACCCCTGAGCTGATGACAATGAGAAGTGCCATTGACTGCAACTGGAATTTCCTTGAGCAACAAGGTCAATTGCAATTTTCCTTTTGTTAAAAAAATGCTCCGGAGTTCTGTATGCGATATGGTCTCCCGACGCCGTTGACGAGATATTCATGCGTCTGTGTTCTTGGCAAGTAAACTGTAAAACACAAGACGTGTGAACGAGAACCAAGGAAAAGAAGGTTTCCCTTGAGCAAACCGCTTCATAAAACCCTGGGCTTCAACTCGCTAATCCATCAGTTGTTCCGTGACCAACACTTGTGACGGCCTTTGTCTGGACGTCTTCGACCCGGGGAGCTGTGAGCGGCGCTCCTGCTCGGTGTCACCGCTTTTGATTAGCATAAATAAAGGAGGGGGGGAGGGGGCTAACAAACAACAGAAAGGCCTTTTTATTATCAGAAAAGAAGAAGTAGCAAAGTTGTGAATCCACCAGTACAGTCTTTTTTCCCCTCTGGGAGGCAATTTAGCTGTTCAGATAAGCCAATTGGAAGTCATGGTGCTGAGACGCACGTAGGAGATGGTCTCTGCGGCGGGAGGATGGACGTGTTGGTTGTGTGATTCAGGCTATTTGGCCGAGTGAGACACACAGAGAGGGAGAGAGAGGGGGATATGAGTAAACCTGGGCAAAGCTGCTTCTCTATTCTTCACACACACCAACCTCACTTTGACTGTTTGACACATTATTCCACTCAATCTCTAACCTCTCTAGACTGACTGGAGTCTCTTTGTCACTCTGCAGCGCTCTGCAGCCATGCATGCAGAAAAGGCATCAAACGAGCTCCACACGTCATGAAAACCGTCCGGTCCTCATCACGCCGCTGTTGTCTCTCGCTCCGTTTTCACGAGGCCCCTTTGCAGTGGGGTCTGACAGTGAGCATGGCCAATTTGCAAGGTATTTTAAAATTGATTTTCACTTGATGAAGATCCAATGGCTGAGTTAAGAATGTGGCATGCAGATGGAGTGCATGTAACTGCACTAACCAAACCGTAAACCCCCCCCCCCCCCCCCCCGAGGTGCATGTACAAACACATTGCACCTGATTGTAGGTGGGGGTTGCCATGAAAGGTGACTGTGTACCGTCCCAGCTAATGCCTTTTTGTACAGTGTATCTGTTTTTCAGTGCATAGATCCGGGTTGTAATCAAACCCTGCCACTTCCCTTTAAAAGCAGCCTTTTAGTCCACTGCTTGTTCAGTCTTGGCCCCCGCTGCCCAGACCTTTGGCAAGGTCCGCCCACACTATACTGTAGCGCTGTCACGATATCAGATTATCACTCCGCGATTAGCGTGGCCAAGAGAACTCGCAATGGTGATTTTATCACGATATCTAGAGGATGTTTTTAGTGCCATCAGTCAAACTCATCTTTGTTTATTGTGCATTTTGTCTCTTTTTGTTTTGTCTAATGAATCACAGTCACAATACAGGAGATGGAGAGAGTTTGTGATCATAACTGTACAAAATAATTGAGAAAGGAAAGAGATGGAAAGGATTTAAGAGGCCCTGACATGATATTATCATAGGTTTATTATTGGTATATCAATATTTAGTTTAATTATCACGGTTATAGTCGATACCGATAATCGACACCACATCGCGGCAAAGACCTTTAGTAGTTACTCAGTTCAGGCTTAAACTAGTTCACCATCATTTTCAGTCTTTGCTTTATATTCTTTCTGCCTTGATGGGATCAAATTGTGTGATCTGATAAAGTGGCTGTGCCGACCAAACGGACGTAACCCTGCTGCTGATCACTTACCTTGCGTCCCACCTCGTTATTATGGAGGTTCATGAGCGTCCTCGCGTTCTGTTTGACCTCCCGGGCGTCGATGAAGACTTTGGAGAAGCCCAGGCCGTAGCTGATGTCGGCCGAGCAGCCTCCCCACTTCCAGCCTTGGTCTTTGCTGTAGAAGCCCTGCTTCTCCTTATCGCAGCTGCAGTCGCTCAGGTTGCCCTGTGTGCAGGCCGCTGTGATGGCGTGGGCCACCCCAGCTGCGATGAGGGCGTAGGTGAACGCAGCCTCCTTGCTACCTGTAGCGGGGCAGAGGGGGAAAAAAAAGAGGGGGATGAATAAAATGTTGCAGGTGATTTCTTTATTTTTAAATAGAGGATGTCATGGTGTTTTTCCTCCAGTTTAAGGGAAGTGCAATAAGTACGTGAGGGGATTTTGAAGATTAATTATTAACAGTATGTGTGCTTATATCACAGTCTGGCTGACATATTCACTCAAGGGCTGCAGTGTTTTGAAACCTGACCTGGAAACTGTCCTGCCCATGAACCAAAATGGCCGCCGGGTGGTATAGTCAACAAAGCGGTATGAATAAGAGGGCTGTCGGCAAGGAAGGGCTATTGATCCGCTCAGAAACTGTCCCATTCTGTGTAGACTCATAAGGCACTGACATCAGAATCTTCCTCCTGCCTGTTATCTCGACCAAGTCCAGCTAACAAATCATTTACACGCTCGGGGAAATATCGGCAAATAACTAAAGGCTAATCTGACAGGACTCATACAGGCCGATCCTGCAGCAAAGATCTCCAGTCAAATAAGGAGCCGAGCAAAAAACACAATCGTGACATTTGCAGCTTTATATAATGCTAACTAAGCAATATATATTCCCCTTCTGAGCCAATGTGAAACAGCCCATAATGTAATATTCATATCCTTGATCAACAAGTAGCATATTCTAATTTCCAACAGGAAACTCCTGGTTAAAACAGCCAGCATACCTATGTGTACATAAACTCCTCGTGTCTTTGTTCAAAACAAACATCGCACCGACTCTGTGCTTCCTCCTGCCACCCGGTTCACTATGTAGAGCTGCCATGTTTTTGATAAACATCTTGGATGTGTGCCCTTGCCATTGGGGGGAGAAAAAAAAAACCCTCACATTGAGGCATCAATTATGTGGACGTTGTTATAGACTTGATGGGCACCGAGCCAAAAAAGAAGGTGTGTCTGTCAGTTCTGACTGCACCGTTGTTAATTTTTCCCCTTGCACTTCTGAGTGCATGAGTTCACCGCTCAAGGGATGGTATGAATTCCTCCTCACCTTGTAATGAGAGGTGGAACATATTAAAACGAGAGAGGACGGGAAAAAAGCCCGGTTAAGCTGAACTAGATGTGCCAGTTCGCTGTTCTTTCTGCCATGTTTGTTTCTCTTTCATCCCTCTCTCAGCCTCTGTCTGTGCACCCATAACCTCGCACAGCTTAGTGTAACTACAAAGTTCCAGTGCAAACACAGCTGAGGCCTAAAATGGCTCAAAGCTGATGCACCTTGCATCACCCGTGAGGATTATGTCAGTGCCCGGGTCGCTCCTCCTTCGCTTTAAGAACAATCGCGAGCTGCGCAGCTCCACTCGCATCAACAATGGCATTCATTTACAACCACTGGCCTTCGACGCTAATCTGATCGGTGAAACCAATCTATTTGGTACGGCTGTCCACGCCGTAGAACTTAAACTCCTGTCTTGGGAACACAAACCCGGGCTGTTGATGAGCTCCAACCAAAGGAACAGATTGTCAAACACCACTAGAGAGAATCCTTTCTCTCAAACAGCTGGTGCAAGCTACTGAGCATTGTGTAAAAGGCTGTTTGGATTCTTTGCTGAACATAAATAGTTCTGGCAGAACTCAAATATATTTTAATTATTTTAATTTAAGTGTTTTTTTACAGAGCATCTTCTGTGGTTATCAAGCTCCACTGTCGCCATAAAGGCAAAATTACTCAAAATATCATAATTCAATAAAAGGAGGTGCTCCTGTGATCGATATCCTCAATTTCTTTTACTTTGCAGTTCATAGTAGCCAACAGATGAGCCACAAAACTCCAGCCACTGAGGTTCATCCACTCTTTATCGCAGAATTTCGTCTCAGGAACACCGATTTGAACTAATTTGTTTCTCTAATTTAGTACGTTCAGGTCTTGCTTTCCTCTCGGCTCTGCCCCGCTGTAACTTATACCCGTGGTAAGATCTACGACCTAACGGTGAGAGCCACAGCACCCATCACTGGACGGGATAAAGACCAGTGAAAATGTGTCTCCGGAGACTCTGCCGGGCTGAAAAGAAAAGGCTGCCAACATTCACGAGAGCTTTGTTACAGTGCTGGCTGCAGATAGCTTTTACAGAAAAGCCCCACTCAATGAAGAGGTTGGAGCAAAAACTAGGCCTGATGTAAATGACACTGACTCCTTGTGCTATGGATGCAATAATGCAGGGCAGATGAGCATTTAATATGCAGAATAAGTTGGTGTTGTCTGGTGCAGGTGTTGACTGGAGATTAAATTTTGTGCTATTAGATTATATATGTTTTTATCTTTACAGGGCATCAGGTCATAATTTGACTCATTGATATCGGCCTGCATCTCGTAATTGTGTGAATATGAACTATTTTTAAAGGAAAATCATAAAAGATAAAGACTGGGTGCGCATTTTACGCACAATGCGCACACATTACGCATTGAAGTGCAAGGTGTTTGATAAACTGTGTTAACTGCTGGGGGGGGGGGGGAGGTTTCAAACCGTGAACAAACGTTAACAGACAGCAACATACCCACTTTCAACTCTTTGCCGAAGACTGTTCTCTCTCCGAGCGCAGAGCAGTTCCAGCGCCCGTTTTTGAACTGAAACTGGCACTCGTTGATACCCATTTGGGCTCCCTCTCCGATGACGATAATGGCATCGGGGCGACTCTGGCAGATTATCCGCTGTCTGGGGGCCAAACCGGGGATCTTGTTACAGATTATGCTCGCACCTAGGGCCACCACCGACGAGAAGCCACTGTGAATGGAAGATGGATATGACTGAGAACAACTTTTTTTTTTTTCGCCCCATTCTTATATTTTTGGTTTGTCAGTTTGAGTGTTTTTTTTTTTATCCCTAAAGTGTTTGAATAACCTTTTATTAAATATCCGTTTCCACTGTTTTATTTATTAAATAGTAGCATAGCTGATGGTCATAATCCAACATGAAATGTATCCATATGGAAATAAATTAACTCTATTATAATGCATATTAACAGTAAATTATCAACAAACTTATCTGTTCCATGCACTTTAGAATAGATATTTGGGGTACGACTCATTCTATAACTTAAATATTTTTTTAATGATTATGCCAGTATGCGTTTTACCATAATAATTTAAAGCTATAATGTTGGAAATGGCATGACTGGTAATAATGAAGAGTTGCCACGAGTCTACTTCAGATACATTTACGCTCTTCCCCTAATGTTTCACTATTTATTCATAAAATCACCACAAACATGGAACACAAGGTGCTCACAGATAAAGTCTCAATACCATCCGTCAGTCGCTAAAAGTCGCTAAAAGTTCGAGAATAACCTACAACCAACCTAAGAAAAGTCAAATAAGCGCAGCTCACCCAATTTTCAAATAAACAATTCCCAGACAAAGTAAAACTCTTAGAATCCAGCGTCGTGTTCTCCGACTCATTGCGGCCCCGCGCTCAGTTTCATGCAACGATCTGCAGAGCTGATGAATAACTCGGTTCGCTTATTCTCCGATCGATCACAGCCCACAGGTAACTCCAAAGGAACTCCAAAATGACGAAGAGCATCAAAAAAAAACAGTGCGCGCTCAGGAGAGAAAAAACAACCTTTTTTTTCTCTTTTACAAATTGCCGGTTAGGTTAGTATCCAAACTCCCTGTACGTGGCCCCCTTTCGCTGGGCCTTCTTGTCATTGCGAGGGTGTCACAGGTAACCCTTGGGGTGAGCAAGTGCGATTATGTCTTTCTCACAGTTCCTCTGCTACCCGCAGGTCTTGGCTATATATCTGGCTCATCTATCTGGGGCGTGTTCACAGGAGACATGAGGCCCTGCTGAAGAATCCCGCCAGGGCTGAATCTCAGCACACACACACAAATATAGACACACGCACACGCACACACACACACACTCTCTTGTGCTGTGAATTCACCTTGACTGATTGGGATGGCTTGTTATTTGGTTATTAAGTGGGTCAGGACTCATCCCAATGTGAAGCTTATATTTTACGCAGATGTTATCAGTTACAAAAAAGTTGCAGATAAAACTATTTTTAAATAAAGAGCACTGACTTTTTAATTAGATTCATATTTAGGCTGCCTCATAATAGACTGAATGACATTTTCTTTTCTCCCAGGTAGCAGGTGGTTAAGTCACACGTTAAGATATTTAATACATTTTTTTCAGTTACGTTTTTTCATATTTAAAAGTAGAATTCATCCACTTCTCAGTTGTATATCCTGTGCGCGCGCTACCTGTTGTGCGTCCCTGTCCCGGACATGTCTCCGGATCACCTGCCTTTTACAATGGCGACACCTAGTGGCGGAGTGAATACACTGCAGCCTGATTTAAAAAAAAAAAAAAAGCGAAATAAACCTCCTCTTCCCGGTATGCTTTCCGTAGTTTGGACCTGTTTCGCTGTCACTGTGACGGGAGATAGTTGTTGAGGGGGCGCAACATTATTGACGTCAGTATGGATCTTCATCACCCGCACTTGATCGGTGATTGCCTCATTCATATTTTTACTTTCCTGCCTGAGGAGGATTTGATCCGAGCCTCCGCCGTGTGTCAGGTGAGGAGTGTCAACACTTGCGGAAGTAGCTCGCGTGCAATAAGAGCTAACGTTAGCTCATGAAGAACTTTCTGTCTGATTACAATGATGTGTGTTCAGGATTGGAATGACGCTGCAGAGACTGCTTGGCTGTGGAGGTGAGACGTGTCTAAACTTCCATCTCTGTCTTTATGAATTTAAACTGTTAAAGTGGCAGTGTCCAACATTTACATTTAAATAAATCTCTGTTAAGTCACTGCTGTGGGATTCACAATGGCTCACTGATGGTAGTAGATATAAATACACTGAATTGTGAGTATCCTAGACCAGATTCCCCTGTTGTCATTGATAGTATCTGGCCGGTATCAGTATTAGTGCATCTCTTCTGTGAATAATCGTTCGTATCAAAACATTCCTAAATATCCATTTCTGTGGTCTGCTCAGGAGGATGTGTCTGCAGCGCTGGAGTTTCTGTAACCTTGCTGTCTTGGGGAGTGAACGGGTGACTCACTCGTGGAAGAAATACTTCCTGCGACGTTGCCACTTGGAGACCAAGATGACGAAAGGCGGGTCCGGAGGTTACACCTGCAAAAGCCTGCGAGGACACACGGGTATGCCGTCTCTCTCTGGAACCTCCTTTGCGTGACTTCATGATAGTCTCTCATCTGATTATTCCATCTGACATGCTGTCCATCAGGCAGGGTGGCAGGGTTTGCATACCTGCGGGGAAATTCTGCTCAGCATCCTGACATCTGGAACAGCAGCTCCACAGTGTGCAGCGCGTCCACCGATGGCACAGTCCGAGCGTGGAACATCCAAAATGCAAGTGGCGACGCCTTCAGCGTATCATCGTGCATTCTCAGTGCAATCGTGTGAAAGGTGCCGTGTGTAGGATGTAGCGCTTTTTGCAACCAATTAAGAAGTTGCCATATATGGAATGCGGAGGAGCGACGTCGAGGCGCTCTAGTAGCGGCAGCGACCTGTCAATCACAGTAAGCCCGCCCCTAAAACACCCCCTGCTTTATGCTCTATTTTAATCTAAATGGATCATACTTTACTCAATGAACATCGTGCTGTATTGAAGAAGACTTTAAACTAGCATTTTGACCATAAAGTCATGTTTACAATGCACTTTTTTTTTTCTTTACTCGCACATGCTGTGAATCCACAAATGTACTGCAGTCACGTCGCACTGCAATGCAAACTGATTTCCCCCGATGGTTTCCTCTCCTCGGTTGAAAGTGAGCAAGCTACTGGAATAGATGTCGTCCCCCGAGGCGTTAAGCTCACGTTGCACCTTTTTGTTTCTCGCAGGGTGAACTCCTGTGGTGCAGTCCCGTGCAGGGGCCTCTGACGGCGATTGTGAGTGATGAACAGCACGACGTGGTGATCACAGCCGACTCCGCAGGCCTCATCAAGACCTGGCGAGGTCAGACCGGCCAGGAGGTGGCCTCCTTCTCTTCTGGATCTCCGCGCTGTACATTACTTCAGTACAACATCAACAACAACTGGTTTCTGACGGTAAGTAACTTCAGAGTTTCTGTATCCATATTAAAGCATTTTATTCATCGTAAAGCAACATGTGCTGCTCGTCATATTCTCCTCCAGGTTGGGACCAGTCAGGGGTCTGTGTGCACACTCGCTGACTCAGCTTTGACTAGAAAGTCCAGCGTGATGGTGTGCGACAGCTTTAATGTCAACACATTACTGGTTTCACCGGACAGGAAATGGATCGCTGCTGGAAGCAAGGACAATCTTGATTTAAGTCCAAAGGTATTCATGCGTGTGTTTCCTGCTCTGTTTCCTTTTACCTCATTACCTCATTACCTCGGGGCAAATGTCACAGTCGGATAGAAACATACACATTTTGCAGATTCATGTAGTTTGGTTTGTTGGCAGGTGATTTACGCTGAGAGCTTGACCTCGCCGTCTGAGGACGAGGACCCTCTGTGCCAGTCTGTGCCGGTCACTGGGTGCCAGGCTGCTGTCTTCATACCCACCCAGCCTGCCAGACTGGCCGTCATCCACCACAACAACAAAGCCCTCACTGTCTTCGATGTCAGCATGAAAAAGACTAAGTACAAGTCAGAGATCCAGGGTGAGGACTGAGAAATGTGCCGGTTGACTCCGATATGCTTTGAATGTGAAACGTTGCAGCTGGTGAATCATTGTAGGAAAACCCACCATTAACTAAGCTGCTGGTGCAAATACTGTTAGTTTTTCTAACACATCTACAGAGGAATTGAAAGGTAAAGATTTGCATGTGTATTGCTAAGCAGGTCTAAGTGTTGTATAAATACTGTGAAAGTATCGAAAAGCTCACTCCGTGTTCAGACGCTGTGCCTTTAAACGAGCAGTCAGGATTTCCATACGCTGTGATGTCACAATTATTTAATATATAGACCATTTCACAGTAAACATAACTATTCTAAATGTTCCAGTTTATTTCATGCTGCAGTGCGTACTATCTTAGGACGTGCAGGTAAACATGAATGGAAAATCTATAAGATAAACTGGTTCTAAGCGTAATATATCCTGAAATCTATATTTTAGGGGTTTTAAAAAGTCGATTTTCTTTGCCTAAATATTGTCGTTGGCTTGTGCTGGTATGATTTTGAGTGTCGTCTTAGTCCAGCAGGTGGAGTCCTTCCCCGTGACACTCAACCAACGGTCCTCACACGTCCATCTAGCGGCCAAGGACAGCAACTGCTTAGTGATGGCCGCTGGTCAGGAGCTGTGGGTCTACTCTCTGAAAGGAGCGCTGCTCGCCAGCTTTAAGGAGCACACTATGCCCATCTCTTCTATGTGTGTGGTGGGTTCTTTTCTCATTTGGACTTTAAAAAAGAGAAATGTCCCGACACACACCAGCTGTGTGACGAGAGCCACGTGTAAATGTCTTCACGTTTACAGGATAGCTTTCGTGTGGTGACGGCATCTCAGGACCTCTCCTTACGAGTGCTGACATGGAGGAATGACCGAGACCAGGGGTTGACCCTGGAGAGCCGGTACCACCTGCTGGGAGGCTCTCACACAGTGTCCAGGTACCGTTCGCTGTATCGACAAGCAGCCGAGTCAATGCAACAGCCTGAACACAGGCATTTCCTAATTCTTCTTACGCTTGGTATGCCTGTTTTCTAGAGGGTTCACGGCCGTCGCCTGCGACTACTCCAGCGTTGTGGCCTCAGCAGAAGGGAAAGACGGGAAAGACGTCTTAAAGGCGTATTCCTTCACCTCCTGAGCCTACAAGTAGTTCGCACGACCCACTGGAAGGAGGAACGTTTGCTTTTATTATGAACTGTTCGTCATATGTGCAGACAATCGGCTGTTCTTTGGTTTGTCTACTTTTACAGAAAACAGAATGTAAGACTTGTTACAGATGTTATGGGAAAGGCATTTAAACACGGTGTGAAAAGAGTCTCAGGATATACGGTGGGATACTGTTCTTTTAAAGCTGAGGTATGTTGAATATGATATATCTATCTATCTATCTTAAGGCGTAACGTTTGCAAAATATATTATATTATACGTTACCTCCAGTCACTACTGAGGCGAGAACATACTGGGGTGATCTCTATACAGCCCAAATCTACAAAAAAATGGAAATCTTGCAAAGGTTACTACATATTAAATAATTCTGTCACAAGGCACAAAAGCATCCTTTTCCTCTCGCATGCCTCCACATGGAGGTCCAGGCAGTGCGCCACACATGCATGATGGGCAGTGCCTACATTGACGGCGGCGTCCCCGCGTCGATGGCCGAACATCTCATGCCGTCGAGGACGCTCCGCAGGGCCGCGCTCATGGGCTCGTACACTTTGCTTCCGTCCTCCGAGTTGTTTCCCACCTGCTCAAACAAAGGCTCCCAAGTTGTTGAAACAAAAGCAACGGCAAGGGATTTAATTGTTGAGATGAATCGCAAATAATTAGGTGGTGTTTGATTTTCTCACCCAGGTGAAAGCCTTGATCGTACGATTCAGGAAAGCGTTCTCCACCTCTTCTGGTATCGCCAGCATGTGAGCCATGCAGTCTAGTATGCACGTCAGTGTTTGCTGAGAGGCCTGGGAAGAGATGAACACGAGGGGTCGAAGCAGGGGTCTCAAACTCATTTTCACTCCGGGCCACATCAGCATCATGGTCGCCCGCAAAGGGCCGGTTGTAAATGTAACTACTCGTAACATATTGTTAAATAACTCTCTGCATTCACAGTTTAAAGTAGTCTTCAATGTACTCACAATACATTTCCATGTCAAATGTACAGGAACCAGCCAAAGAGCTGCTTCTAACTGTTTAAGTAATAATAATTTTGACTTTCTATTTCATAATTTTGACTTTCAATCTCATCTTTTTGACTTTCAGTCTCATAATTTTGACTTTCAATCTCATAATTTTGACTTTCAATCTCAGAATTATGACTTTCTATCTAATAACTTCGACTTTCTATCTCATAATTTCGACTATGGAGATATTTGTATTATTATTAGTCTAACTTGAATAAAAAAAAAAAAGATTAGTTTTTTTAAACTTTTTTTCTTGCTGGCGGATTCGCGGGCCACATACAATGACGTGGCGGGCCGGATTCGGCCCGCGGGCCGGGAGTTTGAGACCCCTGGGTTAAAGGGAGCGTCGCAGTGCAGGCGGTTCTTCGTCGCGCTGCCGTTTGTTTGAGAAGTGCAATCGGCACCGAACGCACTGACCTGGTCCAGAGCGCTGAGGGCGGTTTTAGCGTCGGAGTTCAGCGCTTTGGCTTCCTGGACGGAGATGACCGGCTCTTTGAGCTGCTCCAGCCACGCCCACATGAGCCCGGTGAGGATGAAGGGATCCCGCTCCATGAACAGCCTTTCCCAGCCACCGCCTTGGTTCAGCTCTGCCTGCGCACATTCAGGACCGTGTTGTTACAGTTGGACCCCGTCTGTCTGCATTTGACTGAGGCAACTTATTGAGACGCCTTCAGTTAGAATATACCTGTCCTCATAGCATCTTTGGAATTATCATTGTTATACCTGAAGGAGTCAATTCGTGTTTGTTCGGTTGTTAATATACACAAGGTCAGAGTTAACACACAGCTGGGGGTTGGATCCCATTATTTGGGGAACAATCTCCGTTCCCATGGATACAGGAACCAATCGCAAGCATATTGTTAAATCTGATCTAAACCCTGTTACACACTGTACTGGG
Source organism: Lycodopsis pacificus (assembly GCA_028022725.1). Classification (NCBI taxonomy): domain Eukaryota; kingdom Metazoa; phylum Chordata; class Actinopteri; order Perciformes; family Zoarcidae; genus Lycodopsis; species Lycodopsis pacificus. Next base: position 5,012,801 of record CM051697.1, on the reverse strand, counting down.
CTCCACGAAACACTGTTTCTGGCCATCATTGGTTCACTGTTAAGATAATACACTCGATGGGACACTTGAGGAAACCTTATTCATTTCTAATTATAGGAGATGATCCGACATCACTTTCTTGTTTGTCATGCAGAAAAAAAATCGACTCAAAATAAAATGTCAGGGGAAGGCACTAGTGTGCACACGATAACATTAAAGTCTTTGTGATGGACAAATCCAAGTACTTGTATCATTTTGGATGCATTTCTACACATGCCGCCACATCACTGGTGTAGGTCAGTTACCTGCCAGGCCAAGACTTTGTTCTTGTGCTCTTTTTCCCCATCAACAGAAAGGTCCACTGCCAGGGCCTGCGCCACTAGAAGCCTCCTGGCGTCCAGGGACAGCTCTGTCTGCAGGGTGATGACGGGCACCTCTGAATGCTCCTCTTCTCCACCTCGAGGCGTCATCCCATTCATCTCCAACTTCCTCCTCTGCTCTGCAATCCACCTGGACAACATCGCACCGTATTTGGGGGATTCATTGTTTGTGAAGGACTCGCTACGTTGGATGGTTTTCTGCTGCATCTTCTTCAGCAGACTGGACCCGCCTCTCTGGTTTTCGATGTTCTTCATTTCCCAGAGCGACCCCGATGAGCCGTGTGAAACGATGGCTGTGTTGCTTTTCCAACCTTGACGCTGGGCGGCAGGGTGCGTGGAAATTTCCTCCTGGCTCTGTGACATGGAGCCCAGAGGTTGCGTGAGAAGGCTGAGCTGTGAGCCCAGCCGTCTCAAGTCTGACTCGCTGTAGCTCAGACTTTTGCGGTGGTAGAAGATGGGCGGCTCGTGGAAATGTCTGGGCAATGTGGGCGCGCCTGGTAAGCGGGGCTCCTTTGCAAATATCTCCGGGCCCATCTTCTCAATGTAGCTGAGAGTCATCTCTATGTCGTGGCCATCGGGCGCCTCCAGAATGTCTTCCTCAATCACCTGCCGGTTCTCCGCAATGTCCAACAGCAGCCTGGACACCAGCTGGACAATCTTCGGTAGGTGCCTCAGCTCCTTCCTCTCGTAGCCGTGCAGTATGTGCCTCTGGCGGTTCAGGTACTGGGACAGGGTGACCGGGTTGAATCGAGGCTCGGCGCGGGAGAACACGCTCCTCAAAGGGGCGAGGAACTGGACGAAATCTCTGACGCAACGCAGCTGACCCCGGGTCTGGATGGAGTTGGGGCGTTTAGCGCGAACGCACAAAATAGCCTGGTTAGCAGTCAACCTGGTTGCATAGGCCAAGAAACATGCTAACAGCACACCTGCAGGGCAGAAAGGGGAAAGCCTTCATTGCGTGTCACGTGGCTCAGATTGAAAGACCAGACCACAACAACGACCCCTCACAAATCTACCTGTTCGGCCCAGACCGGCGTGGCAGTGGACCGCGATCTTTCCCTCCTGCAGAGCGAAGGCCATGACCTTCACCATGTCCAGCACCGTGCTGAGGTTGGCCACCCCGTAGTCGCTCCAGCCAAAATTGTAGAAATAGACTGAAATGGTGAGATGTTTTTAGTTTTAAAAAAAACAATACACGTGTATCAAGGACTATTGCTTAAAGATGTACGTACTGTTGTTTTCCATGAAGACCTCCGGGCGGTAAGAGAAGCCGCTCTCTGGCTCCAGAGGGTTCCCGCAGCTGGCATGCTCACCAGGTATCTGTAGGTTGATCACTGTTTTAATACCATTCCTTGACACAGACGGAGACATCAACGGTTGATTATTCTCGTTCTCAGGCGCTGTGTGTTCTCAGTCAGGTGGCTGCGTGAAAGCAAAGTTGCGTATACCCTCTGAATTGGTCGATGATGTTGTACTTCTCAATGATTTCCGTTGAGGGTCTGGACATGGCGAGAAGATGATCAGAAACCCTGAAGACAACAACAAAAAGGTCAGCGGGGTGTACTGACACTGAAATCATTTGACATGTTTTGTTGTACTATCGCAACCAAAGAAGAAAAAGCATGCGTACCAGGACGAGTAGAGGCCTTTTATGGCCTGTTCTTGATCACTCCAGTAACTTGGGTTGTCATACTTGCAGGCTTGCCCTCCACAGCCGATTGAGCATTGCATGTGTCCGGGAATGACATAACGCATAGCTTCTCCTACCAGTGTGTACCTCGCCCTGGGGGCTCTGACTGGAGTTAATACAGGGGGGGAAAAACGTGATTTTACACAAAGCTTGAATCTAAAATTGTACGTAATATAATTGACCCGTTTATTGTATTTGCAGCATTGAGACCCCACCATATGGTTGGTCTGTAACACCTGAATGAATAAGAACATCTGTGGTTAGGGCTCACTTAAAGAGGTCTAATCCTGACCTGGCATTGCAAGTCTGTCATCAGGGCATTACTTTAAAAATAGCCTCTCTTCTGGTGAAATACAAAACTGTAAACTACGGTTGTAGCTGACCACCGACTTGGCTTTTAGTCATTGAAGGAAACTCTTTTATTGGTGCCCAACGGCCGTCCTCACTTACTGTATTCCATCAGAGCGCCACCTCTTGTCTTTGCGTGGAGTGCCATATGAACAGACGCTTAGGCTCACATCCACAGTCATAGCAGAGCCTGGACACACACATGTATCTGCCTTGTTACACTATAGTATGCATGTCGTCATATGCATGCTGTAAACACGCTGTTGCTTTACATTAAGCATGAAATGCAGTAAGCGGTCAGGATAATGCCTTTCATGAATAACCAGCGCTTTGGATTTAATATGTTTTGGAAGAGAGAAGCACTTTGAAATACAAATTATGATCAAAGATCAACGTCTTAAATCATATTCACTCATCTGTAAAGCAGACGTACTCCATTTTAAGGGATTGCTCTTTTTAACATCACAGAACAAAGTTCGTTGTCATTCAACACAAATTAACAAAATACTCAACTTTGGTTTGTCCTTGTTATAGAATTCAATCTAACAATAACTACCACATAAAAGAATTAAAAAGGAAACCTGAGTTACCTGTCGTAAGTGAGACGGGATGCCTGTAACCACCATCTGCGCACACAAATGCTTCACCGCTGCAGCTGCCAACATTTGTGTCATCAGCCTCCACCGCTCTGACGTCGCCCTGTCCCGTCTCCAGCTCTGTGGAAAGTCAATCCTGTGGCCTCGCTTGATTTGATTCGTCTCGGATTACCCCCGCGTGGCCGGGTGGGGCAAAACACCAGACACTCGCAGGATGGCCTCACCGAGGGGGTGACAGATCAAGCATGGGAATAAATGAACCTCAAGAATGTGTTGAAAGGTATTGTAATTCTCTCCATGAACAGGTTTCTGTTGTCTTGCGGCTCTGTGAGGGGGTTTGGGCTAATCCTGACTCCTGGATTAGAAGACTAATCTTGTTACTCCACATGCATAAAATAGAGCACCCACTCCTCAGCAAAAAGTCATACTACAGCCACGTCACTGTTGCCTTCTGCCGGACTGGTGTGAGATGCAATGATCCACAATATATTCTGTCTGTTAATGCACATGTTAGTTAAGACCTGTCCAGCTGTCCGCCTCACCAGATTCCCCACATGTCTGAACGATATGCATGCTGTGCATAAGCTCAAACAGATTTTGGATCTATGTCCTGAGAGTTGAGAGGGTTTTCTGAAATGAACACACTGAAAGTCTCCTGCTCTGCTGCCACAAATAGTGGGACCTCAGTGACGTATACAGCAAGTAGATAAGAAGTGATTAGCTTACATGACACCTAAAGCGGGTTAGGTTTAAATTCGGGGTGAGAGATCAATCTATGATGTTCAGGATTTGGAGTGACTTCTGAGCCACAAACCCCAATGCAATTCTGACATACTGCCATCAACAGTATAGTAGAACGGAACAGAAACGCATTCTGGATTTATATTTATACCTACATTTAGACTAGACTAGATCTGGTCCTAAATCTTTTTCAATACGTGTTTTTGATTAAATCCTATTATCTAATTTGAACTGATCAAATTAATTGTATTATGCAGGTTAGAACTTATTCGTAATATAAACACTCGCATCTATCAAGGTCTTTAAATGGTCTGTACAGATCAGAATTACTCAAATATACATTTCTTAAATTTGACCAATACTTTCCCTTAAAGTCTGTCATCTAAAACTACCAACAGTAACCGAGAGGAACAGACAAAATGAACAGTCAACACAAAACTACTACGCTTGTACAGATGTATAGTTGTACAAGCTTAGTAGTTGTGTGGGTAGTACTTGTCATGCTTAGTATATATAGTACTAAGCATGACAAGTAGTACCCAGGCCCAGAGTAGAATCACAGGCATGACTGTGATTAGTCAGGCATAGCTCACCAGTAACAAGGGAGTGCAGCGCCAAGAGCCGGTAGAAAGCCGTATTCTTAAAGCTCTCTTACCAGTTTAACTTCAGCCACACAGCCATGAGGATACAAGCTCAGTGTCACAGGTGACAGCTTTGACAGCAGATATTTGGCCTTAAATGCACAGGTGTAACTGATTACAGTAATGATTGCTGCTGTTCCATGTACAGTAATGAGCCAGCATGCACAGAACCAGGGCCTTTATTAAGCTGATTTCATGCAATATACCTGTGCTTGTTTATCCGCCGTGAAAAAAGTTTGAGACATTTAGAATCAGAATCAGCTTCATTGGCCGCATGCATGCAAGGAATTTGACTCCAGTTTAGGTTCATACACAATGTTCATACACAAGTTTACAAATAACACAAAGAATATAACAGATGTAAGTATAAATATGAATATATATCAAAAAGTATATATGAACATAAACATATACAACAAGTAGCTAAGCCTATATTAGGCCTGATACAAAACTATACAATTTATAAAAGCATATATTTAAGAACAGACAAGTTAATTCGTTTCATTTAAAGTCATATAATAAATGTAATGAAAATAGGGAGAAAGGTGAAGGAATACCCTCTTTGATGGATAACGTTTTAAAAATGTCGCTGCAAGCTCGTTTAAGTGTAAAGCAGGCCCTTTCATGTGCAGCCAAGAGGACAGAATGTGTGAATATGCAGCGCATTCTTTTTGAAATTATTAATTCATTAACGTTTCCGACAGATGGCAGCAGATATACATTTGGCGACCGCTACGGAGCAGCGTATTGGTCTGTTCGTTCTATTTCTATGATAACAAACGGCTGGGACTGAGATTTCCGTGTTCCACATAAGCAAAGAAACAACGCCTGCTGGGAAATGAGTTCAGTTCCTGGTGTCGGCAACCCGTTTTGTTTGGCTTTACGTACTACGTGTACTACATTTCCCAACAAGCACTGCGGCCCTGCGTAGGAGCTGTCCCAGCTGGATGCGTAGCTCCAACTCATTTCAACAGACCGTTCAGCTGTTTCAAAAAAGCCGGTGTTGATGACATGCATTTAACGGAAGTTAATAGGTTGGGCCTTCAAAATAAAATAAGAGAGCTCTGACACTTCAATATGTTTTCATATACTATTGTTCACCCGTAAATGTATTCACATTCTCATTTTATTAAGTAAGTAAAGCAAATTAAATCCACAACCACGCCCGCTCCAAAGCCTATTTCTTCACATATATTCGGAAAGTAGTTTTAGTTTGAAATTAAGAACCGGAAGTTGTTTATCATATCTCTTGTCCTGGCTGATGGTACTCCCTGCTCCGGCGCAATTGCTCCGACAAGCCCGGGGGAGAGGAGAAGGAAGCGCAGGAGCCTAACGATGGAGCAGTTTTAGGAGATAACGACGAGCTCCCCCGTCGTCATCTACATGACCAAAGAAAGAAGACCGGCAACCAGAAACGTAACCGTAACAATCATGCAATTTAAATACAGACGAATTTAAGCAACGCGCTTCATCTTCAAGGTTACTCCGCCTGAAGACGTCCCCGAACATCCTTCCCCTCCTTGTAACAGATCAGCTGGTTGATCGTCACCGGTACCGACCATGTCCGTGCAAGAGCAGGGCTACACCGACGCTATGCGGCTGCTGGAGGCCGCGCCGGAGTGGGTGCTGCGGGCCGAGATCGAGCGTCTCTCCCGGGAGCTGAGTGAGACCACGAACGAGAAGATCCAGGCGGCGGAGTACGGACTGGTGGTGCTGGAGGAGAAGCAGCAGCTCAAACAGCAGTACGACGACCTGGAGATCGAGTACGAGACCGTCAGGCATGAGGTCGACCAGCTGAAAGAGGTAGGCTGCATTTTAAAATGACAGAATATAAATATCTTGTATTTATGTGCCCTACCCATCAACTCCAAAAACCCTGAACCTCAATTTGGGACATGTACCTATTTGTTAGGGGCTACCAAACAATAATTATCATTGACCTTATAGTTTTCTTCATTTTGTATGGTCTCATCACTACAGTATTCTATATATTGGATCGGTGTGCTGTGACATTTGGACAGGCATCAGCCGTAAAATAGCCATCTGTCTTTCATCCTACAAGGTCAAAAACTGCAGGATGAGGAGGGGATGCTTCCTCTGCAGGCTGCTCCTCACCCCACCCCCTCTTCACTCGGGGTGTCCCCCATTGCACTGCCACCTTTTTATTTATTTATGCAGCCCTATATGCCTCTTCTCTGAGACATTCCTCTCTGACTAGCTGGACCTAGGCCTGGTGTGTTTTCCACCCCCGCTCCTGTAATGAGTAACGAGCGGGCTCCAACGACTGTACAAATATGACCATTACGACAAGCAACGCTCTGCAATACTTTGCTGTGCATGCTTGATATGCGACATGGAAAGAGCTTTTAGACATTTATTTGTAGCCTGTGTTTTAGTTCTGCTCTACAGGCATATTTTTAGATGTGTGACTGGCATTCTCTTGTTAATGTGTCTCTCTGCTCGGATGGGCCTTCCTCTGTGAACAAGAATTACTAGTTCAGTCCAAAGGGGAGGGAGCAGGTTTGAATTTTGAACCTTCCCGCTCAGAAGAGAGAGAGAGCGAGAGAGGGATGAATAACTTGCAGGGGAAACCAGACGAGTTGCGGCGGCCCTTTGGGAGTGGAAAGAATGTTGAGAGTGACGGTTGAAGCTGGGCTCCAGAGTCAGATAAAGCAAGTCTGTTTTTCTGGACAGTGGCCGGACTTATTTCCCTCCTGCTGTTGCACATTGTGCCTAATTTTGTTCACCAGAGCAGCAGTTTGTCACTGTCTGACCTATGACTGTAAGAGTGACGTTAGGCAGACTGTCCTGAAAACGGCTGAAGCTTTTAACTCTTTCTGTGCCCACAAGTAGTCATGGAAAAAAGTAGTCACGGCTTGTTCGTGGTTGCTCACATCCTCCTTTTGAGATACGGGGGTTCTTCCTGTGTCCTCCCTCCAACTGCCTGAGAAAGCGGAGTTCATGGTAAACCCCTTATCGCCTTGCCAGCAATCTGCTCACGGCCCCCCTTGGGTTGTTGTGTCAGTAGAAAGAGCAGCTGGATGTCAGCTCCCTGCTTGTCCCTCTTCTCTCCGTCCTCCAGTGACTCACTCTCTCTCTCTGGTCGTTGTTGTGTTTGGCACGAAGTCCTCTAACTGCCACAGAGGAATGACAGCAAAAAGGATGAATAAAAGAAAGAGTAACTAAGCGAAAGCAAATAAAAAGGAACGGGGACATTCGAGAAGGTTTTTCAAGATATACCAGCAGAAGTCACTCTCATTGTGACTTCCTAGACTGTGGCAGATCTTTCTTTCTCCATCTGTGTGTGTGGGCAATAAACTTGTTGTTTGCTCAAAGCTGTGGCAGAGGTTATTTCTTTCGCCTCAGGGTTTGGGTTATACTGGTTGTAGATCACTGATCAGATCTTAACCTTTTTCAAAGACCATAGCTTTGTTTCTTTATCCATCTACCCAACAACCCTCCCTCCCCCCCCCCCCCCCCCCCCAACCCAACCCCGGCCTCTGTATGACGGGCAGACGTGATGCTATCACAAGAGGAATACAAACACATTCTTCTGACTGTCTGCAGAGGAGCAGTAGATAGTGGGGAGCAAACACAAGATAAGCTTCTGTTTAGTATAAGTTAATGCTGAGCTCAGTGGGGACATTCCACTCAATGTCAAAAACGTCATACATACGTCATACATCACGCTTACAGTCTTCTTTTGAAGTCGGTAAATCAAAATGAGCAGCTGTTACCAATATAATAATATATAATACATTTATTTCAGTTCAGCCATGATTCCCGTGTTCTCTTTGGCATTGTTTGGCTGTCTAGACAGAGTGCTATATATCGTCTGTGTGATTTACACAGTAGCTCCACACTGGACCCTCTCCACTGACCCCTGACCTCTCCTCTCACTGACTGGTATGCACAAACACGGCGTAAAAAAAATAATAAAAATTCCTCCGATTTATGTGTATTCCTTTTTACAGGCCCACATACCGCTCTTTTGTCTCACGTTGGATGCAAACAGACAATCCGGAATCACTGTGACGGTTAGCAAACGTGCCCTGGCGTTTAATCAATCCTCACCCTCTCACCTACCCTTGAGCAGGGCACTTCTACTCACACACACACACACACACACACACACTACTCTTGAGGATAGAGGAATTCTGTGCACTGCTGTTGCTTAGTAACGACACAGCTCCGAGCTGCTTCCTGAGTGTGTTTGCCGGTGGCTGCTTAGCGATCCTCTCACAGCTAGCTACAGTATATATACGCATGCCCATTGGCTGGAAGTAGCCATGTATTGGTTCATTCACCACATTAGTCTCCACCCATTATTTTCCGGTGCAATGGACTGCTATCTCTACGTTGATAGATCCTCATCCATCTTCTCCATCGTTTACTTCACGTAAAAGGTTCTGCTGACTGTTTGTAGTAATTGCCACCGGGTATTTCTCACACTGCTTGCGGCCCACTGTCGGAGTCAGACGGAGAGATCCATCTGCTACACCGCTCAGACTTCACACGCAACATTTCCTCAACTGATTTTCCGACACACAGTTCATTAACTCTTAAGTCAACAGCTGAGTTGTACACACCACGCTGTTCCCTCTTCAAACAGTGCTCTGATTCAGGCGTGCTGGCATTCATATCTTAGTGGAGATATGATAAGGCCGTGTGGACTTTTCCCCAGTAATAACGCAGTCTAGTACAGACGCAGTCACAAGGTAGTGACATTATCTAGCAGTGTTACGGCGGATGGCTGTGTTCCCTCAGCTGTTGATATTCTTAAGTTAAGCCAGTCACAGGTGGCATCATGGGCCACACCTCAACAGTTAATGCAGTTCTAATGAAAGGCTCCTGCACATCGTCTGTGCTTGTATGGAGAACTTTGAAGGCGTAGGTACCTGTGGGGGGCTCAATGTTTAGACCCTCAGCCTTTCTTAGAGCTGTGTGAATGTATTAAGATAGAGATGTCGTCTTGTATACAAAGACAACAGACCAATAGAGCACCACACAGCCCCTACTTTTTAGTTATTATTTTCTGATACTGATTCTTTGTTTCGGACTATCCAGACACTTAGAAAGTGTCACTTCAACGAAGACCGAGAGCTCCTCGGACCCTTGTTACACAGAGTGTCCGCGGCCGCGCTGAAGTCATTCAGACCTCGTTCCTCTCCGGCAAACCTCCCGTCGGTGTAGCGCCGGCTGCGCACTGCGTTGCGGAATTCAACCAGACAATCGCAACCCTAAAATATTGTTAAGCTCAGTAAAACCTGGGTTCTCTGTGCTCGGCTCGCCGGCCCTTTGTGCCTCTGAGCCAACTGGGGTTACCCGGTCTTGGGTGTCTACAGATGAAGAGAGGGTTAAAAGCCAGCAGAACACAGTGTGGGACAAAGGAGAGCGAGAGAGGCGTCCCATTGTGGTTCCATTTGAAAGGATTGGGCACTTTTGTCCCCCTTTTGAAATGGCAGATCACGAAAGGATATATCCCAGTGTCCTTAAACAAAGATATCTGGTGTGACTCTAAGCCCTGTCTCTGCTGTTAAATGGGTTGGATGCTGATTGGATGTCAGTGGAAAATACAAGGACACAAAACCCATCTGGTCCCTTCATAAACTCATAAATAAAGTCAGTCTCATATTATTAGATTTGAATACCAAGCTATGTTTCATCAACAGCTGCTCCTATCTTACCTCATAATCTCTCCTTTTTTCTCACTTCAGCCATTCTTGTATCTTATTACAAACTCCCAGCCCGTTGTAATAGCTCTTTCAATCCACTGCACCCAATAATTGTCTTCTTTTACTGGCTTTCAGTCTGTGTTCGGTTGGGTTTTTTGCCTCTATCTCTGACCTAGAATTTACTAAAACTTTCAGTATTGTTTGGGTAATTCTTTTACCAATAATGTCTTTTTTTTGCTGGATGGCAAGTCTGCAGTTAAGGGGTAATCTTTTCTAAATGGCACTAAATAAAGTCCTAAATCCCCTTCCCTCTGGGCATAAGAGGATGAATCCCAGCCGCTATGCGCAGGGCTTACGGAGGTCTGGGAATCTGCCAGGCCCAGGCACACTGTAGCCTCCATAGCCAGGGACAGGTAGGGGAATTTTGGCTTAGGGCTGGACGGAGACTGTCTGGCGTTCTTGGGGAAACTGCCCCATCCTGGTCCGGTAGCCTACTCCAGTGGCTGGCCAGAGCCAAGCCCAGCAGTCCGTCCTCTGAGCGCCGTCAGGCCTTAGCACTCTGCTGTATGAATCTCAACCTCCAACGAGGATGTGCAGATTATTGTAAAGACCACCCACACCATCATCTAGCGGAGACATTTCCGCTGCAAAACTGTCCAGACAGGCCGGTCCGTCCTCGGGATCCTCTCCCACCGAATAACGTTGCCTCCCGTGTCGCAGAAGGACGGCCATATGGTACCGCAACGTATTGAAAGAATCCTTCCCCCCGGTTTTAGGTAAAATGGCCCGCCGCTAATCCGTAATGATTTTAAGAGCTTTTTGTCCTTAACTCCGATAAGCAGAATGCCATCAGCACCCGTCCACAGTTCAAGCGGAGGTCACATTTATTCTGCAGCATTAGTGGAAGACTGTTTGAGTTGTTACAGGTCTGAATTGTTCGGGCCGCTTGGAATGTTTTTAGTGTAAAGAGTGGAGTGTTTGTGCAGTGTGTTTGCAGGACAAGAAAAAGGCATTGGTAAAGTCCTGCTTTGACAACGGGAGTCTTGGTGTGCAGCCGTTTGTTGGTCGATAAATTGTTGCCTATGGAGCGCAGCATTGTACCCGCCCCAAGGGGGTGTTGTGTAATGTATTCAGTCACACTCGGAGACACTGCCTTCTGGTTGTAGTCAAAGCTATGAGGTAATCTGAATTGGGTCCATAAAATAGAACCCAACCTTCAGCAGCAATGAAGTGGATGGTTTTATTTTCAGTATTTATGGCGCTTGATTCCTCATATTGCAAAGCCTACACTTACATTTGCTATACGCAGTTAGATTTATACCTTTTGAAATACCCCTAGGTTATATGGATTTCTTTAAAACAGTCACAGAAGTCAAGATTGCACATAAGGAAGCTGTACGGCAGCCAAGCAGGGTCGTGATTCTTCCAATGTAATCCAATTACTGAAGACCAGGGCCAGATCCGGCAGGAGTCCATGCTGTAAGCAGAGGATGAGGTCATAGTAATACAACAGGGTTCACTCAGGGAATACACCAGTCTCCAGTTTCCCTTCGCCTGCACGGCATGATGACTGTAAACTCATATAAATCTGTCAACAAAGAAGCCAGTGTGTGTGCACGTGACGGAGCTAGAAATACACTTCTACTTATCCCTTCTCCTACATGTCTTTATTGTGTGGTTTCATTGTCTCTCTCATCCCAGTTTGTACTTCCACCAACTGGTTCAATCCAAACACTTCATTTGTAAGCCTATTTTTGAGATTTAATCTGTTATTTTTGTATTAAATAGATGAGAAATATTATTTGTGGGGGTTTTTTATGGCCAAAACAACACTAGTGTGGGGTACGTTTGCTCTACTTACTACCCTGTTGTAAAGCTAACTCTATTTCCCATGTTTGTTACATCATGTCTGAGGATGGATTCTTTATTTTCCCATCTCGACCCATGGTCCAGTTCGCCCGAGGCCCGTGTGTATACCGCTGTTCAGTTTAGTTATCGCCAACTTACCCAGAGCAAGGCCGGCTCGTATGTATTTATATTGAGACACTGGTTCCTTATATAAACGCATGAATCCGCTATAGGCATGTGGGCAGAGTACACGTTTGTTTTCGACCCCGCCTGAGGCATTCCTTTATTAGAGTCTAGATTGAGTCCGTGGGTTGTATCCGAGTGCCCACAAACCTTCCTTATCTTTTGTGCAACATGATTGACACAGAAGGACACCCTCATAAAGACGGCGAAGCTCCACTCCATCAAATCTTTCTTCTTCCTTCTATTGAAATGAAGTCTGGTCTCGCCCCCCGCTCTGCATCCTGTTTACTTGTGAGGAGCCTGGCTTTTTATAGCAGATAGGAAGTGTATGAAACACGTCTCTGTATCAGTCCGGATGTCTTTTTAGTGGATCAGAGGAAAGTCTGCTTTAGTAATCGGCAGACTTCACTAACATCCCAGATGCATTGGGAACTTTTTAAATACTGGTTAGGGGGGGATTTGCAAGTTTCCAATCCATAAAGTAATCTGATCCCTTCGTGCACATCAAGCATTCATTAAATCGTTCTTTCTTTTTTTTCATGACATCATGAAATCAGAGGTCCACGTTTGCCCATATTGTGAGACGCTTTACTTTCCTGGGCTTTGACACACGAAGAGTAAATTGAGGTTTTGCCCTCGGCAGTGTTTTTATCCCCTTGAGTTGAATATAAACAATAGATATGAGATGGGGGTGCAACAATTATTAGCATATATGAATAGCAGGAATAAGCCTGTGGTTGCTATAAGTGGACAGATGGTGGTTGCCCAGTTCCCACCCACAGATACACACACACACACACACACACACACACACACACATGCACACATATGACTTGCCATATCCTCCAACTAACGCATCCCTCTCTGGCTCCTCTGAAATTCTACATGCTCCCCTCGTCTCAAACTATCTCCTAGCTGGGCTCCCATCTCGCCTAAATTAATTGAACCGGAGGGCAGATTCTGAAAACGTCTCCTTATTTCAATAGGATTTCTATTCAAACATCAGCAAACCCAATTTCAAAAGGGTCGTCACTTCGCCCCGGGGGTCCTTTTTTAACTTCAACACCCCAGTGGAATCGGAGAACAGGAGTATGTCACGTACAATCTATCTGCACTCCATACCCACTCCCCACTCCTCCTTCCCCAGGCTCCCATTGTAAATAGGCTAGTGGGTCCCCCCCCCCCCCCCGTCGCAGTGTGTCGTACCCGAGTCTCATGGAGCCCACGCTTTGAAACCCTCCTGCACGGTTGAGCAGGGGAGTCACAGAGGGGGAGGAATTGGGAATAGAGCCGGGGTATCGGGGAGGGGGTTTGCCTGTACAGCAATAACAACATTAGAGTTCGGGCTCAAAGAGAGGAGGGGCTTTAATTGGTTGTGTGCCAGTCTCTCAGGGGTCCTTGAGAAATGGGGAGAGCAGCCAGAGAAAAGGGAGAGAGAGGTTTGGGAGGGAGGGACACCGGGCAATGCCTGAGTTTCCTGTGGGAACCAGCTCACTCTTTTTTTTTTTTTAAATGGAGGAAGAATAGGGGTTCCTCTATCAGCTGGCTTAATGAGTTTAAAGAGCCGGGACTTTAAATGGAGAATAACCAGCTGTCTACTTTCTTTCCTGTACAAACGGCTTAATAAATATGTATCTCATGAAAGAGAGGAATGATGTTCAGGACTTAAAGGCATCGTGTTGCACTTTCATCTCTTTTCATCAGCTTACCTGAATGCTCTGTTGTTAGAGAGAAAAGTATTGTGCTGATGACATGGAAGAATAGAACGGATTGTGTAATGCAGACAATCATATATTCGTGCAACTTGTGCTGTTTTACTATTATATCTGCACACATATTATTTACTATATGCACAGTAGTGGTGAGGCTATGAGTCGTCACCCCCCCCCCCCCCCCCCCCCACCCCCACCACCATTATTCACAAACCTGACACGGCCTCATATGGTCGGCTTGCCACCCTGACCCAAGATTTAACCTCACCGGTAGAGAGAACGATGTGTGTGCACAGTCACAAACAGGATTTAATTACTGCACATGGGGGGGGTCAGTCATTAGTCTCTGTCTGGCAAGGAGCAGAGGCAGGACCTGCCCAGGAGACCATCTTCTGGGTTTAGTAGGATGAACAGAGAGATAACGTTGGCCTTGTTCTGTGAGTGGAGGAAAATGAGATCAGAAGTGATGAATAGTTGCATTGAAGTGGCGACATATGAGATATGAGGGAAACCTCAGGAAGGAGGTTCTACAGTCCCCCCCCCCCCCCCCCCCCCCCCCCCATCCTGTCTATGCTTCATCCGGATTGATTCGACGTGTCTGGGCGCTAATGGATGAGTCTAGAATGATGGAGGAACTGCATTAGGGTCTCATATACAACATTAATGTAATAAATGATTACTGTTGAGCTTAAATGGCGGCAGGCTTTCTCCCATAACAAATAAATTCAACGTCTTTCACCTCCCCCCCCCTTCTTCCTGCAAACACAACATTTTGGAGGAAAATGGAATTTTGTGTGTGTTCATATGTGTGCCCCAGCTGCAGCCTCCGCTGCCCCCCCCTCCTCTCCGTCATTTATGTCAATAACAGCGAGGGGCTGATGGGCCGTGGAAGTCGTGCGTTAAAGCTCCACAGGGAGCCGTTTCCTCGGGGACAATATGCTGAAATACACACTCTGAATAGAGACTCGGTCTTATTCACTGCTTGTTTGCTACGACGTACGCTCGGCCTTACGGCAAAGAGCAGAAACGACAAATAATACAAATACTTATATGCAAGCTCTTTGTGCTACAAGCAAATCTGAGATGGGAGCGGCATGGCACTCCGGTGGAGGAGGGAGGAGAGCAATCTGTGCTCTGAAACCGCCATCTGTGCCGGTGGTGCCATCTCTACCGGCCGCCGCTCGCTCTGTCACTGTAATTGGTGTGGCAACCATGGCGACGGCGGTTCCCCCTTGGGGGTGCGGGCGCGTGGACCTGAGAGATCTGATCTAGCCACACCGGGTCAGACAGACAGGGAGGCAGACAGACAGGCAGACGGGCTCAGATAAGGCTGACTTTGCATTGCAAATGACTGAGGTTGTGAATGCCTTCAACTGGAGGCGGTATGGAACATCGATAAAGACCTCAAGAGTCCAGCTCAGACGCCGATATGGTGGTACAATATATATCTCAGACCTATTGAGTCTCTGCCCCCCCCCCCCCCCCGGACAATGGGGCCCGACAAACAGATGCTTCCTTGCGATTAATTGACTGATTTAAATACTGAAGACCCCGTAGTTCATCTCGCCCGTACAGACGGGTTCTCATGGCGTCCGAGAAGAGAGAAACAGTAACTCAAGTCGAGACGAGCCTTTCTCTGGAAACACTTGGAGCAGCTTTTTCTCTCAATGTTGACGGCGGAACTTGGTTTGTTTTTGGACTCGGCTTGTATTTCACTCATGAGTGGTGTGAAAAATGACTTTTTCTCATTACTCGACCTATTCTTCTGTAGCATGTAGACGCTGCGTTCGTCGTATGTATCGTATCCACTGAAGGCTTAATAAACTGTGCGCTCACACTCCCACTGCCAGAGGCATAGTGACTGTTTTTCCCTGGTAATAACAGGAGTCAGCTCATGAACACCACCAGTATTTAGTGCCTTCAGGCTGACGCAGACACTATAATGGCAGCGGGTGGCTTGATTGTCTTCTCTTTGCAGGTGTTTCACCTTTTCTATGAAGCGGGTATATGTTTCTCCCGTCTCTGACATATGATGAATATAGATCAGCGTCGTGTTGGAACACGAGGTCTGATCTGCGTTATTAATGCCGAGTCCAGATTAGTGGCCGATGTGAAGTCGGAATA
>CM051697.1:4909384-4989384 GCA_028022725.1 Lycodopsis pacificus | reverse complement strand
GGCAGTGTTTTTGGGAGGTTTTTGAGTCCCCGGCTGAACCGCAGCAGCAGAGATTAGTGTCACTTTAATCACAAAGCAAACTTGTGTCGGTTACAGTTCTTCTTCATCCTCTGATTTGCATATATAGTTTTATAGTATCAACAGTGAATTAAACACATAACCTCCCATATTTCTAAAAACTATAGCGTCTCAATAACGACTCTTTTCCTCCTGTATTGTGTCTCCAGGCCTTCGGACACGCCTACTCCAACCACAGGAAGGTGGCAGCGGATGGAGAGAGCCGTGAGGAGTCTCTCATCCAGGAGTCGGCCTGTAAGGAGGCCTACTACGAGCAGAGGGTCCTGGAGCTGCAGGCGGAGCTCCGCCAGGCGCGCAACATCCTCACCAATACCCAGTCTGAGAACGAACGCCTGAACACCATCTCCCAGGACATGAGAGAGGTAAGAGTCGCGCATACGCAACCAGAATCAGAGCACAAATATTCCACAATGTATTCTGTGCAGTTCAGTCGGCTGGATATGTGTCGTAGGAAGCTACTAATGCACACTGCACACGTGATGTGTGAGAGGTCAACAAGAGGATGAAGTCATTTCTAAGAGTCTTACTGTTCATCAGAAGACGCTGTTTCCTGGTGGTTCTCTTTTCCTGCGTCAATGCTTTGAAATTGAACTCCCTTCCCAGTTGAAGCAGAGGTCTGCTGCTGTTTGCCTGCAGCTGTTGAGAACAACGGGTGTGTTTGTTGTTGTTTAGGTCTGAAGCTGCAGAAAACATAACGGATATTAATCACTGATCAATCTCAAGCCCTGTGTAGTCCCAGGAGGAAACTAGGAAAAAAAAAATATATATATATATATGTTTTTTCTTTAGTGTTACATAATTACTGCAGCTGCCTTCATTCACCTCAGATACGTTGACGTTTGCTCCCCAGGCCTGTACTGTTCAGGGTGTAATTGCAGAGTCCACAACTGTTGTGTTCCTGACATGCTAAGACAAGACTAACCGCACTGTAATGACTTCAGAGACCGGGCGGTTTGAAGCAACACCTTGCCTTCCAGCCTCGTGCGATACGCTCCGCTCCTAATGTGATGCAGGGCGGAGTCATAATTACAGATGGAAGAAAAACACAGGTTCCATGGGAAACATGCTCTGATGCAAAAGATGGCACGACTCCACCTGAAGAATGAATCGGTTATTAATATCTTCAATTTGTGTGAACCGTTGAATGACGGCTGTGGCGTTGGTGACATGCCTGATGATAGCAGCTCCTCCTCAAACCGGCCTTTTATTAACTGAACAAGCCGTGTCTAAATCTGAGCATGGAGCCTTCACAGATTCCAGCAAACATTTCTCATATTCTCTCCTGAGCTTCCCTGATTATCACAACGCTGACCTTTTTATTGTCTGCGCCCCACATTGGACCCGTTCACTGCTGCCATTTCCATATACTCACAGCTAATTTACCTCATTAGAAGAGTCCTGTCAATGACTTTTGCATTGACAGGAGAGCCGTACAGGTTGAAACGGACTGAGAAATGTGCGAAGCTTTGAAGAAGCCTGTTTGACGCAAAGAGAGAGGGAGACGTGAAAGGATGAAAAGAGCCTCTCACCATCAGAAGCGCTTCTTTGGCCCACGCTCCCTCGGCAGCCGTGCACCAGCTGGAATGCTAAAGACGGGGGAGCAGCTTTGAAGTCGCAGCTTGTTTCGAGGAGGTCGGCTGTGTGAGAAGAGAAGGAACAGGCGACTCTTGTTCAATTGAACTTGATTTATTTGACGCGTCTCTAGGTAGGTGCACGGTGCATCACGTACTGCACCAGGAAGGAGCTCAACTGCATGTTGGTGCTGAAACACCGGCATCGTTACCCGTTCCGTGCATCCCTCTCCACCCATGCACCAAATAGGCCCATGTGCTTCTGTGCTTCACATTCTGCATCATGACAGTCAGCCCTGCTCTCTGTGTGATGCTCCCACTAAACCCATCAGTATTCCAAATCGTCCTGTGTTTGTGCACAGCAGATTTAGCTGAGTCCTCTGTTTTTGCAGGTCAAGTTGGTAATTCGGGGGGGGGGGGGGGGAGTTAAAAGAGGGCTCCCCTTCAGAGTGAGTCTAAAATCTTTGGCAGGCAGCTGCAGGGACCGCTGCTGTTTACCGTGAGTCACTGCTTGAGGCAGATGTCAGCAGCTTTTTTTTTTTTTTACGACGATTAGTGAGAGACTTAAAAACGGCATGTCCCTCAAAACGACTTAAGTTTCGGAAAGCTCTACATTCCGCTATAATTAGGTCAGCTGCTGCTCAGCTCTTAGTCTAAGTTGGTATAATTTGGGCATATTGGAAGCCAGATGTGCCTCACCAAACACGAGTTACCCGGTATAAAACTTAACTACCTGCAGTCGTTCGAAGAGTTAACTTAAACATTATTACTTCATATAAAGATATTATTCCTCTTTAATCTCCTAATATTATTTAGAAATGAGCACAGTGTTTCTCGCATGTCTGGTCTACAGCTTCGGTGCATGATGGCTTTTCTGCAGGTACCGTTCCCATTACAAACACCCTGATGCGGCAGTCTGCTCTAATTGGCAGGATAAAAGGGGCCCGGAGTGTAAATTGGCCCGTGTATGGAAGATAATGACACCCTTCTAATGGTACTTCTGTGGGTGCTAGGAGGAGGAGTGTGTGTGTGGCAGGCAAATGGAGGGAGCCTGGGCACTGAAGCTGGCATTGTGACCAGACTGACAGGTCTGAAAAGAGGCCTTTGTCTCCCGGGTTTCAAATTAGCCCAAATAGCCCAGGCAGGGAGAGAAAGGGAGGAGAGGAGGGGGCACTAGGAGTTCTAAAATCCATTGGAGAAGGAGAAAGGCTTAATGAGAGTAAACTCGGCACCAGTGGTGGACCGGGCTGCTTTTCTGGGCCAGCCTGGCTAATCATATTGGGTCAGGAGGTTGATTAGATGACTCAGTTTGATCAGGGAATGCAACTGACAGTTGGGCTGTAACTGTTGCCTTTTGTTTGTGGCTGAAATTGGGGGGATTTGTTTTTCTGCTCCTGCACATCTACACGGTTCCTCTGGAAGGAGCTGAAAGAAGGCTTCCACACGTGTCCCTCTGTGTGTTGTTCACATATTCATCACGAGATGATGTCATTGTTCTACAGATCTGGAGGCTTCGGTGTAAAACGGCGCTGGTCTTTGTAGTTGGCCCGTTCATTCGCAACCATTTAGTTGCAGCGCTTCAGCTGGGCACCGACTTCACGTTCAACCCTGCCGGGCAGTGATTCCATGCCAGAGACTCGAACGTCAGCCCCGAGCGCCGATGAGACGCATTTCACTGCTACGCTGCAGTCTACAGGATTAAACCTCCACAAAGAGCCAGTAACGTTGTAAGGAGGCGCACTCTAATAGGCATGACTTCATTAAATTCAGTCGCATGTCTTGAGAGAAATGTGCCTACAGTGATGGCTGCCACTGTCCTTGCAGAATGGGAATCCCCATTGTCTGCCTCTTTTAGGAAATTATCAAAGCAGAGCCAAAGATAGAAACGCTCATAAAAAACATAATGGATTTCCACCTCAGCATCACCACATGATTGCTTGCAGCACTTCCTTTCTACATGTGCGTCACTCAGGATGCTGTGCTGGAACCGTTGTCATCCTGAAGTGATTCGCTTACGCGGACCATTTTCCATACAAAGACATAATTTATGGTGTTGTGCTGTTTGTCAATCACCATTATGTGCAGGCCATTCACATGTTAAACATGATTTGGTTTTTCCACCTCATTGACACGATCGACCGAGCTGTCAGACGTCGGGCTTTCCCCTTAATTTAAGTGCTGCATCAACTGGCCTGATTAAACGGGGAAATTACGGAGGGGGGGGGGGGCATCTGCATTGATGGGATGAGTTCAAGAGGTCGGAGGAGGGCAGAAGTGTAACGCTCATTGAGAGGAAGGCCTTTGTATTTATTGCAATCAGAAGACATGAGAGTGCAGGTTTTCAGTGGAGCAGATCGACATGAGAGCAGGATTTTTAGTCGTCATGTGGTCACAGCATAGAAATAGAGTAGACGTAGAACGGACATTTCCATTCAAATCAACGTAGCAGGAAATTCACAGCGGCGGCCATTTTTATGTGTACTTTAATGCTACACATGTTACAGAAAATGAGCCTCTTGGTGGGCCGCTGGCCAGAGGCAGCACCGGGTCTAGAAGTCCTTACGTCCCACTTTCAGCTGCTCCCGAGAAGGAGAAGCTAACTAGCCTCCTAGCCAGCCCGCTCTCTTCCCGGTGAGCATCGACCACACTTCACAGCTCCACTGACATGTGTTGCCCCCAAAACAACATGTTCTTTTCTTACTAGTCAAAATGACCGCGGTAAACGGTCCGATGTCCGTTCTACTCCTATTCTATTTCTATGTCTGACACGTTACCTTGATTATGGAAAGGTCAGAGTTGAGTGGTAAAGAGATCCAAGGACGGTTGCTCTTTGTTCCCTGGTGTCATCGTCTGACGTGAGGCTAATGTAACAGGACTCCTAGAGGGCTCTGGGGTGTTGATGTCGACTGCCTTATTATTCCTTGAGACAGATCACCTCCCGTCATGTGCTAGTTGGAGGGGGTGGGCAGCAAGAAAAGACAAACGGAAAAGGTTGAAAAATTGGTCTCTGGGGAATAAGACTGATACGGCAGAGGAACATGGCAAGAAGAGGTATGAAAACTCACACGTGCCGCTTCGGTTTCCATTTTTGCGCCAGCCTGTGAGCGACCCACAAATGACTCTATAGCCTCCAGATGTTTTGCAGGTTATCTGAGCACGGCACCCAACATCCCCATAATCTCACTTCCACCCCAGCTAGCCGCCTCATGAGTGGCACGTCTCACAGATTGATGGCGGTGCCTCTCTCAAATACATTTGGAAGACGTGCCATTGATCCCTAATAATGTTGGTCCTCTGGGCTCGGCTTTAAGGAAGCTCTGACAGTGTGTCGATCTTGATTTAAGCCCCCGGCTCACAGCGCCAAAGAGGTTTCCCCGTCCCGGATCAATGGATCCTCATAAATCAACCACAAACAGGCCAACACATTCACTCCAGCTAATGGGTGTGCATATTCTCACGTGCACGTCTCTCCGCTTTCATCGAAACAACCTCAAAATCTCTAATTCGCTGTTGAGTGCATGCAGGCTCTTCAACAGCGACGCGCTGGACATAGTACCATCGGCCAGGCGCCCACGGGGCTCCTTTCACTTTTTACTTTTGAATTGTCTCGTTGAAAAGTGTGACCCCCGACTTGTGTTTTGTCTCCGTAATGGAGTCTGGGTGGGCTGAAGAGAGTGACAATCGCTTGCAGCGAAGAAGAGGATAAAAGCAGATCTGCTTTCAGCCACATTCTCAACGCGTGACAGTAGCGATAGGCCCCCGAGCTTCATTATTCCTTTGCTCCGTCTAAAGCTACGCTGGGGGAGGGGTTGAGCTGTGGCGCATCTGTGATTCATTTGTCGTCTCTCCTGAAGGTGATCCTGCGATGTTCTCGGCTTCGTAGAGTTCGATTTAACTCATGCTGACGTGACCCTGACTGCTGCAGAGCCTGCAGGACATAGAAAGTTGTTTTGTCATCAGTTTACTGAAGTGCTCAGTGGAGCACAACATCACCAGAGATCTACAAGCAGAAGGGAACATGGCCGTCCCTATATCGTAGGAGGAAGGAATTCAACTGTGACTGATACATGGCCTCTAAAACCACACTGACACATGCAGAGGAGGAGAGGAGAGGAGAGGAGAGGAGAGGAGAGGAGAGGAGAGGAGAGGAGAGGAGAGGAGAGGAGAGGAGGTGTGGGGGTTGGAAAAATGAGAGCAGAATTGTTGGTGGAAAAAGCGAAATGGAGGTCAGTGGTTTTAGAAAGAGAAGCAGAGAAAGTGGGTTAGAAAAGAAGCAGCATTGACCTGCTCTTGGTGTTATTCCATTTGGGAACCCCTCTGCACTTTGCAATAGTTTGTAGAAATCCAGCGCATGTGCATTTTGCTGAAGTGCACAGTGGGATGGAGAGTGAAAACGAGGTCAGTGGAGCGAGAGTGCAAGAGAGAAAATAAAAACAAGATAAAACCATAGTGATATTTAGTCTGTGCTGTCACATCAATAATACAGACTTGGGCAGCACTTTCAAGGGAACCAAACCAGGGAGTGAAAAGCTAGTGTGGATTAGCAGAAATCCATATTTACAAAATCTCTCTGGAGTTATTAAGAACTGAGCGGAGCTTTTAACACGGCATTAAAACATTCCTAATCTACACTTGAGTTAAGCCTGAAACTTTGCCACCGTGGCTTACTGAGCGACGGCGTCGAGGTTATAGCGGCTCAAACACGTTGAGAAATGACTCTGAGCTTTATGCATTTAAGCAGGCTCAACCCCACTGCGCTGTCAGAAGCAGTTTAATGGCGAAAAAGAAAGCTTTGGAGTTGAAAGTGGTAGATTTCAAACGGTGCAGTTGGAAGAAGCTCTGACCGACAGAAATGTGTGCTGCTCTTGTGACATCTTGCAGCACCGTATGAACAGAGAGAGGGCTCATTGGAGCAGAAGATGGTGTGCTTTATCATGCGTGTACACATGCATGCACTGCCCCTCACTGTGCCTTTAAACATCTCATGTATGATTATGGTATTCCTCTACAACCCACCCACTTTGCATGGAAGTGACACATTTGTCTGCGTGCGTGTGTGTGGGCGGATTCAAGCAGCTGTTAAGACGTCACCTGTAGTGACAGCAGGCGGTGGAGGAGGGGGGCGGGTCCTCACGAACCACACACAGGCCCACGCTCATAAAAGGCCCCCCCCACACACACACACACACACACACACACACAGATACCACAATGTATTTCAAACATTCCCAGGAGAGGTGTGCGCTCCTCGTGATTAAATGCTGTTCACCCTTTATAGCGGGGGGGGTGCACATGGCCACCGCAAACCCTGATGAGTTTACTCAAATCAGCGTCCGTCAAATCAGCGTCCGTCAAACAGCGGCTCGGTGTAAAAGCCACCCCCGGTCTCTGAGGGGCTCAGTGCAGCAGAGGATGTGGAGGCGAGGTGAAAGGTCAAGGCCCCGTTATGCATTGTAATCAGATTGGAGGAGGATGATAATCGGGTTCAGCGGTGGCACTGAGCCTCCAGCTGAGGCACATCACCCTGGCCAGGAAAAGACTCCAACAACCAGCTGGCACAGCTTTGTGGAGTCAAAAACAAGAGATTACTTAGTGTGGACGATTATGCTGATGTTCTTAATAAAATAGTTGTAAATGTAGTTTGATAGTCCAAAAGCATACAACTGGAATATCTGAATCTATTCACGGTTTGACTGATTCCAGCTCTTTTTTTTTTTTTGCTTTAATTCACATTTCTCTCAGAAGTCAGGACCGCTGCACGGAGGCTTGGCGGTACGACTGATCAGTATTGTAAGCTCATGCATTATGCAGCAATGCACCAACACCGGGGCTTCCGCACAGCAAACGCCCACCACGCTCATCAGACATGCGCAGAAACACCCCGATGAATATTAATGCACCTTCAAACGTCAACTCAGCTCCACACACACCGATTAATTATTACACGGAGCAAACGAGGAGCGCGTACTCGTCACCAGCGGGGATCCAGCTGCAGCATGTTTGTGAGTAAAGTCCTCCCTCAGGAAGCCAAACAAGCCATAAATCAAATTATAGAGCAACAATAACAAATTGTTTATGTTGCTTGATAGTCTCCAGAGTCACATTAGAGAGAGAGCGTGGTTATTAATAAAGCTGTATTACTATTTATACTATACTCTGTTGTCAATAGTGTGTGACTAGTTGTCTTTAAAAACACAGCGTGTAGTTAGTTTCAGGCGATTATACTCTGATGAAAACAAAGTTATTAATATTAGATTCTATTTCTGCCAATAGATCCTACGAAATGCTACACACTGTGTATTTAATGGGGTCTGAGCACATCACCGTTGAGGGGATCAGACTTGTGGCCCTTCTAGTTGTTAAAAGCTGTTTCTAGCCATCGGGATACGCGTCGCCACCAGCTTATCACCCGCTCGCTTTCCATAAGTAATAACACTGAAATGAATATACGTCCACAAAGCGAAAGCCTCTCGGGGTTGACTTCTTGCGGTCCGAGAGCAGGGGTTGTGATGCGGCCCGGCCTCGTGGTCCCAGCGTGAGAGGAAGGGGCCGCCTGGCACGGCATCGGGAGGCTAATTGTCCCGCTGGTGTGAGGTTCTATTTGCCAACTCTCCTGAGAGGAAGACACGCATCACACACACACTCAGCCACAAACACACACGCATGCAAATCCTGACCACACTGTAGACACAGAGACTGTTGTTCTTCTCTTGCTGCCTCGCACACGTAAATATTCTGCACTTTGCAGGAGGTGACGACGCTGACTGTGCGTTTCATCAAATCCACGCAGACGTGGTCGTGAGGACACGGGGCTCAGAGGGGCCGATCAGATCCTTCAGTCTGTGCCGGGGGAAGGGTCTCTCTTATGCCTCTTACCTCTCCTACCTTTTATAGAATTAATGGTGCCTTTCCTGAGGAGCAAGAGAGCGCCAGCTGCACTTACAGTACACACGAGTTAACTGAGTTAGAATTTTTTTCCAATTGAAATCCAGACACTTTTTGCATTGCCTCTGATTTCCACAATTTGCACTGATCAGTCCTTGTATCCGTCTGTATAGAGACGCCAAGCTCCTCGATAGAAAATTAGACCAGTAGAGTGCTTCCTGGCCGTTGAATGCCTGTCATTGGAGAGATAAGTAGGCTTCAGTCTCTGCGGTGCCATCGGAGCTGGCAGGCTGGCACACTTGTGGCCCACTGCCCAGAGGGACACCTGGCACCGCCCTCTCAGCACGAACAGGCACACACACACACACACACACACACACACACGCACACACACACACACTCGACTGGTTTGGGCAGGTGGGAGCCCATTCTTATCCAGCAAGATTTAGAGCGTTAACGAGCCAATGTCGATCGATATCCCATCAAGCGCCGTCTCTCCCACACTCGGTCAAACCAGATTGGAGTAGTGGTCGCTGACTGCTCTTCCTCTCCTCCCTCCCTCTTCCTCCTTTTTGGCCCCACAGAACGGCCAGATGGTGGAGCTGCAGAGGAATCAGCTGCGTGACGACGTCAAGGAGTACAAGTTCCGGGAGGCTCGTCTGCTGCAGGACTACACCGAGCTGGAGGAGGAGAACATCTCGCTGCAGAAGCAGGTCTCCGTGCTGAAGCAGAGCCAGGTGAGGACGGAGCAGGGCTGCAGCTGTAGATGCACCACGTTTAATTAGGGGCAGTGCACCTGTTGCGTCTGAGAAACGCTCGGAAAGCGCCAGCCGGGCGCTGCTGTAGTGCCTGACGTTACTCGGCAACCAAAAACCTGCACGCTGCGACGATGATGAGGATGCAGTTGTGGCGCTTTAGCAGTAAGCCTCACTGACTAAACCAAACGCAGTCAAAAGAAAGCCCAGTAAATCCCTCACAGTAGCTTTACTGCTCCATTTGTCTGACCTTTCAACGCCACGTTGTGACTCCAGTAAGTCAAATAATCCGTGCAACAGATCGTAAAGATCTGGGTCGCCCGTCACTGAAATGATTAACTTCTCCTCCAGATATTTACCGTAGACTGGTATTTATGGAAGAAAGAAAAGATGTGACTGGTTGCTCCTGGTGACAATTTTTATTTCGTGGCACTTTGAAAAAATAGGCGCTTGGGAACGTTCTGCACGTCTACATTTGAAACAATGATTCTTCTTATTTTACACACATGTAGCATCTCAGAAGCCCGACAGGCCCTCCACCTCCCACTCATCGGCTCTGCTTCGTGTGCTGATTAGACGGTGCAAAGAAACATGAGCGATTTTAATATTCAGATTTAATTACAATAATAAAAACATCCTCTGATACGGTCTAGAGATGAGCAGCTGCCGTCTGGTTGTAGAAGTGTTTGACAGACTCTTTAACAGCTCTCATTCTTTGGACAGAGATTCTCACGCCTGGTGGTTGAACACACACTTCCTGGTGTTAGTCAAATGAGTGGAAAGACAAAAAACGAATCCCCTTCGCACATCTGCAAACATAAAACAAGAGCTGAATATCCAAGTAGGACATTTCCATTTGATGCCAGCTTTTATGCTTGAGCTGTTAATTCTTTCCATTTCCATCCTTTTTGTGGTTTGCCACACAAGAGCCAGCCTGACGGCTCATGTTCACTGGAGCTGCATCTAGAACCTAGAACACTCATTGAAGGTGTCTCCTCTCCTCCTCTCTTTTCCCCAGGTGGAGTTTGAGGGTTTGAAGCATGAGATCCGTCGTCTGGAGGAGGACACTCAGTTCCTGAACAGCCAGCTGGAGGACGCCATCCGACTGAAAGAGATCGCCGAGCGTCAGCTCGGTGAGGCCCTGGAGACCATCAAGACTGAGCGTGAGCTGAAGGCGTCCCTGAGGAAAGAGCTCTCCCACTACATGAGCATTGGAGACACGCTTTGTCACAGGTAAAAAAGATAAAAAAAGCACACAAACAAGGCGCTCACAGGCCTCGGTCCACACCGCAAGGAGCACGAAGTGACGCTCTGCACCCCTCTGTTCCTCCCAGTCCTCTCAGCATCTCTCTGGATGGACTCAAGTTCAGCGACGACGCCGGCACCGAGCCCAACAACGACGAGGCTCTCCACGGGTACGAGAACGGCTTCACCAAGCTGGCCAATGCCATCACCTGCGACAACCGCATCCCCGCGCCCAAGAAGGACGAGCTGTTCCATCCTGCGCCCAGCCTGGTGGACGACCTGCTGAGCGAACTCAACATCTCGGAGATCCAGAAGCTCAAACAGCAGCTGATGCAGGTTTGTTGTTCACCAATGAAAACATTGTCTGTTAACAGTGGAGGAGATCGCAGAACTCTACGATCCACTTTAAGGGATTAATAACTGTCCATTCTGCAGATAAATGACAATCGATTGCAATCTCACAGATTGGGGTGTAAATGACTTGTTTCTGCAGTGTGTGCGTAGTGAGAGAATCAAGAGCAAGATAATGAGTCAAAAGCAAAAAAAACACCTTGAATATCTCTCTAGATGTTCTTGATATGAGAATAGATTGGTGACCACAAAGCCAGTTAACCACAAGTTAACTAGTCTTTGCTTGTAGTGTGGAGGTGTGTCTGAAAGAGTCAGTAGATCCTGACCTGCTGCAGGGATCTAAATCCCCTTCTAGCAAAGTTAATCCACGGACACACACACACACACACACACACACACACACACACACACACACACCCTTCAGGCTCTGCTGGGCTGCGAGGCGGCGGGTGGTGGCACCAGTGGACCTGCCATCTGCTTGCTCATCACCTCATGAGTCCAAGGCCGCGGCTGATTGGGCCCCATGGTTTCCAGAAAGTATGGAGAACCTGTGGATAATCACTGAGGTCTAAAAGATTAATGTCTTTTTTTCCCCCATCAAACATAAACGCGGATGCTGGATTAATAAAGTAAAGTCAAAGTTACCTCAAAGCTGCCCTGCTCTGGGCACCGTTCTGGTCCTCGGCCCGGCTGTGACAAAGCGCCGTGTTTGATGTGACCCAGCAGCGTGTCATGCCGCCGGCTGAAGCCTCCTGCCGGGTCATTCCACACATTCCAGGCAGGCAGCAGAGCAGAGCGAACGAAAAGGCTTCCTTTACTCATCAAGCCACTCTGTTCCTATCCTGCCGCATCTCACTCTATTGATCAGGTACTCAATGATCGATCCTAGACGTCCGCTCCTCGGATATCACCCTGCTAGTCCCTGGTGATGTATAGCAACATCCAACAGGGCTTCTGCAGGAGGAGGATGGGCAGTGATGTTTGTAAGCTGTCCACAAGCCTTCTTCCAAATTTACCTCATGTTGTAAATATGACTCTATGATTATTTATCTAAATATTAGTGGACTTATGAAAAGCTTTCTGCGTTAACGGTTTTTAACATTAGATATAAGGAATGTTCAGACTGATCGTCATTCTGTATTCCTCATAATAAACAGATGAGCGTGCACACCAGACTTTTACATTATTTACTGCTCAGCTTCTGAAATGGCTCAGTGCTTACCTCAGCACGGCTGTGTGCATGTGTGTAAGACGAGCCGTCCAGTGACTCTGCCAGCGCTGACCTGAGCCCGGTCCAGCAGATCGTCACGGTCGTGCTGACTCTGATGCTGGGCTTCTGGCCACTGCGCCTCACATACCTGAGCAAACACAAGCCTGATAGTGGGCAGAGTTACATGACAGATAATCCACTGGTTTTAAAGTGATCTATTTTCAGAAGCGGGAATCGGCGCGTGCAATAAGCCAAGCGGAGAGTACTGCGCTTTCATTGCAGACGATGACGTCCCGTCTTATCGCCCTCTGTGTCTCTGCCTCTCTCTCTCCTCAGATGGAGCGGGAGAAGGTCAACCTGCTGTCCACCCTGCAGGACTCCCAGAAACAGCTGGAGCAGGTGAACGGCGCTCTGTCCGAGCACCAGGAGAAGGTCAACCGCCTCACCGAGAACCTCAGCGCCATGCGCAAGCTCCAGGCCAGCAAGGAGCGCCAGTCCGCCTTGGACAACGAGAAAGAACGCGACAGCAATGAAGACGGAGACTACTACGAGGTGGACATCAATGGACCGGAGATTCTGGAGTGCAAGTACAAGGTACAAGGTCTCCTTATAGTGGACAGAATGTCTTCTTGGTTTATACTCGGCTGTATGTATTCTCAACCGTTGATCTTGCTTTGCATAGGTCGCTGTGTCTGAAGCAGGAGAGCTGAAGGAGGAACTGAAGTCTCTGAAGACAGAATACCAGGCCTGTCAGTCGAGTTACGAAGAGGAGCGCACCCGTCTGGAGATCGACGTCACAACGCTGGAAGGGAAGCTGGCGACTCTGGAGAAGACCAGCCACACCGAGAGAGTAGAGAAGGCCAAGCTGGAGAAGGAAGTGCGCAAGGTGAGATGACGTTTTGAGAAATATTGAAATAGTTTTTCGGAACTTTGTAAGACAAAAAAAAGAACGTGCTTAATTGACGTCTTTCTCGCCGCGTCCTCAGTTGAGCGACGTGGCAGGCGAGTCCCAGGGCAGTCTGAGTGTGGCACAGGACGAGCTGGTCACCTTCAGCGAAGAACTGGCCACCCTCTACAACCACGTCTGCATGTGCAACAACGAGACACCCAACCGCGTCATGCTCGACTTCTACAAGCAGGGCAAGGGCGGCCGGAGCAGCCCAGAGGGCCGTGGTCGCCGCTCCCCCATTCTGCTCACCAAGGGCCTCTTCCCCGAGCCCGGCAAGACCGACCCGAGCGACGGAGCCCCTTCGCCGGTCTCCTCGCTGCCGTCTCCCGTGTCGGACCACCGCCGCGAGCCCATGAACATCTACAATCTGGTGGCCATCATCCGGGACCAGATCAAGCACCTGCAGCTGGCCGTGGACCGCACCACGGAGCTGTCGCGCCAGAGGGTGGCCTCCCTGGAGCTCGGCACCGTGGCGGACAAGGACAAGGAAGCCTGCATGGAGGAGATCCTCAAACTGAAATCTCTGCTCAGCACCAAGAGGGAACAGATCGCAACCCTGCGGACCGTCCTCAAGGCCAACAAGCAGGTCTGTTGTTGTGTCTTGTTTTTGCACTCAATGTCGGCTAAAATAACCGTGTGTCACTCCCAAACATATGTCCGGTTTTAATTGAAACATAAGCAGGAGCGCTCAGCTATTTCAGGTCTATTCAGCTGTTGCAGCAACTGCATTGCAGACAAGATCTATAAGAAACTCTGGTGGAGACAGCCGCCGTGATGTCAGCTGTCCAGAACAGCCTCCCAAAGACACATTGTGTGTGCAGTTGCTGTGGCAGCCCTTTTAAAGTGTGTGTGTGGTCAGTCAGTGACCATTAGAGCACAGACATGAAAGCCCCTCATAAACCAAAGCAGCAGCTCACACTGACGACTGCAGCCTGCTGGGCCGTACTGACTTGTAAGAAACAGGGGATGTGGTCCATATTAACAGACTTCTTGTGACAGGAAATACAACCCCCCCCCACACACACACACACACACACACATCCCCGACGCCGTCCAGCTGCTCTGACCCCTTTGGTTCTTCTCGTCCACCCACAGACAGCAGAAGTCGCTCTGGCCAATCTGAAGAGCAAGTACGAGAACGAGAAGGCCATGGTGACGGAGACCATGATGAAACTGAGGAACGAGCTCAAAGCCCTGAAGGAGGACGCCGCCACCTTCTCCTCCCTCAGAGCCATGTTCGCCACACGGTAAGAAGCACGCCACCGCTTGACTCACTTTATATCGTCACATAAGCAGATATTTACCGACTGTTCAAATTTAGATTAGTTTGAAGAGGCAGCAGTAACGCAGCAGACTACATGCTGTTCTATCAGAGACTTCAGGTAAACTAAAGATTCAGATTGTAATCGTAGTGTAATCCATGGGTACCATGTGTTGGCCACGTCTCAGTATTATTGTGACACGACATGTTTACGGTGTTTGTTTTGGAGCATCGCGGTCAGGAAGGGATACTGGCACCAATCTGTGGAGAACAGAAGGTGTCTAATCAGGGTATCATTAAAATATGTCACTTAAGTAGTGTTTTTGAGCAGTGCCTTAGTGTGTGTGTGTGTGTGTGTGTGTGTGTGTGTCAGATGGGCTGACACACTCACTAATCTGTTCTGATTCCAAAGAGATGCCGGTCAAAGGTTCCGTGGTTAATCCCACCTCCTCTTGGTCTGGATTACACATCCACCCCTCTCCACGTAGCAGACTCAAGTGCTCGCACACTGCTTGTGTGTGCACCTCTCCTCTCTGTGAATGTTTGTGAGAGGCCGGTGCCCATTTGTCCCGTAAAACATCAGCTCTGGTCCCGACGGCTGCGCCGAGATGCTGAGACGGTCTTTCCTTCTGCGTTCAAGGGAGGAGAGGTGGAAGAGGAGGCTGCAACGAAGGTAACGGGGGCTGCAGGGTATGTGTGGGCAGCTCTGCACCCCTCACCTTCCCCCCACACAAGCGGTCCAGTACCTGTCCCTGAAGTGTGCCTGCTGTAACTCCATACGGCGTCTAATCACATTAGTAACGGGAGGAAAAGTCCTCCGTCTGCGAATACGAGAGTGTGTGTGTCGTCATGGGTTTTTTGGCGCACTGCAGAGCCAGGATGTCGGTGAAACGCTAAACCATTTGGACCAACGACAACCGGGGCTGAGAGGGGACCAGATCTTGCTCCTACTAATGACGTAGTTGTTTACCCTCGAGGGGCCCCGAGAGTTGTGTCACTTCATAGTTCCCAGTGCAGCAAAGGTGCGAGATGATATTTTCTGTGAATCTGTTGTGAATTGTCTTTAAGCCTCTTTTGCCGGAGCGGCTGAAGATGGTGACGACGCATCACAGCTCGCTGTTTACCTCCTGCTTCGTCGCATGTGTTTCGCACAAAAGCAGCTCACCCTGACGCCGATGCTCTTGAGGCTCCAGTAGCCCGTCCGTGTTCCGGTGCCTGTGCATGAATTACAGTCTGTTTCTGGGATTCACGTATTTGTATGCAAATTCTGCCCTATACGGCGCAGAGCCGGGTCAGAGGACTCATTGAGAGGCCGGGGGACTCGGCAGAGCGAGGTTTCCCACACACTCACACCCCCCCCCCCCACCTCTCCCTTTTGTCCCCCTCTTCCGTCCTTCCTCACCGCCAAACACCCGGTTCTCCAGTCATGTGGAGAAGAAAGAGAGGAAGGGGGCGGGTCTTCAGTTAAAGCCCACTACAGGAGCCTCGTTTGACGGTGATCGCCGCTCTGTAAAGCTGGATTTCTGAGACGTGGAAAACTGTCAGCTACAAATGTGTGGTCTTCAGTCAAAGGGGAAGAAAGGAGAGTGTAAAAAATATGTAGGTCTCGTAGATTAGAGTTACTTGAGATGTTTAATGTGTGTTTGACTGATTGAGAGAGTGTGTGTGTGTGTGTGTGTGTGTGTGTGTGTGTGTGTGTGTGTGTGTGTGTGTGTGTGTGTGTGTGTGTGTGTGTGTGTGTGTGTGTGTGTGTGTGTGTGTGTGTGTGTGTGTGTGTGTGTGTGCCAGCTGCAGTCTCCGGTGTAGTTATCTAACATTCTTAGAGACATGCCTCGACATGTTACTCAGCCCCTGCTGATACTGATCAGCAGTCAAGCTATTAGCCCAAGTCACGTTTCCTCCTCGGACTTTACACCGTCGCTCGTCCTGCTGCTCCGCTGTGTTCCCTCTCCATCATTCTGCTCCCGCCGCCTCCTCCTCCTCCCTGCTCTCTGCGTGGTACCCGTCCCACCGAGACCAATCGAGTTCCAGACAGCAGCTGAGGAGGCTCTGTGTGCGTTGTTTGTTCCGTGGGCTCGATCAATATTGATTGTTGAACCGCGTTTGCATGAATGTTGCAATAGCTGAGGTTTCCGAGTGCGGCCATGAATGTCGCTGCTTTCCGTAAATAATTACAGCAAAAGAAGAGGCCGTTTGTTGGTGGTGTGAACATCCATCGCCCGTCTACCGACCCCCATCAGCCATTGTGCCACCACAAACCATCAGCAGGCCCAGAAGGCTCCCATTGTATCCCTCCAGTCCCGAGAATAGACTCCTCTGTTTTTTCCCGGGAAAAAACAAAACCGCACGCCCCCTCACCCCCTCACCCCCTCACCCCCTCCCCACCGGGTCATCGCCCCATCTCATACTGGGTTTAATGAAGCAGCACTGATCCCCGTTGTCTGGGTGTGCGTCCCACTGGGAATCAAACTGCGTACACACAGGGGAGGGGATGGTGTGTGTTTTGTATGGTGGTCCCGCGAGGCCAGAGTTCAAGTTGCTCACAACCACGTGCGGCGCCACACACGGCAACAACATCTGCGCTCGCTGGTGTTTTCTTTCGGTCTCAGTTGTTGCCTTCGAGGCTTGTTTTCTTCTGAAAACAAGAAAAGGTTTCAGGGATTCAGCTTCTCTTATTGCAGCTTCTGGAAATAAGTTACGATCCCGGAAAATCACACTTGAATCTAGAAAATATTTATTTTGGTTGGAAACAAGAATCTCAGCCTACTGGCAGGTTTTCTACTTGTTTTCAGAAAATAGTTTATGACCCAACAATAACATGAGTTCAATCAGCCACTAACCGCTGACCAAACAATAAACACCAGACCTCGCATGCGTACTTAGAAAAGGACAGCAATAGCTTCATCAGAATACAAAAGATGAACAGCGTTACATCATGACGATGTCGGCGTTCCTGGTTCTTAAAAGCCTAAATGAGTTTTTGAAGAGTCGCCACAGGTTGGGGTGTTCCCAAATAAAGTCAATACTGAAATAGAAAAGGGAAAAGGGTGAGGCAACCCAGCGGTTTTATCTCAGAATGTTTTTGAATGCGGCGTCGTTGGAGAGTAAGGCGCTGCTTGTGAACATGACACGAGAGAGAGAGAGAGAGAGAGAGAGAGAGAGAGAGAGAGAGAGAGAGAGAGAGAGAGAGAGAGAGAGAGAGAGAGAGAGAGAGAGAGAGAGAGAGAGAGGAGAGAGAGAGAGAGAGAGAGAGAGAGGAGAGAGAGAGAAGAGAGAGAGAGAGAGAGAGAGAGAGAGAGAGAGAGAGAGAGAGAGAGAGAATATCCTGGAGAGGCCAGATAAGAACCAGAGGAGAGGATGTGATAGAAGAAAGAGGGATGAATGAGAGAGCAAGGTAATGAAAATGGGAAAAGGTTTCTGCGAAGGAGAAAAGCATGAAAATGAAAGGAGCAGCAGATGGAGTGGGGCGATATGAAACCCCCCCCCACCTCAAAAACCCCTTTGGGTGACCCACTTTATGTACCTGTCCAGCCTTAGACACACACACACACACACACATACGTGCTGATAATGTCGCACTGCAGCACTCTGTGGTATTTAGCGGTAGGGGGACAGCTGTCATATTTGGTGGAAGAGATCGATTTAAAGTGATTCACTCCAACTGGTGAAGTGGAGATCTTGTGTGAACGGCACGGAGTATTCTTCTTTTCCCCGAGGTGAATGCTCTCATCCTTTCTGTATGTTGTCTGTTCTTAACTTGTACCGCACATACACTCCTCATGTCGTTTGTTGTAAGCTACGCTGAGACGTCTCCCCCGTTCATGATTCATGAATGGTAATTATACCCTTTAATTAACAGCGTCCATATTAACCTCGAAACATGCAGAAAAAGAAATTCAGCATTTTTTGTTTGCTCTTTGAAATAGTGTTTTTTCAGGGAGGGCAGGAGGAGGTTTACCATGTTACAGCTAAAGAAAGATGTCGCTGTGTCTCATACAATATCTGCTGAAATTACTCAAAACGAGCTGAGCTTTGGCCGATGAAGTCATGAGTTTGTAATGATGATGGAGCTCTGCAAGTCTCCTGGTTTGCACTGTGCGGATCAACGGCTCCACCTGGTGGTGCCAAAAACCACTGCCTAACTGGGGGAAAGGTCACGATGACAGTGCTTGAGTTTTGGTTGTTTTAGTCGTCATGACTGTTTGTATCTCAAACATGCAGCTCAGGTCTGCTGTTTAAAACAAACATGAAGCCACTAATGATGTGCTCCATAGAGGCAACGGCTGCTTGGTATTCTCGGTACTGCCAGTGCCCCCTTGTGGTGTAAAAACATGCCGATCGTCTTCATCTCCAGTTCAAAGTGAAACCAGATTATGTCCCTGACGTTTTCTCTCCGTCTGTCTCTCGCAGGTGTGACGAGTACGTCACCCAGCTGGACGAGATGCAGAGGCAGCTGGCTGCAGCAGAGGACGAGAAGAAGACCCTCAACTCCCTGCTGCGGATGGCCATCCAGCAGAAACTGGCCCTGACTCAGCGCCTGGAGGACATGGAGTTCGACCACGAGGAGACCCGCCGGGGGGGCAGCGCCAGCCGGGTCAAGGCCCGCAGCAAGGCCGCCAGCGGCGCCTCCGCCCTCCCCCACGTAAGTCAGAGTCTCACCTGCTCTGGCTCCGGCCGACCGGTGCTCATCAACGCCATGCCCAATGGCATTCTGGGAGGCCCGCCGGCTTTTTGCAGCGAGAAGTACAAGATCTACTGTGACTGAGGCGGCTGAGGAGTCCGCAAGGGACTGCTGTGTACAGAGGGGAGGGGGGGGGGGGGGAGGGGGCGCCCCCTCCCTGCCTTAGTGTTAAAGAGCCCCACTCTGCTCGCTTAGCTCCCTGCGCTCCTCTAGGGGCCGCCGTGTGACTAACCGGCTGCTCGTGTGTGCTCGTGTCAGCGCTTAGGGGAATGCCGATGTGTGTGCAGTGTGCACTAGTCGTTTGGACTGTGGTAGACATATATGGCATGTGGATTATAGGGGCCCCCCGTTATATTGGGGGTTTTGTGGGTATAATGGCGTGTCTATTCTTTCCTCTGTCATAGTGCTGTACGTATGACGTAAACAAGGTGGCAGCTTCTGTTCCCCTCTTCCCCCGAGTGTATTGCCTGGTGAGAGTAACACATGGCGGGGATTGGGACTTGTAAAGAAGATGTCGATCTGACGGTTTTGTGTCTGTCGGCATTGGTGCTCCTTTAATAAAAGCCCCCTTCTCTTACCGTCCTGCCCCCCCCCCACCAGGACTGACCTGCGTCCAGCAGCCCACCGTCTAAATCAGGTCAAAGAAAATGGAACTAAAAATATGCAATCTCCCTCTCGCTTTCCTGCAAGGGGGAGCACACAGTGTGATTCTA
This sequence comes from Lycodopsis pacificus, assembly GCA_028022725.1. Taxonomy (NCBI): domain Eukaryota; kingdom Metazoa; phylum Chordata; class Actinopteri; order Perciformes; family Zoarcidae; genus Lycodopsis; species Lycodopsis pacificus. The sequence goes on along the minus strand of CM051697.1, from coordinate 4,969,685 downwards.
CACAGAAATTTCAGACGTGGGTTTGCTGCTGGTTTTCTGACGGACTTGCTTGGGCAGAAAAGGAGCACCTGTGACCACAGGTGTTTATTTCAGGATTGTTTTAAAGCTGTGACGCTAGCACACCAATACAGTAGGGTCAGTAGAATCGCATGGCTTCGCAGCGGAAAAAACGCTTATGAGCTGCTTCTTTTTTTTTTTTTTTAACTGTTTCTATGTCGTCAGGTATGTGATACAGGAAGGACTCCTGTACTACAGGGCTCTGCATGGTGAAAAGAGGAGTTATTCGGTGTCTGGTGAAACGCGGGAGGGCTACTCCATGTGACCCCGTCGCGTTTGCGATGGATTCTTTCAGAGCCATGTTATCCGAGAGGACGACGTTTTGACTAATCGATCTCCTCAAACCCAAATTAAGTGCACTTCAGCAAAGGTGCCTCAGGTTCCGACCTCTGTTAAAATGGATATATATATATATATATCGGTTACTGTGAACAGAGATGCAATATAGTTTTGATTCAAAGAAGATTTTTTTTAAATGCGGAGTAAATCCTAGAAGAGCACAAATCAAAAAAGGCGCCCACGCGTGCACAACGAAATCTACGAACAGAAACCAACCGACCGCTGTCGACCCAAACGCTTGATATATTGATCTATCTGTTGACGTAAAGCCCTGTCCTCGTGTCTCAGCCCCCCCCCCACATCCTCCGTCTCCCCGCTCTATTTTTACGAGATGGCTCCGAGCTCTCAAATGATTCCCGTGCTCCTTCCCTCGTGTCTCTAATCTCTGTCTTTTGTCGCCCGGTCGCCCAAAATGACCTCCTCTCTTTTTAGATTGTCAGCCGCATTCTCCTCCAGCATCACCACTCACCCTTTAACTAGAGCGAGGAATTGTGGGGGGAGTTGCCCTCTGAATATTTTCGGTCAGGTAACGTCCTCACATGCGCCGCGTTCCCGATATTTGCCTGTGTGTGTGTGTGTGTGTGTGTGTGTGTGTGTGTCAGCGTTAACGTGACGGGCCCTCGTGTGTGTTTTCTGGTTTTAACCTTTTGCAGATGGAGGGTCTTTGTGTTTGTTTGCTGGTGTGTGAGGACAGAGCGACTGACTTACTGTTTTTGTATTCACAATAGCTTTAACCCCTCGCAAGCTAGCATTACGCAAATAGGAAAAAGAAGTGGGGCTTGTGTTTTTTATAAATCCATGTACTGCTTGTGGGTCATAGACACATTAGCTTTATGGTGCTGAAAGCAGGGTTGATGAGGAGATCCTGCAAGATTGATCAAATTATGCGTTTTCTACTACCACTATGCTATATATTGAAATCTATATTCTTAATATGATCATGTTCAGGTTATAATCTTGCAGGATCCGACTACAGTATTCCTCCCTCTCGGATGTAAAGAGAGGGAGCTTAATTATTCCGCCCGAAAATGGAGTCAACCCTGCTTGAGAGTGCATCCGTAAAGCCACCGCGCACGACGTAGACGGACGAGGCTATCGCACACACGCCTCCTTCAGAGGTCAATCACTCTTCAGTTTGAGATTCACTTAACTCCAAGTGTGACGCTTTCTTCATATCAGTTTGCGCTGACTGGGGGAAACGGTTCGGGGGAGTTAGAGGAGGGAGAACTACTCTCGTCGTAGACCGGCTCCAGAGAGAGGAGCTGGAGAAAGCCAGATGTCCTGGCTGAGAGCTGACTCTCATACTCCCGGTCCTTTTTGGAGGGGAAATTTAAAGAACACTGGTTGCTCATTTGACCAGAGGACACTGATTCATTAGGGTCCCGAACCCTTCCCCTTGTGTAGGCTCTGTGGAATCACAGAGCGGTAGGTGGACCCCAGGACGGGATTGGGACTAGAACCCCGTCTAGAACCTCCGTCCGGTTTGAAAATCGATGTCTGGCGTGTCTGCTGTCGTAACAGCATGCCACCTATAAAGCTCCTCCTACCTCTGCTTGCAGGCTCCGCCCACGTCACCTTTTTTTAAAAGTTTTACCACGCGATGCATCCAGTTTTTGATTCCCAGTAGGCCTGCATGTCAACCCATTCTCCATTAACCTGCATGGCTCATGAACAAGACCTCTTGTTGACCCCGGGGTGGTGGGACGAGGCCCCGTGGTGCTCGTGAGTCATTGGCTTCCTAACTGCACCCGCAGGACGGTCATCGCGTCGGGGCTTCCGTTGCTTTGACTAACTCCAGCCGCCGTGTCGCTCTGAATTGACAAATAACGCCAATGCTGATAACGTTTTGTTTCTTCATTTTTACAGTAAACACAGTAGTTCCTCGTGGACGACGAAGTGCCAACACAAAGGTCCATTCTCACTGCTGAGTTCACCGAAAAAGAGTTAGCACGAATAGAACATTAGGACTCGAAGACAAAAAAAAAAACGAAAACACTGATTTCCAGTCGAACAAAGTGACTCACTTTTTAAAAAGGTTACGACTGTTAAAACGACACTTTTGCATGCTGCTGCTGCCGGAAGCCAATTCCTCACAGGTCCAATGGAACCGATCAATTAAGTGTGGGTCTGTGATTGGCTAATGAGAACACAGGGGACTCTGGGTCTGGTTTCATCTTTTGTTTTGTTTGAGTTTATTGTTTTTATTTTGTAATCTGTGCACTTTCATTATATAGGGTTATAACAGACTATTATTAACCTGTAGGAGTGGTAGTATATGGTTTGTGAGTTATTCAGCGTAGGTTATAAGACTTTAGGGTTATACGTCCTCCTGAATCATCTGAACTTAAATAACAAACCATTTACTCTACAGGCTCCACAAGCTACAGACCTGCTATTATGACTTTATCCTCAAGATTTTATCCATCAAATAATCGTGTTTTGAATTGTTTTGTTACACCATATGTTAAGCTGTTTGTTTGTTCTGCTGCCATGTTCTATACACAAAAAAACAAAAATCCTGGGTGATCAAATTCTGGGTTTTTTTTTCATGTATTTATTATTCCTAGGAATAGTTCGAAATAACACAATGAAACTTGACAACGCTCTGACTCAAATAGGTAAATTGTGTTTCGGGGGGGGAAAAACCCCAATTGAGTGGTATGATATGCTTTTCCTCGCTTCTTACCGAGGGCGTTCCACTGAAACGGGATCACTGACCGCCGGCATTCTCTGCAAGTGTGACAATTAAATTCCAAATTGGAATTGTTTCATTCTCTCTTCGTTTATCGTGCCAAATCTTGGCGCACCGTTTAGGTTGAAAAGAATCGAGACTCGGAAAGAAGACAAACATGATGTAGTGAGGGGGGGGGGGGGGGGTTTGTTTTTGGTTTGTTTAGTTCTTCGTTTCTGACCAGTAGTGCCTTTCATTGTTTCAAGGGAGAATCTTAGACTAGTACTCTGTTTATGTTTTTTTTTTTTACAGGCGAGGACTTCGGGTTCAAAATGACTGTGAGCAGCAATAAGTGCAAAGGGGATTTCTCCCCGTCTGCATAAGTGATCGTTTTGAAATTAGCTCAATAAAAGTGAAATTGTATTGAATTCCGCAGGTCAGTGATCCCACTCATTAAATTCAGGGGTATTAAGAAAAAGGTTTTTTTTTTTTTTTTTTTTTAAATCAAACTTTGGGAACCAAGTGAAATCCCTTTGGCCTCCTGTTGTTGAACGGAATGCTCCGAGCATCGGTCATGTGTCGGGGCAGGTCGGTGTATTATTGGAAACGTCGCCGCATCTCTAGCTTTGTTTGGTGACGGTAATGTGATATCAATAGTATTGTTGAAAAGAAAAAGAAATGTGCAGAGAGCGCATTTTCTTTTTGTCCAATTTGAGTTATGTTTGTTGTTGTTTTTTTATTATTATTATTATTGATTTTTTTTACATCTTTGAGCATTATGTTTTCAGGAAACAGAAAACAAAATTGGCATCAACAAGCTTGAGTAGTGCCATTACAGCCAATGCTTGTTTGTTGAGGCGTTAAAACTTACCAATACGGACGGGAAGCTCGGAAATAAAAGTGCAATTCAGATCAAAGTTTTACATTTTACAAAAGGAAAAAGAAAGTTTTCTGTTTGCTGGAAGCGATAGCGTTGTGATAATACAATTAGCTGTGCAGACTTTATATTGTCATATTGTGTTTCAGTATTGATCCATAATGAGTTTGATATCTTTATATGAAATAACGACGTCACCTGTATGTTGGTATTTATTTGAATTGTCATGCAGTACTGTATTCTTATCAATAATGTGCATTATGATTATGGCATATTGATAACCGCTAAATGTCATATGCATGTTTCCCAGTCATGGGACCTTTACACAGAATAGAAAACAAACACGTAAACCTTTGTCAGGGTGTTAAAAAATGAAAAAATAGACGAGTTAATTAAGTCTGATGTATTACTGCTGAACTAATCCTTTGAAAGTGTTTTGTTTGTTTTCCAGTCGAGAGGCGGGATGTCTGTGTAAAGGTAGTCATGCTGGCTAAAAATCAATAAATGTGACTTCAGTTCCAAGGCGTGTGAGCGTTGTTATTTATGGCTCTTGCAGCAGATGAAGGGTTAACCAGGGAAGTGAATGCTCTGCAGGCCTGGTGGCTCCTCAGAGGGTTCCCAGCTGGAAGCCAGGGGCAGGGGGAACTTCCCAGCTGGCTGAGCGGCTCCAGGACATGATCACATTTCACACAATGCACAAAACATTCATCTACCCCCACTCTTCGCTCTCTCTCTCTCTTCTCTCTGCTGTCTCGCTTAAACCTCTCTACCTCCCTCTCCTTCCCTCCCTCTCCCTCCTCGGCCTCCCTCCATTTCCCATCTCCTTCCCTTCCCTTCTCCCGGCCTTCTGGAGATACTCCCACGCACAGACCGGAGCCAGTTTCTTCTGACCTCTGGGGCACCCAGCACTTCCTGTCCGGGCTCTGGAGGCAGGCGCTCAGCCCAATTAATGGAGCAGTGAGTTTACAATGGAGGAGAAATGCTGCTGGCCTCCTTCAAAAACCAACCCGGGCGTGAATTAAAATAAATGATATCAGCTGTTAAATGTTCTTTGGATTGTTGTCTGGACTTTTGTGAGTATCGTGGGATGTGCTCGTGCAAATACAAGTCATTTTTAACTTGTGTCTTAATCTAAATGAACATAAGGGTTCGACTAACAACGGATGACATATTACAATGTCCCACTAAGGTACTTAAACTGTTGCATCCTGGAGTTGTCTTGACTTTATTTTTCTGTAGGTTTGATTAAGTCTAACTTCAGTGTTTCCACCATGTATCCAGAAACTTCAGCAATCTGTTTAAACTAGTTTGGCATCTGACAAAAAGAGGAGAAACTAAGTTAAACCAAACTAATTGAATATTATCTTGACTTAGCCTTAATGGCAAAATAGCACGAGTTGGACTTTGCCAAATGTTACTCCAGCAATTAAATATGATATAATATATATATATATATATGTTTAATATTTGTACAGCCCCTTTCATGGTGAACGTGGTTCACAAAGTGCTTTGCAAGAATATAAAATATTTTAAAATAAAACTATAAAACAGTAAAAACAAACGATAAAACTCAGTATTGCGCTTCCATAAAGTTAGTGGGACAAATTTAAAAAAAGAAAAATCCAAATTTAGGCAGCAAAGGCCAAGATGTCTTAACTTTTAGTGCCTAGTTTGGTTGGTCGAGCTCAGAAAATGCTGAATACTACATTTCCCACAATGCAGCGCAATAGGGTTGGGTCATCAGGGATCATCTCTTTTTTAATAATAAAAAATAATAACAAATCTGCCTCTAGAGCCACAGAAGACACCCGCTGACTCGTGGCCCTTTAATGCACATACTGATTTTATAACATGCGTACAGACATAAATAAAACAGCATCTCAGCTGCAGAGATGATAAAACTACAACCTTCTACCTCTTACCAGCTACACGGTTAACCTCTCACAATTACAATAACCAGGACTCGACTGCATTAACCGACACCACGTTACAGTGAAACCAGTTGCCCCCATTGACTGCACACCTGTCTGATTAACGTTGAATGGCAGATTGTTAATGAGCGCCAGCAGGCCGAGGTCATGTCACTGGTGACGTCACTGGAGCAACAGTGGAGCCTTTGTTGGTGCCAGTCTCCTCTTATATCCTCCCCACCACGGGCTCCACTGGAAATATGGGTCAGTGGGATTCACTCCATGGCATCAGTCCTGCTCTATTAATATGCAGGTGCTGTGGGGGGGGGGGGGGGGGGGACTCTGCAGCTGTTTTGAATCACAGCCGATGCACTATTACGTTTCACCACTTGGGGTCCCTACAGTACAGCTGCTGACATCTTCATGAGCAGGCCTGGAGTCCTTAAAAGTTACTTCAAGGTCTGGCCTTTAAAAAAAGAAGGATGGAAAAAAAAGAGAGAACCAGAGCTTGTATTTGCGCTCACAAAGAGTCTTATTTATGTGCATCATCCGGCTCTGTCATGTGACGGATCCACGTGGAGCCTGAAGGGACCGGGAGCTGCGGATCAGCTGATCCCCACACATGCCTCACGTGGATTCGTTCCTTTGCTTGGATACACACATTTCCACACAGCTCTACTGGAGCAGAAACGACAGCACAGGATAGGATGTGAACACATGAACGACGCGCGTGTGAGTGTGAGCGCAGCCTCGCGATGCAGTAAAACATTCCTGGACGCAGGGTGTGAGGCGTCCTCCCGACTGTGACTCACGCGCTATATCTCCACCAAACCCGTGGTGTGGTCGCAGTATCGGATACCAGATGAGGTGTTGATTGAATCAGCATGAGCCTCCAATTTGCACCTGAAGAAGAGTGAATGGATGTAGACTAGCACCTCAGACTGGAGTGTGTGATCGGGGCATTTACACCATGAAGGTTTCAGATGAGTGCAAAAGCAGCGCGTAACATCTCACACTTCTCCGTGTCGACTTTCACGCCATGTCTTTCAGCTCATCTGCCACTCAGTTTCCTTCCTCTGTTCATCCTAATTGTCATATCTTCCTCCCACCTCTCGCCTTCTCCCTCCCCCTCTCCTCTTCCTCCCTCCCCTCTCTCTCCATCTCTCTCTCTCTGTGTGAATGCTGTTGTTTCTCTGCTCTGTGGCTGTTTGTGGAGGAACCCCAGGGAAGCGGAGGAGAGGATGTATCCCAGAGGGGCCGTTTGGTGTTCCGCTTTCTGTGGACCAGCATGGCCCCTCAGACGGGCTGACGGGCAGCTCCATGGACCCGGAGGCACTAACAGGGGCCCTTGGTCTATTTAAAACACAAGTTCACTCATCCACAAAACATTTGGCCTCTCAGACTCTGCAATGACATGTTCAGAACTAAAAAAAAGAAGAATTAAAGCAAAAGGGGGGAGTGTGTGTTTTCTCTTCTTGTGTTTGCTCGTGTCTGCAAAATGAGAGTCGTGTTTTTGCAAATTAAGCAATTAGCGTGCAGTCAGTGAGCCATGTGTCAATGAGGGCAGAGGTGATTTATACATGCGGCTTATTAGAGAGGAGGAACAGGTCAATGGAGTGCCCTTCTGCCTGGCGAGCAGCCAGACGGGGAGGCGTTATCATCAGAGACCCTGCTGGTGTCTGTGTTGATCCGAGGCAGATGAAAAGCGTGCAGCAACAAAAGGGGTTAATGGTGCGCAGATGAGTCGAAGTGTGTTTCAAAGAAGATTGGAGTGGTGGGGTGGGGGGGGGTGGACAGATATAGACAGACACAGAGAGTAGTTGGGAGGGTTGGAGGCCACACGGCTGTGCTCCTGAAGATTTCTTCTGCATCACTGAGGAAAATACACAGAGAAGAACTTTACTTGTGTGAAAGCAACAACACAGAATTGCAATTATAAGTTCTGCATCCAGAGCTTTCAGCTAAACTTAACTTAAAGTATGTAAAGAAGTATGGAGGGGCAACCTGAGCAGAGAAAGAAGTCGCTCTACCTCTCTCTGTGTGTGTGTTGTTATCAGAGCATCAAAAGTAAATTATTATTCTGAAGACGATGGACTGATACATTATTAAATATGATATTAGTAGGCTGGTGCATCAATGCATACGTATCATCTTACTGCTGCTGCTGAGTGAGCAGCTATAGTTCAGTCCAGTGGTTCCAGAGGAATCGGGTCTCATTCGATTCGAGGTGTCGTGAGATGATTAAGTTGGAAAGAAGACAAAACAAAAAAAAAGCTGCTCCACACATTTCTATTCATGTTTTTGACTTTTCTCTCATCTTGGTGTTTTTTGGGGGAAATATTTCTTTGGGCTTCAAACAGCTGTTTGAATGAAACCATCTATGAAATGTGGAAGCATGACTAGAGGGCTCCAGCTGTGTTCCCGAAGAGTCACAAGCCAACACGGTGCTCTGTTTGTTTTAAATATCTTTAACAATGCATCCTATTTGATCAACATATCATGTGTTTTTCATGTAGAGTGTTAAAGCGAAAAGTAAAGTAGAGGCCTTACTATAGCTGATACATGTAGTGGAGTAGAAAAGTACAATATTTCTATGTATAAAGTAGCATAACTCATGAAAGTAGTGACTCCTTACGCACTTATACTCAGTTACATGCCACCACTGCAAACAACAGAGCTGCAATGCCAGCAGACCGTCAGTGGCGAAGAACTTCTCTCAAACAAAGCCTCCTGATACAGACTTTGAACTTTGCATGAACGGGACAATACACACAAGCAACGGAAACTCGATTTGATGACTAGAACGAGGTTGCAAATTCAAGATTTGTTGTGTTCCTTCCTTATTGCTCTGCACAGTGAGGAGGCAGCTGACTGCATCCATTCAGCTGGCTGGAGAGACTCAAGATAATCAATGAAAAGATGAGGAGAAAGCCTGAGCAGTGACATGGAAACACAGTGGCAGTTAGTGTTCCTGTTCCAGCCTCCGTCTTCTTTCCACACTAATAGGCAGGCTGTGGAGATTTCACCCGAGCTATCTCTCGAAATAGGCCTCGTGCTTTACATGACTCCACGTGACAGCCCGTGTCGTGCCTCTGTGCCGATGGGCATGTCATGACTGAAAACGCAATATCACTGAAAAGGACAGAACACTTTAAGGAGGCACGGAATGGATTCAAGCGCGTGAAGATAATATGGCGACAGACTGAAAGTCGACTTGTGGGTGTTAATAATTCACAAATCAACTTATTTCCAATCGTTCATTCTAGTGTTCGCGATCAATGAATGGGGTTGTCGTGCCCGCGCCAAGCAACAGGAGCGCGCATTTCCTTTTCCTTTTTTTTTTCCAGCGACACAGAAGAGCGAGTTCTGTTTGAGGAGGGAGGAGAAAGCGCTACATGGAGGACTACAGCGCTCTCATTCTGCGCACACACGACCGACCCGGGGACAGTCTCTCGCGTCCGTTAGGAGACAATGAAGTGTCCTGAGTGTCTTTTTCATTTTCTTTTGTAGCTTTATCGGCGAACAGGAAAAGGGGGATCTGAAGTGGAGACGCTCCTCTGAGTTCACTCCCCCCTCCTCCCCTCCTCCCTCCCTCCCGTATACGCTGGAGCCGCTGCTGTTGCCAGTTTCTCCTTGGAAAAGACGGATTCAGCAGAGAAAGCGCGGAGAGGAACTTTGTGCAGGATGCAGGGGGTTTCAGCTACTGGTGAGTGTGAATCCTTCTGCTTAACAAAGGCGGGTCTCTTCTTCTATCGCTGTCTTCTTTAAAAAAAAAACAACAACTCCACGGCTTTCTTAAGTTGCTTCCAAGTGGCTGTACGGCGTTGCATTGCGCACAGGGTTTGAATTCCAAAATGCTTTCGCCAGCTGTCACCGGGGCAGCTGCAGGCCCGTCCCCCCGCAGCAGAGCGCCGACGCGACCCGAAAGAGTTGCGCTGGGCCGCTGAGAGGAGCCGGAGCTGACACGGCGAGAATAGCAGCCAAAACCCCGAGAGTAGGACCTCACAATCGGCCCAGTCTGACGGAGCCCCCCCCCCCCCTCCCTCACACACACACACGCACCCACCACACAGTATATTAACACACCACACACATCTGGATATGTGACCTGAAACCCCAAAAATGAGAATGCTAGATTTGATATTTAGAGGAGGTGTCATTCATCCTCTTCACTGCTGTGTGTGTGTGTGTGTGTGTGTGTGTGTGTGTGTGTGTGTGTGTGTGTGTGTGTGTGTGTGTGTGTGTGTGTGTGTGTGTGTGTGTGTGTGTGTGTGGCCATGGCCACCTTGTCCCTGTGTGGAATGGGATTTGTGGAGGAGAGAGAGAGTGTGTGTGTTTGATGCAGAGCTCATGAGATTAGAGATGTGCGCCTGTCTGTCTGTCTGTCTGTCCATCTGTCTGTGATTGAGGTGTGTGTGTGTGTGTGTGTGTGTGTGTGTGTGTGTGTGTGGTTTCCTCCTCTGCACTACTTGCAGATATTTCTGCTCGTGGTGAGAGAGGTGCATCTCTTATTAATCACACTTCTTTATCACCAAAGGACTGGAGCTTTCTTTTCTTTTGTTTCTGTTTCTGCGTTTGTTTCACGGGGGTCGTGTGTTGTGTTCCTCTGTGGTCTCGAGATCTGAAGCATGCGGCCCGTTATATTCCCCATATCAGCGAAACCACTACGATTTACTGTGAACCCAACTCCTTGGAAAATTTTTGCTAAATCTCGAGATCGCTCACAGAGGCCTCAGAAATAAAGTGCTAGCATGCAGACAAAGAATGAAGGGGGGGGGGGGGTGGAGATGAAGTGCTGATGGGATGATATCAGGCTGCAGCAGCAGAGGTGAGCTATGCAGAGAGAGAGAGAGAGAGAGAGAGCGAGTGTGTTTGTTGTGAGGCTCGGGGGAGGAATCGATCTGCCGTCCTCCTGGCTGGCTTTCTTTTTTCCGGCAGTCCAGCAGTGCATCGTTTTTTCTCTCCCACACACTCACACACACACTCCCAAGGCCTTACTCTTTTTATTTTTGCAGTTCCCTCTTTCTCTCCCACACTGTCCCAGATCAATCTCTCTGCCTGCCTTTGACCCCATCCTCCCTCCTCCCTCCTCCCCAGCACACACACAGCTCACCCACAGATGAAGTATATCTAATTATTTCTCTTTTCTGAACTTCCCCTCAACTCTATTCCTTCCACATGGGAACCCCGACCAGCCCGCGCGCTCTCTGCTGCTTGTTTTGGTGTTTACGATGGGAGGGTAAAAACATCAAAATCCCATCAAAATCATCGTAGAATCTCGTCAAATAAACCACATCGCAAACACACCGCGGCGGTGGGGCGGATGGCGTTTCCAACCCCGTGAACTTTTGCTGACGAGCTTCACTCTCGGGCTCCCGATGGGCGAGCGTCTTCTCCCCCAGGACAGTGGTGGTCCACGTGTGGCGGCTACACGGACGTCCCGGCTGGCTGTTTGGGTTATTTATTATTAACAAAGGCTATTGGGCCGGCCTGTGTTTAACCAAGCCAATGTAAACATCTCCCCTCTGTGTTAGATAAACACAGCGCACGGGAGTCAGAGCGGAGGATGGTGAGAATATTATCCAGCTCCTCTTGTTCCCACTTGTTTATATATATATATATATATATATATATATATATTTTAGCTCTGATGGCCCTGCTGTTGCTTCCCCCGCACTTTTACCAACTTTTTTTGACGACCAAGTCTTTGGAAGATTGGTCAGTTTATCTGTTGAAGTTCTGAGGATGGAAACCCAGGAACTGTCCATGTAATACAGATCTGTGCTGCTCCATGTGGACAGATGGCGTTGATGAGAAATGGCAGCGCGTTACACTGAAATAGTGTTTCACCTAAATATACTCTAAACACAGTGGTGTAGTTTTACTTTCCATGTGAGAGGTAGCTGTGGTGGTGATGGGGGATCGTTCGTTCCCTCTAATATTACATCCGACTCTAAGAAATCGGTTCAAGTTTATTTTCCAGATCCACGTTTTTTATTTTCTTCTCAAATTGCATGTTTCCTGAATTCTGTGTTTTATGATTGAAGCACATTTTGTCATCTTAACAAACGTGTGGTGTATAAATTAAACTTCAATAATTCATGAGGACACATTCAAAATGTAATGCATATCAATGAATTTGATGTAACACAATGTTGCAGGATTGTTTTTAAATCAAAGAAAGTGAGTCGATACAGTGATAAAACATTCCATCCTTTTCTTTTTGCTAAATAAAGAGCTCTAAATTTAGCCGTCAGAGTAGAATTCTTCAGTATCTTTAAATAACTAACGGGCGACTTCAAAACCAGTGTTTGCCAACAAATACCTTCAGTTGATGTTTACGGCTCAAACACATGAGGTCACTATTTAGACTATTTAGACGCCTTTAAACCGTGGACAGAGCCATGCTCTCCGTTTCCCCCTGCTTTGAGCCTTTATGCTAAGCTATGCTAAACGAGTCCCAACTCCAGCTCCATACGTAACGCGCATATGAGAGTGATATCAATATTCTCATCTCTTTCTTAGAATAAAAGCAATTTCATTGAATGTAGAACTGTTGCGTTCTGCTCCGTTGCAGACAGCGGAGTCACGGTGCTCACAAGGTGACCAACAGACCAACTTGGTGAATTCCTGGAAACTCTAACATCCCCGACATTTCTCTCTGTGTCATTCTGATTACGTGTGTGTGCGTGTGTGTGTGTGAGTGTGAGTGTGAGGGACAGCATGACTCAGTTCAAGGCCCATTCAGAAGCTTCAGGCTCTCTCCCGGCCTCAGTGTCACATTGATTCTCCTAATGGTGGTCATGTGTGGGTCCTGCTGTTGCAAAGGCTTCGGCTAAGACAGCAGTGTAGTGTGTGTGTGTGTGTGTGTGTGTGTGTGTGTGTGTGTGTGTGTGTGTGTGTGTGTGTGTGTGTGTGTGTGTGTGTGTGTAAAAAGGGGCCTCTGATTTGATTGACCAATTTTCTGTCAGGCCCTTCTTGGATTATTTTCTTTTTCACTGCATGTCCTGAAGGTGTTCCCTCTTAAAAGTCTTAGCTCGATCTGTTATCACGTCGAGTTGTTGGAGTGTTTGTGTTAAATGACTGCTCGTCTATCTTTGCACTCGATGCGACGCTACTTTATTAGGTTTGGCTCAGAGGGAGGTTGGCGTTATTTTGATCTGGCTCCTCCAGCCTGCAGTGTTTTGACACTGAACCCCACATTAACCCCTGAAGGCCGGGCCGTCAGTGTTAGAGAATTCCTGACGGGCTGGTGGCACCTTGCATGGTAGCCTCTGGCGTCAGTGTATGAATGGGTGAATATTGGCATGTAGTGCACATTTTGAGTGGGCAGAGGATATAAAAGCCTAAAACACACATATCACTTGTATACAGTGGGGTGAGGACTTTACACACTGAAGAAAAGCAAAGCTTCTCATCACAGTGAGTGGGATTAGAAACTGGTTCGTTTCAATGGAGCTCCTTCAGCCGCAGCGCACAGATTGTGTCGTTATTGGTACTCCTGTTCAACAGGTTGGTGAGTCATTTGCATGCGCGCGCGCTCTCTGAGGTGTGTTCCGATTTGTGCTGTATAATTGTTGTTACATTAATATGCAATTAGTAATTGGAAAAAGATGTCACCACAACGACGTGTAGGTTTCACCACACCTATCTGTTGTCTTCAGTGGACAATGGCCTACAAGACAATGGTTTCTGTTGACTTGTGACTCCTCAATATTAAGTAATGCTTCTGAACGCTGATCGTACGTTATGACGATTGTGTGAGTTCAACCAAAGAGTGCTTGTTTCTTTTGGAAAGAGTTATATGAAAACAGTTCCTTATCTTTCAATTCTCTCAGGGTCCCAAGATTAATTTATTGATACATTTAAGTGGACGTAGTCACCGCGATGTCACCCATTGGTTAGCGAACGGCAGTTTTGAAGCCTAGAGTTCAGCGTTTTGGCCGTCGCCATCTTGGTTTTTTTGGAACCACAAGTGACACGAGAGGGTGGACCAAAATGACTTTCATGAGCTGAAAACACAGTAAAAGGGTTAAAAGACAAAAACACGGGACAACTCCCAAACGGTGTGGTAGCGACCTGTCAATCACTGTGTAGCCCCGCCCTAAAGCATACTCTGCTTTATGGTCTGTGTGACTCTAAATGGACCATAATGTACTAAATGAACATCATGCTGTATTTAAGAAGACTTGAAACTACAGATTGAGACCATAAACTCATGTTTACAATGTTTACTGAGGTAATAAATCAAGAGAGAAGTAGAGTAATTTTCTCATAGACTTCTATGCAACCAGAGGAGTCGCCCCCTGCTGGCTATTAGCAAGAATGCAAGTTTGAGACATTTCCACATTGGCTTCACTTTTCAGAACCAAAAGCTGCCGCCTGGTCCTGACCCACACGCTTTGTAGCCACTGCAATATGATGATATACGTTTTATATTTATTTATTTCCACACACGAAATAATAACAAATGAACACAATTCATAGAATAAACTGTATTATCATCATTTCTTAGTAGTGTTTGAAGCTCTGTGATGCAACAAACAAAGTTGCCGTTTTAAACATCATCTTTCAACAGAGGTCTAACGTGGCGCCTGTGACAAAGCAGTTTTGTTTAGAGCTGAGCTCAATGAAGGGTTGTTGTGAAATTACATATCAGAAGAGACATGAGGCGATCACTAAACTAGTGTTTTTACAGATTAATCAGGGCGAGCTGGAGTGGAGTGTGACGGCAAAGTATTGGGTATTAGGATGTTTCTGTGCAGGAGTAGCACCCCTTCCTGCACAATATGTTTATACTGGAGTATAAAATAGTTGGGTTTGGCTGACGCACACATACACACACACACACACAGAAGGCGGAAGTGACCTAGTTTTGCTAAATGGTACCAACTGTTGAGGCCTTCTAGAAACGAACAGAATCACTCGTGTGTCACCCAATAAAGGGCCGACATGTCAGAAGTTGAGCATTACCCCAGAGACTCGCTGAATCTCATCCTCTGGATAGAGCAAGTGGTATGTGAGCCAGATGCCGGTCTGGGGAACGTTTTTTAAGCTTGCGGGAGCGGGAGAGTGCTAAAAATGGAGGGCTGTATTATCTGAAATCAGCAATTTTGCTTTGAAATGCGGCCCGTGAGACGGTTCGGGGGCCTAAAGGTCTTTTGTTTGAGTTACAGTCGAAGGACGGGAAGGTCAGTTTGTCTTTCTGTGTCTGTGTCTCCTCTCCAGTCTGCTGTCTGTCTGGATCCGACCTACCCTGATGAGGGGGGTTTTTCCTGGGAAAGTCGTATGGAAAAAAAAAAAAAACAGAGCCTTAATAGTAAAAGCATGTTCCGTTCTATTTCTCTCCTTTTTGTGTGTGTGTGTGCATTTTATGAGTAGAGCTCCTTTCTAGCACACTGAAGGCATTGTGTTTTTCCTCTCTGATCATCAGAAGAGGAGGCTCTCTGGAATCGGGGCTTCCTGTACACACTGGGGTGAGGCAGGGGGATCTGGAAAGGGGGGTGGCGGGGAGGAAGGGGAGGAGAAAGAGGGGGGGAGGGGGAGATAGAGCCAGGTGGAAGTCACCTTTAGGTTAGACGGGGAGCGTCGGCATTCTGGCTCACAGCTTTAATGGCGACGCAGAAACCCGAATGAACAATGAATGTATCTTTCTAAAATACACACAGAGAACATCAGGGAGCCACGCCATTGTACTGGGGGACATTATCATGGACACTGAAGTTATCTCTGCCAGGGGGATGCGTCCGTGAGTGAGTGAGTGAGTGAGTGAGTGAGTGAGTGAGTGAGTGCACCTCCGTGTCTGTCCACGGCTAATCTCGCATTCTGCTGGAGCAAACTATTTTTAGTGGGGGGATAACAGTTCCCGGTGTGTTTGGCTAACAGCTGACTGAACTACCAGTACACACACACACACACAAACACACACACACACACACACGCACTGCTGCGTAACTCTGTCGCTGGTCTGCGGTATTGATTTCATTGTTTTGCACGGTGTGTTTGGCTAACGGCTAACGGCTAAGGGAAGCACCGGTCCACATACAGCTGTGCCGCTCTGCCGCTGCTACGTTTGGCAGACAGCTTGGCTGTATCTAATTTAGTTTTTGGCAAGATTGTTGAAATGTGTGATACAACGACTTCCAACTGATTGCCTGCAGACATCGCTGCTTGTTTTTGAGTGTGAATGAGGTGAAGAGAATCACACAATACAGAAGTGCTCATTGCAGACACACCACACACACTGGCGAGTGTCTGGTCAGTTCCACATACACTGTCCTGCTGCTTAAATACTCTCTTGGCACCAATCTCTTGGTCATATATATTTATGACCTGTTTTTAAGTATTTACATCTTCGGTAGGATCAAACTGGCTTGGGCCGAGTGCCACAGACAGGCTGGCCAAGTCAGAAATAACTGAGGTGGACTACTGCATTGTTGCTTTTGGCCTTCATGCGATTCTACAATCGGGAAATGATCGGGCTCCAGTGTCGACCATTTCCCAATAGTCATCTTTTATATGTATTATTTATTATCTTCCAGGCAGGAATCGATTTCTCTGTATAGAAACCTCTTGCAGACACTCGGCTCATTGTTTCTTGACACATTGAAATAATGAGCGTTGTTGTCTGTGTCACATTGTTGTCTGTGTCCTTCTGTCGACCAATTGTCACAGAAACTGTCAATGTGAGTGCTGTTGAGAGTCAGCTGCTGAGAAGTTCAGTGTTAAATAACTCAAATATGATTATTTATCGTCTTTCAATGGAATCATGTCGTGTGAAATATCGTGACACACAGTCTAATTTGATAACTAAATCTACCTTAATCCGATGTGAAATTAATAATTAGCACTGTTCATTTGGCATCTATTCAGTACACACAATAGGCTTTACCGTGTGGTGATTTCAAAGAGTAATTATTTAATAAACTGCTGGAAAACATGCTACGTCGTGATATATATCCTCAACGACGCATGCAATGACTTATATTCTGTTTGAAGATTTTGGCCATATTGTTGAGAACTAACATTGACCAATAGCCAAACACATAAGTGGGTTTAAAGGACAGTGTGAGCTGGTTATGTTTTGTTTGTGGTTGCTGTTTGTTAGTCAGCGATTACTGTAAATGCTGGAACATCAGTCGCTGCTTGCAGCTGCATTTCCACATGCTGATGATACGACTCCTGGCGATGAAATCAATTACCCGTCTCAAATATCCAGAACTTGATTTTCATGCCGCTGTGAAATGAAAACCAGTGACTTCCGGAACGCTGGGAAATCAATCTAAAACCTGAGATGATATGCTGTGGGAGAGGGTCAGCAGTAATGCAAACCAAACTTCCTCTGCTCAGTTGTTTACGTTTCCACTCTGGATATCTTACAGCTAAATTTAGCCCACTCCCCCTAATCACCACACACACACACACACACACACACACACACACACACACACACACACACACACACACACACACACACACACACACACACACACACACACACACACACACACACACACACACACACACACACACACTCCACCGTTCACATGCACTCACCTGACGGCGCTGTAAACCATGTTGTAAATGTCTTCCTAGTCCGGCTGATTACAGCCCAACAAAGGCAGTCTGTGCTGAATTGTCCATGCTTTCTCCCCTGGGTGCCCTCCGACCTCCCCCCCCCACACACTCCCCTCTGCTCTGCCCTTCTCTTGTCATTAACCATTGTCTCCCCCCTTCCTCTTCCTCCCAAGACCGTGTTTTACTGTTACGGAATAAACCGGACAAAGCAAAAGATTTTGCCATTGAAACCAACACTTGGGTGGGTGGGTCACACACACACACACACACACACACACACACACACACACACACACACACACACACACACACACACACACACACACAGAGTCAGGGCCTGGCGGTCAGTAGGAAACTTTCCCTTGCTCTGTTCTCCTTCCCCCCCCCTCCACTCCCCCACCACCACCAGTCTTTGCCTGACACAGATTAGCTCCTTTTAAAACAGGGCTCTCATTTATTACATGACAAGGCATCGCCAGAGAGTGAAAGTTGTGTTCTGTATTGAATGCATGGTCACAGTTGCACAGTCCTCACTGCTGCGAGCGCGTGTGCTATTAATTAACTCCACTCTGGTGCTTTGATGAGGAGAGATGCTGCTGTCAGTGGGAAAGCTTTGTGTTATGATTCATATCGACTGCAGATTCATCTCAACGCCGCTTTGAGTGTCACCCTGTCGCTATAAATCTCTTCTTTCTTTCTTTCTTCCTTTTTTTTTTACGGCCACTCGTAAAATGCTGACTCGTGATATAAAAGCAAGGAACAGCTTGTCCTACTCTTTCTATGAACCTCTGTCTTTTATTTATTCTGTCACAAGCGATGCTTCTATTGCTTTCCAAAAAAAAACAAATCTCTGCCCTGCACTGCTTCTATGCTGAGTGTGCAGCAGGTATTGTACCACTAGAGGGCACTGTTGTGCTATTCCTGTTAAGTTCTGTATTCAAACCAGCAGCTGAAATCAGAGACAGGAGACTGTGAGCTCAGTTTTCTTACAGTAGTTTAAAGCAGTGGTTCCCAGTCTTTAGGGGTCAGGATGATCACAATATAAGAAAGCAAAGAAGCCTATTTCTTCATGGTCATAATTGGTGGAGGTATGCTACCAGTGATGAGGGTTTTCTTTGTATTAAGAGCCACTGGTTCCTCTTATATTCTTAGAGGTATTTGACAGCAGCTGCTGAAGAGTGATGTTGTTGTTTTCTCATTTTTTGTGTGCTCAAGTCATCATTACCGCTCTCTGTGCCGGCCTCCCTCCCTCCCTCCCTCCACGGCCGAGCCGATCTCATTTTGGGTGACACGGAGGTGCTTCACACTGAAGGTCACTCTGGCAGCAGCGGGCCGACTCTCCGTCCTCCCTCCCGTTATAGCCTGCTCTGCCCCGTCAGCAATCCATCACGCTGTGCTGCTCCGTCTCCTTCATGACTTTGTGAAACAAGATAGCCCCGTTTCATGGGAGCGAGATCACCGCTTTGATGGCTGCGGGGAAACCGGTGCAAGCTTCGGACAGGCTTCTCCCCCTCCTGATGTTAAGGTGCGAGATCCTCACCTTTTTAGTTTTTTTCCAAACCGTCAACCAGGGATTTGAACTTGTGAGCTTCTACGGCCGCCGCGCCGCCCTCTCTCCCAGCATGCCGTGCGCGAGCCACAGCTCTCATCACAGGACGGCCATAACACTAATGAGGAGATGAGAGCTACATCCACACAGATGGATCCTGTTCCTGCACTGGCCCGCTGTGCATCGTCTTCCTCAAACGCTTATTTTCTATTTGACAAATTTCCCCCTGAAGTATATTTCTATTCTATTCTATTCTTGTTTCAGGCTTTTAGCATATTTCAGTTTTTTTCCTCTGGTCGAGGCCCTCATTCACTAACAAGCGCTTCATGAGATTTACATTGATGCTGAAGGGTCAAAATGTAATATAACAGCAAACTGCCTCAGGCTGCTCGGCACCTGTGTTTCAGTGCATGCATGTGTGTGTGCGCGCATGCGTGTGTGTGTGTGTGTGTGTGTGTGTGTCAGCTGATTCCTCGATAAGCTCGCTGCTCCCCATGCCTGAAGCTAAATTGCTTCTTCCAAAAACATCCTTGAAATATGGAATGCATGTTTTGCAGGTTGTTAAACTGTCATCTTTCACTTTGCAGCTGAATGATGAGTCTCATTAAGCTAGGAGACACACACACGCACACGCACACACACACACACACGCACACACACGCACGCGCACGCGCACGCTGGCTTCCTGCTGCATGACTCCGCTGCTATGTCTGTCTGTATTCGGCGAGCGATAAAGAAAAAGGAAACATCTAGACCCGCGTCATCCTCCTCTAATCTGTCTGACAGCTGGGCGAGTGTTGCCGGTAATGCACTTTATAGGTAGAGCACTCATAACCGCAACAAGCTTCAACCCTAT
Organism: Lycodopsis pacificus; assembly: GCA_028022725.1. Lineage (NCBI taxonomy): Eukaryota > Metazoa > Chordata > Actinopteri > Perciformes > Zoarcidae > Lycodopsis > Lycodopsis pacificus. Next base: position 4,949,849 of record CM051697.1, on the reverse strand, counting down.
TACAATAAGTAGCTCGTGGGCTTGCTTCTCTGAATGACACTCAGCGAAGGATTGCATCATGGGTGTTTCTCGTCCAGAGGAAGAATTAGGAGAGACACACTCTCAGTTTCAGTGTCAGACAGCCGAGCCGTTTCAATCACCAGCACGTCACTGCAGCGGCCCCTCACAGGCGGCGTAAACAGTTGTTGGTAATATAGTTCAAAAATAGCACGTTGCGGTATTCTATGTGCTTGTCTTGAGGTACAAATAAGCATGCAGGTACTAAAAACCATTTCAACAGCCGACGCTCACATCCACAGTTAAAGGATGTTGGTTCAGTGAAGCGTTGCTCATTTTTCACACTGCTCTTTTGGGTGTGCTTTACTTGCCGGTGTGCCATCAATCATGTCACATCTCTGCTGGTGACAAACGCCCTTGTGTGTGTGTGTGTGTGTGTGTGTGTGTGACCTTCGCCGTCCATCGCCTCCCCCCTCACACACCTTTTACCTCTTAAACGTGACGCAGCACTCGGAAACCTGAGCTTGTCGTTTTGGTTGCAGGTGTTCTGCACAACTAAGCAAATTGAGTGGAAATGCAATGCAACTGGAAGGTTTTATGTTTCTGTGCAGAGGGAGGTGTTCGTGCACGTTTGGCGTCTGTTGATGCTGCTGCGTCACCGCCCTCGCTCTGTGTCTTTGCCCCCCCCCCACACGCCTCATATTTCCCGTTTGCTGTATATTCGTGCCAAGTCTTTCCTTCATTTGAACTACCGTATTTATGTTTGACTCTCTCTCTGTTTCTCTTTCTATCTGCGCTGCACAGTAATCTCTCCTGAGCCGTTCATAATCACAGGCCATCTGGACGCTGTAGGGAGAGACGAGCCTGCAGCTCATCAGATGACCGAACCCGCCGTGGGTGGACACACACACACACACACACAGAGATACATATACACACACACACACAGAGATACATACACACACACACATACACAGTCACACCTTTGATTGGTACAAACCATCACGGGTTCACTTCCATCACACCTTTCAAGACCACACTCAAGGACATAAACAGCATCCAAAGAGCTCCGACACGGAAATGAACAGGGAAGCATTTTAAAACGAATCGCATCTCGTTCAACGCCGCATAATGATGCGTCCACAAGCAGAGCGTTGCCCTGCAAAGCAAAAATAAATGAATGGAAATGTCCGTGGTTTATCATTTTGCATTGTCCAGACGGTCTTTGACACCCCCCCCCCCCAGGCCGGGATTTAATTCAAACAACATGTCCAGTGTATTTATTGTCTGCTGTTGATAATATCTAATATTGCTTCGCTGCTTCCCTGCTCATCTTCTCACAGGAGCTGCACAAGAGCTCGAAGGCGTCTTTACTGAAATGCTGAGTGCTGCTTAATTTCATTCTGCAACGTTCCCCTCTGGCTTACTAGATGCTGCAATGTGAAAAATATACGATACAGTAACGATGTTCGAGACCCCCGTTATTACGTTATGATTATTCCACTGAGTTGGATCATCAAAGCCCCTCCCTACGAGGATATAATGTATCGAACCAAAGGAGAAGTTTGAATCTTTATGCCACAATAAACACCAGCAGCACCCACAGCATAGGAGCATTTAAAACAAATGTCAACATGTCTTACATGTTCGGAGCATTGTACAGATGGAAGGAGGATGGAATACTGTTGCATCATAATGTATTACTCTGATAGTCTTCGACGTCAGTCAGCATCTATTATTTTTTATTATTATTTTTCTATTATTTACTGGCTACATCCAGTAAGATGGGTTTCATAGTTTACTATGAGGGGATCCACCGGACCAAAGCAAATCCTTTCTCATAATTTCATATCAGAATAGCAATGTTATATTGAGAGACATGACATGGTTGCAAAAAAAACAAGATGGCGACGGACAGAATGTCAAACTCAAAGCTTCAAAACGGCAGTCCACCATCCAATATGTAACAATCCTACTAATACACTGTATGTAATAAGATATTAATATGCACCTTATTAAAACAGTATAGCTAAATGTATGTTTCATACCGCACAAAACTAGTTATTCTGTCAAATATCCTCTCGTTGATCTTAGAAAACAAGGTTGTTTGTTGCAACAACTTGTATTTTAGCTTAAGAAGAATTTTCCTTCTTCAGCTCCTTGACTTTGTTAAGCTTTTGATCTCATTTTTGCTTCATCTCGTCTCCTTTTGATTGCTCCTCTGCACCCTCCATCTCCCCCGTGCCCCTGGGCCAGACAGGATGGGACCAGTGTAGAAATACAACCTTCCAGATCTCACCACCAGCAGCCAGCTCTGCCCTCACAGAGCGGGACTGCAGCTCTAGTGCATCGCTTCTCTGTCGGGGGTGGTAACATGCAGTAGATGCGTGGATTAATGCGAGACTCTGGCCTCTTTGTAATTCAGATAAGCCCTCTCTACTCCAGCAGATAGGGTTAAATATTAATAATGAATTAAAAGATTCTCCTCTGGGTGAAATATTAATAACTTCTTCTTTAAAAGAGAGCCGTTGACTCCTGAGAGAGGGAGGCTGGCAGCGTGCTAGTTGGAGTAATTTAAAACATCTTTTTGATTTAGATTTTTTATGTTAAGGCGGCTGTCGGGGTCAATATTTGAGCGGGTTAAGGTGTGCCCATAAAATAAAGTTTTTATTCAAAGACAAAAGGGGCGAGCCAATTAAATCTGACACATGAGATCACCTGTCTTCATTCATAGCTAAGCTAAGTGTTTATTTCTGAAAGCTCTAACTGATCCCTCTATTGAATCTCTGAGAGTGCAACTCCCCCTCGGAGGAAGCCGATCCGTGAGTGTGTGTGTGTGTGTGTGTGTGTGTGTGTGTGTGTGTGTATCAGTAACCATGGAAGACTCCAGCTGCGTTAGCCGTGTCCTTCCTCAACCGCTGTCTTCTGCTGAGGTTTGTCTGCATGTTGTGTCTCGCCGGCACTCAAGGACCCTCAGAGACGTGTGTGAATGTAGAAGTTGTTCGTTTTCACAGCTTGTGTGTGTGTGTGTGTGTGTGTAATTATTCATATGCATGCACGCCTGTGTTGTCTTTCTGTGCGAGGTATTTTTTTTTTTTGAAGAAATCCTGGAGTTGGGTCAACATGCTGTGGAATGTGAATTGTGTCCATGACAACAGCCCCAGTGTCCTGCTTCCGGCTTTCATCCGCAGGGTGCAGCCAAACCAAGCGCGCCGTGGGCATCAGCCAAACCGATTGATCCGAGTTGTTTAAAACAGAAAATAGTTTATCCATATTCATCATCCAGATTTCTGTACCAAGTCCCCTCTGACTCTAACTGGGCTACGTCCTCCGTGTCCCTGCAGGAGGACAGGACTAGATCAAGAGTCCTTTGAAAGCTTTTTGACAGAACTTTGGAAAGCGTTCAAGCGGCGTCGATGCGGCGCTTTGCATATTATTGACGGCATTGTTGTTTGTGTCTGTATTTGTTGCTTGATGTGCTGTGGAATCATATGCTTCAATTTCTGGTTTGAAGTCATTATAATCTTTAGACACAAAGGTCTGAATGTTGGAAGATTTGTGGGCCCCGTCTCAATGTCCGACCTTCATTTCTGCATCAAAAAACATCTTTTTTCAGGCTACAGAACGAGGCAGTGAGTGGTATTTTCCAACCCAGTGCAACCGTCTGACAGGATGGAAGCAAGCGTGTGTGGTCGGGGATCCCGTTGGGCAGATGTGTGACAGATGCCGTCCTTAGGTCAGCAGAGCGAGGAAGATTTAGACCAGTGTCAGTCGTCAATACTGCAGCGTGTTTGTGTGTGACTGAAAGTAATCACACACACACACACAAGTTTCATCTCGGCTGACAGCTGGGGAGAGAGATCGTTGTAGTAATTAGTGGGAGTGGTAAAGGGTGACAGAAGGGCAGAAGAACTGTGCCAGGCCAGCTTCTGGTCCATTTCCTCTCTAGTCCCTGGTCAGTGAATGCATCTCATAGAACAGGCGAGAACACGGAAATCAAAGTCTTGCGGCTGCGTCGTCTTATAAAGCTATACTTTGAGCATCAGTTCGCCGCCTTTACACGAGCTACAACGTGATAACAAGACGGCGAGAGGTTCAGCATTCCACCCGAACCCACAGCTCACATTCCTGCTTTGGTGTAAAGAGGGGGCACGAGCGCCATGCCTCATTAGATAACCCACAAAGGCGAGGCGCCTGTCCTTATTGGAAATTGGTTTTCCCTCTGCTGGTCCTTTCTTTTTGGCTGCAGCACCGACTCTCTATCTCGTCTTCCCCTCGTGTGAGAATATTCCCCCTCGGCAGGTCTTTTGGGTTGAGCAGGCCGCTTCATTGCCGTGGAGAGCAGCACCTGTTCCCCTCGCCTCCTCCGTCCGGTACGATGCATAACTCACCGGGTTGACGATTTCCACCCCTCCAACAAGAGGTGGCCTGTAACCAGCCGTCGGAGGTGGATGTTGTTATTGTCAGCGAGGACAAAACGATCAATCGGGGCCCGCTTTACCGCCCTCGACTCTCCGATTTTAAAGCTCCTGCGTTTCCTGAATCTAAATTGAACGCAGCCACCCATACCCCCCCCCCGTCTTTACATTCCCCCTCTCTTCCGCTCCTCACACCCACATTTAGAGCCCTGTTATCGTTCAGGAGCTGGGGATATTCCAGCAGTGTTTCCATGGTTTTCGTTGGCATTCGTCTGTGGGTTCAGAGCCGGTGTCGGGCAATGTCACCCCGTCTTTCAAGCCGATGTCACTCCATTGAGTGGGGAGAGAGAGGGGGGGGGCACAGGGAGATATGGAGAAGGGAGGGATGGGGGGGTTATAATTATATGTGCATATGAAGAGGGTCGGAGCAGCTTGGGCGCGTCATCGCGGCAGCTTTTGTGATCCACATGTCAGTGGGGGGAAGTGGCTCAGGGACTCGGATGTACTCCCCAGAGACTCGGGCTAAAGTGGCTCCCCAAGGGATGTAACAGCATTTATTATTTACACATCAGAAGCACAAAGTATTTTTAGGGAAGATGTGTGATTCGTCAGTTGACAGAGAAATATTTCGAAGAACAGTTTTGGTCATCGGATTATCATTTGAGAGGTCCATCAAGCAAAGATTGGCAAATAGTTGCTGGTTTAGATTTGCTTCTCTCTGTTTTAATCCAGATTATTTACAATAAAGTAGAGAACTGCGTTTAATAGGTTAGTTGATTTATCTGAAAAACATTTGATTGATTCTTTCAGAAGAAAACAATGCTTACCGTTGCAAATGTCAGCCTCTTACATGTGCGTATCTGCTGCCTCTTCTGTTTTTTTACATCTCTGTAAATCAATTCATTGTAATTTTGGCCGTTGACTGGACGACACAATCAATTTGAAGGAAACGTTCACTCCGTTCTCCTGTTATACACTAAACAACTAATGGATAATGGGGATGATTGGTTTGCAAAGAATTTCCTTCTTCTCCAGAATTTCCCTCCTCTCCAGATCACTCATATCCTCTCTCACACACACACACACACACACACTCATGCAACAACTGCGCTGGCCTGATACTTACACACACTTCCCCCATCGTTCATTCAGCCACTTCTCTTCCTCTCCCCCCCTCCCCCCCCCCCCCCCCTCCACTCTTCTCTCACTTTACTCCCCCTCCTCCCTCCCGCCTCCCTCCAGCGGGCTGTCATTAGTTTCCATGGTGACAGTTGGGCAGCATTATTGCTGGCTGAGAACTGCTCCTGGTTCTCTTTCAGAGCGGCGGCGGCGGAGGCATTGTTTAGTCCGCTGCTCTGAATGGTAGCAGGACAGGAGGAGCCCTTTTTTTCTCTCTTCTTCTGAGGGCAGCGACGGTGCGTTTGTAGAGGGTGAGGGGAGGAGGAAGAGGAGGAGGAAGGGAGAGAAGAAGGAGGAGGAGGAGGAGGAGAGAGAGGCAGCGTGGTGGTGGTGGTGGTTAGAGAGAGTCGATGAGGGAACAGGAGTAGTAGCAGCAGCAGACTCATGCCGTCTCCCGGAGAGCACGAATAAAAACATCCAGCCTGCTCCTGGCCCAGCGCCGGACTGGATCGGACTCTGTTTTTTTTTGTGCTCGTGTTCAGCGAGGGACCAAAGGACCTACAGAGATTTCAGACAGAGCGTGAAAGCAGAAAACATCGAAGGCAGATGGCAAACTGAGCTGGTGAGTAACTAATGGCGCTTCCTCGTCCCTAAATCACAGGCGTGTGTTCTGTGGGAATGAACGTGCACACTTGGATGTTCCTCCCTTCTCTTCCTGTGTATTCCAGTCCGTGTCTGTAGCAGGTGCTGCTGCTTGTGACGGTGTTGTCGTCTGAACCCCAAAACCTCCATCTGGGTTATGTTTGGCTGGGCTTCCAGCTGTCTGCTGAATGTGGGCTAATTCTCGCTGCCCTCTGAAATATACATGCCGGTCTGCATGTTTTATTGAGAACGTGCATCGGGGGCAATTTTCTGCCGCCTTGATTCTTGGAGTAGCAAAAAATAAAATGATGGGGAGTTTGTGAGTGGGACGGCGTACGTGTGTTTTGGTTCTGGCTTGTTTGGTTTCCTCTTTCATCTCCACCACAGTGATTGGGAGTGAGAGCCCTCTGGCTCCTCGAGCAGGCGATGTGTGGAGAGTAATGTAGTGAGCAGAGGAACAGTGCCAATGTTTTTTCAGTTCATCGCTCCCCCATCGTGCCGTCCCTCTGATAAAACAGCACACGCACTGTTTTTCCTCTGACCATTTTTACAACTCTTAAGTCGATACGTAACCCAGCCGTGACCACTATACGAGCTCGATGATGTCATTGCACGACCGCGTGACTTCGAGGATGATTTAAAAGCCCATATATCAGGTCACAACTTCTGTATTTTGTCAGATATCCAGCGCTGGTATTTTAGTGTTTTTTTTTTGCGTTCAGTCTCTGAGGATTTTTTTCCTGGCACACTATAATTTAGCTGACTAGGGAGTTGTCTTCCAGAGCGGGGAGTCTGAGTGTTTCCATGGTGACCGGCAGCAGCTGTGCGAGTCAAGCCGAGGCCCGAGTGTGTGTCGGCAGACACCGTGGCATCGCCGAGACTCTAATCAACGACCCTTTGACCCAGATCAATGCCATGGTGCTGAGCCAAGCAGCCACTGGGTCTGGCCGACATATACGCACGCGGTGTTGTACAGCTGCTTACATTTCCTGGATCACTGGGGCGTCAGAGCAGGTCCGATCCTCTTAAGATTGGCCGGAGTGTTAGAGGAGAAACAGGCTTCTCGTATATCAGCAGCATCATGCCCGTTAGATGGATTTATTGAAGTGTAATTAAAGTGTGACCTTTTGGAGATCCTAGTCTGTGCTGGGAGTTGCTGTCATTGAAGCGGGGTCGTTTTACGTAACCGTAGGATGGACAGAATCACAGAAACACCTCGTGAAAAAGAATAAAACCACAGTACAGGGGGGGGGGGCAAGCTACACAGACAAATTATGATATTCTTAAAGGGACAGTTCATCCCATGAATACATATCTTCCCTCTTACCTGTCGTGCTACTTATCAATAGATTGTTTTGGTGCGAGTTGCCTAGTTCTTGAGATGTGGTGGATGGTTGATAGAAAACAGCTCCCACATGAAACTGCTCACAACAATGTTTGTGGATTATGTTGAGTAACCGGGTCAGGATTTCTGTAAATTGCTGCTGACTTTCCAAATTTTATTTTTAGCTTTGAGCACAACAAGCCCGAGTGGCATCTGGTCTCATTCCACTGGAGAGAAGTCATCGCTACGTCCATGTCTCCAAAACAAGGCGACTCACACCAGAACAATCTAGATTGATGAATATATATAGCACTATGTTGGGGTGAACTGCCCCTTTAACTGAACAGTATACGTATTCACCTTACCAGTGCCTTAAAATCAATAGCTGTTATCTGAGTTTTTCAACGCTCGTCAGTGCTCAAATCACTGATGCTTTGGTGATCAGGCTTTAAACAAACAACAGCCAAGAAGAAGAATGGTGGCCCCAAGTAAAGAACTGTTCATCTTGAGCCGTCAGTAAAGCCATGACCGCCGTATATAAGCTGGTATTCATGGTAAGGCTGCCATGTAGAAACCGCCTCTGCTCAAGGCCGACACACAAAGACTCGCCCAGTAACCTCGTGTGAAAGGCACAAATCCTAAAACCCCTGGGCAGTGGAAAAAAAAAGTAGTGAGTCATGTTTCACCCTTTTTTCCTACGTCTGGACAGGTTTACTTCTAGAGAAAGCCAAAGGGAAGAGATGTCTTTATCCCACAGTGTCCACAAGTATTTAACACAGGGCTGGGTCCGGAGCTGTGAGGGTAGAAAGTCTGTGGGAGTCGTTGGTTGAGACGGCGGCTCCGTACACGTCCTCCGAGTCTTTTCTCTCATGGTGTTTCCAGTATTTCGTCCAACTTCTGCGCACACTCATCAAAGTCCTGCTGGTGGTTTTCCTTCCATTCCTCTTGCTGGATCAAGAGGTAGGAAGTGCTCCATTGCTGACTCAGCCAAATGCAAATAGAAATAAACACACACACGTGCAGAGACCATGTTTAACAGTCACCCCGATTAGCATGCTGGTAATTACACCCACAACTTCCTCTTCACCCTGGGCACCTGGGGTCTTCCTCCACTTAGAGCTGGCGATGGCATTTCCTGTGGCGTTGGCACGGTAACTACAGGAACCAACAAGGTCCTGATGGATCAGAAGCCACTGCTGCCACTGTCTCAACCGGTGTGTGTGTGTGTGTGTGTGTGTGTGTGTGTGTGTGTGTGTGTGTGTGTGTGTGTGTGTGTGTGTGTGTGTGTGTGTGTGTGTGTGTGTGTGTGTTTTATGCGTTTTATTAATGCAAGCACAGTTTTAAATTTCAGTTTGAACTTTGGCTTACATTCGTCAGGTCGGACAGTAAGAGGAGTGTGTTGTTTTTCTAGTAGTGTGCGTGTGTGTGTGTGTGTGTGTGTGTGTGCCCCTTTAATTCTCCCTTTGGTCGATGCAGGCAGTCGGAAAGTGTTAGGAGCTCTCTTGTCTCCAGTGAAGCGTGTGTGTGTTGTCTTTGTTGAGAGACGCGCAGAGGAGGAGAAATATTTTTTTTTTTTAAACTATCCTAACCCGCACGCAAGCGCACGTTCACAAACAACGCTGCCCTCCCGGCGAGTTCAACCAATGAGTAATATCTGACATCTTTTAATGTGCCGTCCTTCTGGAGGAGCCTCTCTGCTCACTTCAAACGCTCCCGAGGTTTTCGGTGTAAAATGCCGGAGCTGTCTTTGTAGTGGTGTCCTACTGCTCTGCAGAGGATGAGGGATGGCTTCCAGAGACCAGTAACAGGATATTTAATGAAGCTCTGCTGCAGGGCAAAGTGGGAGTGCACGTGTTTGTTTTTAACGTCTGTGCGCTTGTTTGCATGCATCCGTGCGCACGAGCTAACGGGGGGGAAACTTCAGGGGAGAACTTTTAAAGGCTCCTTGTAAAGTGGCGAGTCGGTACCTGTGCACACACACGGAGCTGCTTGCATAGACTGGGGCACTACCATAAATGGTCAATTTCAGGACAGTAAGCTGATCTTAGTGATCTCCCTTTTTAAAGTTCACAAAGCTTGACTGAGGTTTTTTTCGGTAGCAGAAACGAGGGAATTGGGGAAGAAAAATACGATGTGTATTTTGTAGCATTTATGTGTAGTTATACTTACTGAACTCAAGCCAACCGGAGCTTAGCAGCACTCTGGAAGATGTATAAAATTGCTCTTCCTACACATCCCCGGAGGGTCGTTGACGTTGACCAAGTGGCAGCAACAGAAACAGCCCTGTAATTGGGCTGATTCCCTCAACCTTCAGACCCCCTTGAGAGACAATCTGCTGCAGGTAACACAGGTGACAGGTGACAGGTGGGCAGACGTGCTGCAGGCGAGTCTGGTTCTCTGCAGCTCATTCTATAGAAATTGAACTCGGGCTGTGTTTCAGCCATCGGACACGGTGAAAGATGATATGGCTGCCAAGGCAGTGTACCTGTAAATGACCCTCATTGATTTCATGACTATGTGTAAAGTCTGGCTTTTATTTAGTGATTTCCTGTTAACTCTGAAGTACCTTATTATAAAAACAGGTAGGGCCTATTGAAAGGTGACGGGGAGCTCGTGGAGATTTGTTTTTATAAAGTCTGACTGGAGAAAGTGCAAATTGAGTTTAGTTACACAAGTGGTGACGTGGTGAGTTTAATTGATTCACTTTTGTGTGGATTTTGTGTTTTAAGTTAGCTCACTTAACGTTAGCGTTAGCCTCGTGACTTTTGCTCGTAGACTTTGGCGCAGAAAACAATAAACTGTGTCAAAGCATCGTTCAAGGCTCATTGCACATTCGCTTGGTGGTAAATGATCAGAACAGCAAAACACAAATTCAGGGGGAAAAGTTGTGAGAAGCAAAGACGAAAAGCTAACAACCGATAGCATGTTAGCATGCTGTACTGTGTGATAGGGCTGCCACAACCGATAGCATGTTAGCATGCTGTACTGTGTGATAGGGCTGCCACAACCGATAGCATGTTAGCATGCTGTACTGTGTGATAGGGTTGCCACAACCGATAGCATGTTAGCATGCTGTACTGTGTGGTAGGGCTGCCACAACCGATAGCATGTTAGCATGCTGTACTGTGTGATAGGGCTGCCACAACCGATAGCATGTTAGCATGCTGTACTGTGTGATAGGGCTGCCACAACCGATAGCATGTTAGCATGCTGTACTGTGTGATAGGGCTGCCACAACCGATAGCATGTTAGCATGCTGTACTGTGTGGTAGGGCTGCCACAACCGATAGCATGTTAGCATGCTGTACTGTGTGGTAGGGCTGCCACAACCGATAGCATGTTAGCATGCTGTACTGTGTGATAGGGCTGCCACAACCGATAGCATGTTAGCATGCTGTACTGTGTGGTAGGGCTGCCACAACCGATAGCATGTTAGCATGCTGTACTGTGTGGTAGGGCTGCCACAACCGATAGCATGTTAGCATGCTGTATTGTGTGGTAGGGCTGCCACAACCGATAGCATGTTAGCATGCTGTATTGTGTGGTAGGGCTGCCACAACCGATAGCATGTTAGCATGCTGTATTGTGTGGCTGCCCCCTACTAGTTGATTAGTCAGCTAATCGATCTTTGTGGTGTTTGTCGACTAAGATTATTTAGTCGATTAGTTGTTCTTTATGCTTCTTCGTGCTGTATGGCTTATTTCTAAGGAACTTATAAACACTAGTCTGGTAAACACAAGATTTGAAGTTGTGTGATTCTTTGTGGGGAAGTTTAGTTTTACAGATCTGTCGAATAAATCAACTAATCGATTAGTCGACAGCGTTGTATGAGTGTTAGTCAGCTCAGACTTTACAGCCCTGAACGCTGAATAACGATCTCTCATCACTACTTTACCCTCGTCAAATCTGCAGCTAAAGCTGAAACAATATGTCTATTCATATATATATTTTGAATAATTTTTTTTAACCTTTTTTCTGACATTTTATAAACCAGTCAAATAATATATTAATTGAGAAAATGATAAACGCATGAATCATTGATGAAAATAACTGAGTTGCATCACTAATTGGATCTATATTTTAATATTCATAAAGATTGTCAAAATATCCTTTGATGTCTGGTTCTGTGCGCACGTTGAAGCACGAAGTACATAATGGATTATAACGACTGCAGATTTCTATTCCCGAAGGAGAAAATCTGTGAATTGATGTTGACTGAGAGGGTCGGCTGGATTATTGAACTGTCTGATTTAATTCCTTCGGTGCGGATACTGTAGCTCTGAGGACAATTTGCATGCAGGACGGCTTCTCTATTTTGGGTTTTGAGCAACGAGAACAGCTTCCTATATGTGGCTAAGTGTACAAAGCCGGGGCCGTCCGGCTGTCTCCTGCGTGGGTTCACTGACATTGGCTCAGAGCTCTGCAGTGCGGCGCTGTAATGGGAAATACTGGAGCCATTAGAGAGGAAATAGGAGCCTTTATTATAGTGTACACCTGGCTTCTATAACAGGCTGCTCCTTGTACAGTGATGTGTGTGTGTGTGTGTGTGTGTGTGCTTGTGTTTCTCTGTTAGTCTTTGGCTTCGTCCTCTCCTGTCTTAGCTAATTCTTCCCTCCACAAACCTCATCTTGAACAGGCTTCAGTGATTTCCATTCGAGGCTCTTTCACTATATTCTCATCTTTCAAAGTGGAGTGACTCATCTGACAAAGTGCAGCCGGGCGAACGAGTGTCCAACACAAGTTTGTTCGTAAATTTGGAGACTGACAGGAGCTGCTTGGCTCTGATGCTCCTTTTGCTGGATCTACCCCCCCCCCCCCACCCCCCCTACCACCCTTCCCCCTCCCTTCATTGCTGACGCTGCCATTTCAAGAGCCAAGTGACATTTCGGGGAAAAAAAAAAATCATTCTGGCGTCAAAGAAGAAGCCTCGGTGTTGAGTGCACAGTGACCCTTTTGTCTCTGTGTGTATGTTGGTAGGAGTCCAGTGTGTATCAGCACAGAGGAGCGGTGACAGGGGGGGGGGGGGGAGTCCTCACCCAGCCCTTTACATCGACTCACCCTCTCTGGATTAGACCGACCGGGCTGACCCCTGCACTGGGCAGGGCTGTGCCGCTCGGGGACACTTTGACTGTCAGCAGCCTCGTAGACACTCCCCTCCACATGCTGACATCCATCCTGCCTGGAACGGATGCAGGGTGGTGCGGTGGGGCACCCTTCCTCTCCTCACCTATAGGACTCTGAGAAAGGAGGCCGAGGGATGGGCCACAATACTAAAAAACAATAGTTTTGAACTTAAAGTTTGTAAAGTGAATGCATGTGGTGGAAAGGTGTGGAAGGGAAGTAATGCTGAAATAGTCCTCAAACAATCAGGGCACGATATTTCTCCTCAGTGTCCCACAAGTGTCCAGAATAACTACGTCCAGCACCAATGTCTCAAATTTAATGTCTCAAATTATTTATTATTATTTAGTTTTTCCATGATTCTGTCACTGTGGCTTTCTTTAAGGGACTTCCTTGCTTTGCCGCCTGAGCATTTTGCTGACTGCAGGGTTTTCCCACCTTAACGCTGAACGTGGGTCTCTCTCTCTCGCTCTCTCTCTCTCTGTGTGGGTGTGTGTGATTGATTTTTAATGTGAGCCATAATCGTGTGTGACGCAGTGTAGAGCAGGGCGGTGCAACCTCACATTTTTCAAATTTGAACACCTAACAATATGTAATAATTTCAGTTGTAATGACAAGTTTCTCTGATGAGAAAGCACGATATATATATACTATATATCATCCTTACTTTTGAGCGAAGGAAGCAGTTTTTTTTTATCGAGCAAAAATACAAAACATGCATCTTGTTCAAGTATTAGTATTAGTTGTTTCTCTCATTTATTTTCACATAGAAAATGTGATACAGCACCTTCACATCGACGGTGGATTATGGACTGTATTTAGAGGAAACATTACATTTTGAAAACAAATTATCATATAGAATATTCAATGGTATAAATAATCATTAGCTGCAGCCCTATGTCTACAGACTATTACAGTACTTTCACATTTTCCCCTTATGGCAAAATATAACATGCGCATATGTGCACTGGAAGCTGTATTCAGTGGACATGCTCTATACGCCGCTTCCCTCAGTGGTTCTTTTTCGAGGAAACTGGCTTTTCCAGAGGCGTAATTGTGGCCATTAGAGGTGTGATTTGATTGGCTGTGAAATGTTCTCCCTGCTTTTTATTTGGGTAAAGTGAACGATTTATTTGGCCGTGTTTTTTGGTAGCCGACGAATGTTTTTTCTGCAGTAAAACGTTAGCAGATCTCGGCGTATTGGCGCAACAACGTTGACGCGAGTTAAGTGTCGGAGCAATTTCGCGGTCTGTACTGCAGACGTGTTTCTATAAAGTTTAAACGGCCAAAGAGCAGCCACGGAGCAGCGTACGCACGCGCGTGTTTATGCACTTGATGTGTGGAGGTTGGTGCGTCGTTCGCTTCCTGGAGACGCTACTCCAACATCATTCAATGTCTGGATCAGCAATCAATCAATCAATCATGTTGTCGACCACATGGGCGTTTTTTTTAACCGGTCCTGGCCATGTCCAATGATTGGTTAATCCCACCAATCAATATATGGTAAAATAATCAATGTGTTCACATTTTAGAGACCCTTAGTCAGTAGGAAGAGCGGTCAAGCCTTGATCCAGAAGATTAAACTGTATGATCCATATGATACAATGTGGCCTCCTCAGGACAGGGAATGATTGAAATTTGTTTTGAAAAATGCTATTCCAGGCTTTTGGGGGCCGATGACTCAACGGAGCAAACCTGTGTTTAAGACCTCCCCCACCCCCAGTGGGGATGGAAAGAGCTGGGAGTATTTTTGGTTTAGATTTTTCCAGCACCAGCAGTTAGAAAATTCCCTTGCTGGTAAAGGTGTGTTAGTGTTTCATGAACGGCGAGGGGGAAGATGGACGCTCCTCCTGCTCAGATTTGCCCTGATTGTTGTGCAAAAATGTTTTTTTTTTTTAACGTTACGCTGTGAAAGCCTCCATTGAGAGCTGCTGCAGTAGTTGCTGGGACAGTTGGGCAGTCACCTCCACAGGCAGGTCTGTAAACCCCCTTGTTCTCCCCTGTGTGTGTGTGTGTGTGTGTGTGTGTGTGTGTGTGTGTGTGTGTGTGTGTGTGTGTGTGTTGCCCTAATTGCCAATCCGTGGCTGCTTTGCTTTACAGTAACGCTCTGGGCTGCTGCACTCCATTGCATCCAGACTAACAGAGGCTCACTTCTTTGCAATTTGGCCTCATAAAAGTCCTTCTTGAAGCATGTGCGGTTGTGGGGGAAGCTGTGAATTAGAGAGGCCACTGTTAGCCAACGTGCCTGCTGATGATGATGATGATGATGAATGTGAAATTCTGCCATGTTCTCACGTCATTGTGTTACTTGCTGTAAATTCTGAGTGTGCATTTGACAGCTGAATTAAATGGCCTTGAGTCACACTGCAGAGAAAAGGGTCTCAGGTCAGGTCTGTGTCATACCTCACCCCCAGTCTGCTCTTTGACCCGTGTACGTTCACGCATGCTTGGCTATGACTAAGAGCCCGGTGGTGTTCCATCTTCCTTCTACAGTTGTACAGGACAACAGAAAGGAGGCTTTCCCGATTCACTCATTTGTCAAGATATTCATAAGTCTGCGTTTGTCAGAGCGGTGCTTCTCCTGAAGGCAAATGTTGTTCTTTCTAGAGTGGAGTGCTGCAGGAACGAGTCCTAGAACCCGGAAATGAGTCAGCGTTTTTGCACTTCCGATTCCCCTCGTCTCGAAGTCAATGGGTTCTTTGACTTGGGTTTTTGGTTAGATGCCTGAAATAAGGTCTGTGGTCAACACAAGCTTAGAGTTACTGTGAGGAGCTTTCAACTGGTTGAAACAGTGAAACTTCGAGGGAAGATTGTCTATTCCTATATAGTTATTCTTAACGCTCGTCATCGGTGCTACCGGGTCGGATTCCACGCAAAATCTGATCAAATCCAGCAGGGTCACCAGAGACTCCTTCAGCTCAGACTCCAGCGGGGCCTCCGGTAGCAACCAGTCCACCGTGGACAGAACCAGGTCCGGCTTCTCCTCGCTGCTCTGCCGATCCCCGCCGGGAGCAACCACTGACACCGCGCTGCTGGAGACCCAGGCCGTATCGCTGGGCCCGCTGGAGGGAAGGGAGGCGCGGGAGAACCAGAACCAGGACTGAGCGGAGCAGACTGTCAGACCCTTGCTGCAGTAAAATGAGAGGTTTTCTAAAGAGGCTCTGGTGCTCGGAAACACGACCACCTTCGTCCACAGGGACCTCTGATCAACCAACACAAAATGAAAGTTCCTTGTAGTACCTTTTAAGATATTTAAATGTTTTGTTCTAGGACGTAAAATCTGTCTTGTAAATGTTGACGCTTTTACTACATTTAAAAAAAGGCGGTTGGTAACAAGTGGCTAAATGAGGCTACGAAGTGTCATCACACCAACACATCACTCATTACGAGCGCTCATGTGACCGCCGTGGAGTTCCTCTACAGCCCATCGTTGGCTTTTAACTTCTGTCGATTGCATTCATGCTTAAAATTATTAAGATTATCTTGCTGAACTAAACGTTTAGGTATCATAAACTTGTGTTTGCCACAGAGCTTATTTTCTGCAACAATCCAAATCCAATGGAAAAATCTCTTTTTAGGGAACCTGTGTGTTTCTTTGGGGGTTAACCTACAAAAGCTCGTCGTCCCTGCAGCCCTCTATAGCTCACCATGACCTACCTTCTATATGAGCTATATAGATCACCATTGTTGCCATGGCAATTGCCTCGGGGCGCAGTGAAGGAGAATCCTTTCCAGGGTGACTTGATTTAGTTTGGGACTCCACTCTGACATTAACTCGCCGGCCTTATGTGCAGCGTATCATTACAGGATGGCTTATTTTCTCCGCTCTATATTTACAGCGTTGACTACTGTGTGTTTGCACAACTCATCACCGACATTCTAGGGAAACCACTCGACTGCGCTTTAGCTTTATCAACAATTTTCCCTCTCATGAGAGCAGACTATGACTTTCTTCGACGCTTTCCAGCCATCTGCTGCCTCCTCATCCTCGCTCCAACCCCGCCGTGTCTCCCCGTCTCGTCCCCTCCATCGCCCCTTAAAGTCGCAGGTCCTAATCTGTGGGAGCTGCTGAAAATCCTCCCACTTAGTGTGGGGGACATGTCGGTGAGCCCGCTGTGCCCACTGACCTGATTTAGAGGAAGAGGACGGACCTAACAAGCTGACTTAACCCCCCCCCTCCTTTGCCCCCAGCCCCTGGGAAGCCATGATACTGGTGAAACTTGAGCCGCCTCTCGTTCTTAAACAACACAACAAGTAGTCTCTCCAGAACGCTCCGCACTAACGAAGGTTTGCACGAAGGGAACGTGACTGATAACAGGGCATGATAAGAAATAGATGAATATTGAGATGTAATCTGGGGACAGATGCTACTGTACGTGATTGGAAAGCTGCTGATTCTCCTGCGTGTGTGTGTGTGTGTGTGTGTGTGTGTGTGTGTGTGTGTGTGTGTGTGTGTGTGTGTGTGTGTGTTAATGAACCCTGTGGTGAAGTGGGAGTTGGAGTGTGGGTTACGCTACGAGGGAAAGCTGCTGATCGTCAGAGATTGAGGATCTGCTCTGCTGTAGATCCTTGAGCAGCAGCTGTTGTACTGACCAGTAGTTCCTCTCTCAGTGTGGGCGTTTACATCGATCCTCCTTAAAGGGATTCTCCACCCAAACGCTCGTTTTTTTGGTTCTGTGTCAAACCCCCTGTAGGCTTGACATGTTGAGTTAGTTCATATGGAACTACGCTTTGTTTCCCAGGGACCCACTTTTTAAAAATGACAAATCACGGCGACCCAATTCACAATAAGCCTCATTTATAAATCATGAGAAGAGTGAATGGAACCAAACAAATGAACCTTCCCGACCATTTTTATTGCCGTTTTCTTATCACCTTGTGTTATCTTGAACAGGTACACCCGCCATTTTAAAGAGATATAGCTTTGATAAATCATGTGTTATTGAAAACATACACACATGTTAAATACTTTACAGATGAGACTAAATGAATGCATTCAGGCGGAGTTAGCAGGCTTATCTCGTTCTTTTAATTTCCTGTCATCAGTAAAACAAACCGAGCGTACACTCGCCTTTCATAATAGATTTAATGTTATAATTAGGCTACAATTATCGGAACAGTACGAACATTCAGATGCCCTCATGTGGCTCAAAGGTGAACTACAGATATAGATATATGTAATCAATAAAAAGCTATGGAAGAAATTGTGGAACATAAGTTTTGAACGGATCTCGTGCTACTTTAGGATTATTATCTTTTAGGTGTTAAGTTTTCAACAGTACGTCTTTCCCATTTCACTGTCCTCAGGTCCGACACCTCGTGTCGTCAAGTATTTGTGTTTTTTCTGTGGATTTCTGGCTCAGTGTTTAAACAATACTGGGAAGTAGACCAAGGTCAGAGCTCTCGTTGTCTCCTGCTGCACACGAGGGGGAGAGAGGGTGAAGCGAGAGGACGGGGGGAGTGGTAGATGAGGGTGTAGCGAGAGGGCGGGAGGAGTGGTAGATGAGGGTGAAGCGAGAGGGCGGGGGGAGTGGTAGATGAGGGTGAAGCGAGAGGACGGGAGGAGTGGTAGATGAGGGTGAAGCGAGAGGGCGGGGGGAGTGGTAGATGAGGGTGAAGCGAGAGGATGGGGGGAGTGGTAGATGAGGACGGGGGGAGTGGTAGATGAGGGTGAAGCGAGAGGATGGGGGGAGTGGTAGATGAGGACGGGGGGAGTGGTAGATGAGGGTGAAGCGAGAGGGCGGGGGGAGTGGTAGATGAGGGTGAAGCGAGAGGGCGGGGGGAGTGGTAGATGAGGGTGAAGCGAGAGGGCGGGGGGAGTGGTAGATGAGGGTGAAGCGAGAGGACGGGAGGAGTGGTAGATGAGGGTGAAGCGAGAGGATGGGGGGAGTGGTAGATGAGGACGGGGGGAGTGGTAGATGAGGGTGAAGCGAGAGGATGGGGGGAGTGGTAGATGAGGGCGGGAGGAGTGGTAGATGAGGGTGAAGCGAGAGGACGGGAGGAGTGGTAGATGAGGGTGAAGCGAGAGGGCGGGGGGAGTGGTAGATGAGGGTGAAGCGAGAGGGCGGGAGGAGTGGTAGATGAGGGTGAAGCGAGAGGGCGGGAGGAGTGGTAGATGAGGGTGAAGCGAGAGGACGGGGGGAGTGGTAGATGAGGGTGAAGCGAGAGGACGGGGGGAGTGGTAGATGAGGGTGAAGCGAGAGGGTGGGAGGAGTGGTAGATGAGGACGGGGGGAGTGGTAGATGAGGGTGAAGCGAGAGGGTGGGAGGAGTGGTAGATGAGGGTGAAGCGAGAGGGTGGGAGGAGTGGTAGATGAGGGTGAAGCGAGAGGGTGGGAGGAGTGGTAGATGAGGGTGAAGCGAGAGGGTGGGAGGAGTGGTAGATGAGGACGGGGGGAGTGGTAGATGAGGGTGAAGCGAGAGGGCGGGAGGAGTGGTAGATGAGGGTGAAGCGAGAGGGTGGGAGGAGTGGTAGATGAGGGTGAAGCGAGAGGGCGGGGGGAGTGGTAGATGAGGGTGAAGCGGGAGGGCGGGGGGAGTGGTAGATGAGGGTGAAGCGAGAGGACGGGGGGAGTGGTAGATGAGGGTGAAGCGAGAGGGTGGGAGGAGTGGTAGATGAGGGTGAAGCGAGAGGACGGGGGGAGTGGTAGATGAGGACGGGGGGAGTGGTAGATGAGGGTGAAGCGAGAGGACGGGGGGAGTGGTAGATGAGGGTGAAGCGAGAGGGTGGGAGGAGTGGTAGATGAGGGTGAAGCGAGAGGGCGGGAGGAGTGGTAGATGAGGGTGAAGCGGGAGGGCGGGGGGAGTGGTAGATGAGGGTGAAGCGAGAGGGCGGGAGGAGTGGTAGATGAGGGTGAAGCGAGAGGGCGGGAGGAGTGGTAGATGAGGGTGAAGCGGGAGGAGTGGTAGATGAGGGTGAAGCGAGAGGGCGGGAGGAGTGGTAGATGAGGGTGAAGCGGGAGGAGTGGTAGATGAGGGTGAAGCGAGAGGGTGGGAGGAGTGGTAGATGAGGGTGAAGCGGGAGGACGGGAGGAGTGGTAGATGAGGGTGAAGCGAGAGGACGGGAGGAGTGGTAGATGAGGGTGAAGCGAGAGGACGGGAGGAGTGGTAGATGAGGGTGAAGCGAGAGGACGGGGGGAGTGGTAGATGAGGGTGAAGCGAGAGGGTGGGAGGAGTGGTAGATGAGGGTGAAGCGAGAGGGCGGGAGGAGTGGTAGATGAGGGTGAAGCGGGAGGACGGGGGGAGTGGTAGATGAGGGTGAAGCGAGAGGGCGGGGGGAGTGGTAGATGAGGGTGAAGCGAGAGGATGGGGGGAGTGGTAGATGAGGGTGAAGCGAGAGGACGGGAGGAGTGGTAGATGAGGGTGAAGCGAGAGGGCGGGGGGAGTGGTAGATGAGGGTGAAGCGAGAGGACGGGGGGAGTGGTAGATGAGGGTGAAGCGAGAGGACGGGGGGAGTGGTAGATGAGGGTGAAGCGAGAGGACGGGGGGAGTGGTAGATGAGGGTGAAGCGAGAGGACGGGAGGAGTGGTAGATGAGGGTGAAGCGAGAGGACGGGGGGAGTGGTAGATGAGGGTGAAGCGAGAGGACGGGGGGAGTGGTAGATGAGGGTGAAGCGAGAGGACGGGAGGAGTGGTAGATGAGGGTGAAGCGAGAGGACGGGGGGAGTGGTAGATGAGGGTGAAGCGAGAGGACGGGAGGAGTGGTAGATGAGGGTGAAGCGAGAGGACGGGGGGAGTGGTAGATGAGGGTGAAGCGAGAGGACGGGGGGAGTGGTAGATGAGGGTGAAGCGAGAGGACGGGGGGAGTGGTAGATGAGGGTGGTCAAATGGTGGCAGTCGACCTCCTTCATCTCCACTCTCTCTGTTGTTTCTCGTGTTTACTTTCTGTTCACGTGGCAACTTATTTTCACTCAAAGGTTCATATGATCTCTTACGAAAAGTTACTCCTTGCTTTTTCCTACTAAAGCCAGCAACACGCGTCTATTTCTGCTCGTTACGCGCATTCAAAATGCACTTCAGTCTTCACAGGAAACCTACTTTGTTAGGAAAAGATTGTCATTTGGGTTCAAGTGCCGTTACCAAAGTACGCAAGTTACACGACAAATAAATCGACGTTGACTTCTTGTTTCGCATGTGGACCAATCAGCCACCCCCCGGGTCAAACGTCTGTGTTTCCTGGACCGTCCACCGTCCTGTGTGTGCTTCTTAATACTTCCTCTGTCATCATTACGTGGATAACATACGACATTATTTAGTATTGCGGCTTATTCGTTTTTGTAGGTATCGCTATGAATGCTGAACACCTGCACCCCGTGTTGCTCTGTTTTCTTCATCTAGTAGAAGACACAGTATTGAGTCAAGGCCAGTATGCCCCTGTGTGTTTAGAAGTTAAAGTCTCCTCCTGTTCATACTACAACAAGCACGACCTGTTTCAGTGGTGATCGATGGCCTTTATAAATCGAAGAGCCATTTGACTCAGTCTTTCACGGTTACAGACTAGAGAAAGCGGATCAATGCGGTTTATCGGGAGCGAGACGCAGGCGGAATGAGAGGAGCAGAGCAGGTATGGAGCAGGCAGAGAGGCCGAGGAATCTGATGGTGATATGGGAATAATGAGGTGGCGCACTCACAAGGGATGTCATTGGGATTCAGCGCGGCGGTCTTGGTGGGGGAATCGGGGGTGGAAGGGATGGCAGCGGGGTTGTCAGCTCAGCCTCTGTCAGCCAGCGGTTGGTTTTGCGGGTCGGAGACCTGATTGACTGGCTGCCTGACTGGGGAGACTCTGCTGAGTCTGAGCGATCTGTCTCCCCGACAGCACCGGGGCGAGAGGACTGTACTCGGGGGATGACGGGTAATAAATGACTCTGAGGGGGTCGCCTCAGGGCCGACGGTGACTGACAGCCAGCTACTTCTGTGCAATTTCAGACGTGCGTTTGGGTCGGTGCGTCTCTTGGGCGCTGAAAGAAAATGGAGCAGAGACAAAGTGAAGAGTTTGTTCCAAAATGTTTTTTTTTTTTAAGCATAACAGCTGCTATGTCAGATTAGCTGCCATGGAAGTTCCGCAAATTATGAGCAAATTGCGGGTTAGTTCTGAAGACAATTTGTTAAGATAATAGGTTATATTTAGTAATAAGATTATTTACCACAATTATTCTTTTTTACGTTACAAAATATTTATATTGCCTTTCACTTTTAAATGAACAGAGAACTGCTTTGAAAGGAATCTTTGCATCAAAATAAGACTAAAATAAGGTTCCTCTTCATCTAAATTCAGTGCGTTTTGGTTTTGCCCGTCAGCTCCCTGACGTGCACGAGATATTACTCTTCTGCTCTACTCTTGGTTTTGGGAAGTGCTTGATTTCATAAGCAGCCTAGTTCTCTATGAGCATAGCACTCATTTTAAATCAAAGTCAACATCGCAGTCGATCTTTATTTGTTGTGTGAAGCCGAGATCTTGATCTAAATTAATATTGATTGTGAAGCCCTACAAGGTATAAAATATGTATATCTTCATATCTTTTTTTACTTTTATTCTTTGATCAGATAGTTCCTGATTTAAATTGCTGCGAATTAACATGAGGGAACGTGTCTTTCTTTTGTTAGTCATGACAGCCGGTTAAATACAATTCATCCTGCGGTTGGATGTGAATGTCCGTCTGTACCAAGTAGTAGAACAGAAAACAATTGTTTTGGCTTTTGTACTGAAACTCGCGTGTAGTGTTGTCACGAGCATCACGAGGGAGAAGCTCTCATTGACACGCTGCTGTCAGGTGTCAGGGACATTCCTTAGGTTTCTCTCTTGTGACAGCATCACCATCACACTTCAAGGGTTGCCAATGCGTCCTGGGAAAACCTGGAAAACAGTTGACCAATTTTTCCATTCATGGAAAAACATGGAAAATCTGAGAAAGCGTCAAAAGTCCTGGAAAGTCTTTTGCTGTCCTGAAATTGTTTTTCATCATTCTCACTTTTTATTATCCAAAAATAGATAATATTGCTGTCTGATAGGCCTCGGATAAGTGACGTTCAGGATGACATTACTGTTGAAATGGTAGTTTATGGACCAGAGTATTTCGGTTGTAATGTTGTGGAAAAGCTGTGAACACACCCCCAAGTCACGTCGCATGGTAGCACACGCAGGTTGGATGACGTTACAACCGAAGTGGCCGAAACTCTGAATAATGCGAGTTACACCATCCTTCAAATGTGAATGTTAGTCCTTGCTGGCTGGTAGCTGTGCCAGTATTTATTATTTAATTACTCCATGAACAATTTGTCATCATTTCTAAGCAGAACCCTGTTTTCACTGAGACAGAAGACAATAAGGTGAGAGCGTCTTTGAATTCACACAATGTCCGCTTTAATAAATACCTGAAAGAACCTGAATATTTCCGTGCGTACAGTACATGCACAGGAATGCACTGTAATGCCGTCTTTCAGGTTGCGACCCAAACTGTTCCCCGTGCTCTCCGTTTGTTGTTCCTTCTTTTATCTCTCCAGTTACATCACAGCCGTGAACGAACAAGTGAGGAGGGCGAGTTACTTGTTGCCAGGGTTTCCTAATTCAAGGGATGTTCAGTGACTAATAATGGCAGGACTGGTTAGTCATGGTAACCCACAGCCTTGCAGGGTGCGGCGGTGATAATATCCTCCAATGTGTACCGGTAGTTCTTCTCTAATTGTCTTATTCAACAGCGTAGCTGGAGCTGAGCGGAGGGAAGTAATGAGCTCGGATCAGTGTTCTCCTGAGTGTTCTCACAAGAGGCCTTCTTTAAAATGACACAATTACTACATTAACCTCATCCCTCAGAGTCCAAATCAATTAGGCGGCCCGCCTCCGATAGCTTCCAACACAAGCGCGGTGGCCCGGTTGTGAGAGCGTGCCGGGGCCGACGGGCCCCGCGGTGACTCACGCGCACTTCACTTTGTCTCCGGGAGGAGGAACTTGGATCAGGTTTGGCAGGTGAACAGACAGGTGCAGCTTCTCAAACACAACGGGAAATGGATAGCTGAATGTGTGTGTGTTTGTGTGTGTGTGTGTGACTTGGCTTTGAAGTACTTTTCTTTAGGGTGTGTGTGTGTGTTTTGCTTTGCCACAAAGCTCAGTCTAGACCCAGTTGCACACGCGCACTTTGGCGGACTGGGAGGGCAGGGTTTGTTTTCATATCGACTGGGTCCTGTGTGGGATTTTTCCGTTCACTTGCTCTTTGGACTTTGGATATGTGAAACTGAACGCTTGGAGGCAAGGTAATTAACTCGACTCTTTTCTGTTCTGCATTATTGCAAGCTTTTAACGCCTGGAACCCTTCAGATCAGAGGGAGTTTAGAGTTCAACAACAAGCTAAGAGATTTAATGTACTTCTTCATCTACTCTGTGCTCGCTGTGTATCTCCTGTCGTGAGATTTTAATGAAGGAAAAACCCCGAGAGTGTGTGTCAGCTCTGCTCTCTGCTGTGTCGTCAAGTTCCTGTTTGGTGTTCGGCAGTTTCGCATGAGGGCCAGGTTTTACTCTCAGGTAACCATGGCTACAGCAAGTTTCCATAGGCACCCAGCCCCCTATGTCTCCGTCTTCCGCGGCTGTTTGTCTTTCCCAGGAGCAACCCCCCCCCCCAAGCCGGTCCCGGGTCACGGAGTTCTTCACCAGGCCGCCGTCGTTCGGCTTTTACTGCCCGATCACGCACTTGATCACGGGTCGAGCGTTTCCTTTGACTCAACCCTCGAGTCCCGTCTGATTTAGAGACGTATTAGCAGAA
The DNA here is from genome assembly GCA_028022725.1 of Lycodopsis pacificus. Taxonomy (NCBI): domain Eukaryota; kingdom Metazoa; phylum Chordata; class Actinopteri; order Perciformes; family Zoarcidae; genus Lycodopsis; species Lycodopsis pacificus. The sequence continues at coordinate 4,925,477 of CM051697.1, read as the reverse complement.
ACTAGCACAAAGTGGGGCTCGCCGTATCGCTGTTGGTCAGGACAAACTTCAAGGACAGCCCGACAGTGACGATAAAACCTACACAGTGTAGGATTTGTGATCATCTGCGGGGAAAACACAATTTCACATTTCATTATTTTTTTTATCTCCGTACCCTATAGAGTTGAGACTCGTCTTCGAGCCTCATCTCTTCACCCGCGCATGCTTCTATTCCGCTGTCGTGCAGAGATGGTGGGAAACCGTGTGTGTGTGTGTGTCAGCGTAACAGGACTCATTACTGACTGGTTTCTCCTCCGCCACTGCCTGCAGCACGGCTGAAAAACACCACATTAGTTGTGCCGGGGCTCTAGTGGGGGCTCGCTGCAATTTTGGGCTGTAATCCAGTTGAGAAAGAGTCGGGGTGACTAGAACGAATCCACGAGGCCGAGAGGAACGGACGTGTGTGTGGCTGTAGTTTGCATACTTATTAACATAATCTACTGGGGGACGTCACTTTGTCCTAATGGACGGACACATCGCATTAAAACCTGGCAAAAAGCTGCCACTGCATCCACACTGTGTGGTTGATGAGGTCATGCATGAATGGACACACACAAACACCCACAGAGCAGTTATTGTTGCAGAAGCTGCGTTTCTTTCCCCTTGACTGGACGTGTATCTGCAGCTGACTGTGATGCTTGCGGCATATTTATATTATACAACCTCTACCCCGCATCGGTCTCTCTCTGGATTTAAAGGAACAGTTAGAGATGAGCGATATATCTTCGATCACGTATATGTATATTCATGTATATGAAATAACCACATGGTTGTGATTACTCCTGTGTAAATTCTATATTTAGTATTTTCTGTTTTACTGAAGGACTTTCGTGCATAACAATCAGATTTTCAGAGATGTTTGAGTTGTGCTTGTTATCAATTTAGATGACGTATATTGTATATCACCATATCTCGATATATGATTTCATTACAAAATAACTGATAGTTGAAAGATGATCTATCAGCAGAGATGCATAATCACCCACGTACCTTTAAGAGTCAGTTGAACTGTGTACTACAGGGCTTATCTTAATAATAATATATGTATCGTTTAACTGCTGCTTGTTTTATTACTTACTGATTCATTTTATTGCTCCTAATTATTTTTGACCACTTCCTCTGAGCTGTCGTCATCACAAGTTGGACTTCTTACAGCAGACGAGACGAACAAGAACCGCCTGAGCAGCTGAAGCCTGATATTACACACAGTGCCTCCATTGTTGTCCACAAGCTCATCATTGAACCGCACTGTTGCACTGGATGACACGCTCCTTTATGACCATAAACATGGGCAGTGTAGTTTATCTTTAGTTTATCCCAAATGCACCGTCCTGGTGGTGTAAATAGACCCCAGTAAATACACGTTACTTTACCCAAGCTGGGGTTTATTGACTGCAGGATGTGCAAACAACTGTTTGCCATGTCGTCTTAAAAGATGATGATATTTCAATGTTGTCTTCATCCAAGTGGCCAAATTATGAGTTATTGCAGGTTTAACATTTCCGTCTTCAGTGGAAACAAATGAGCTTAGTGCTTATAGGTTTTGGTCTTATTACTTGATATCAATCTGTGTCTTTAAATTGAGTATTTTTGAGATATAAATCAGTAAAAAATAAACGAATGAAACAGTCCAGAGTCTCTCTCACTCTGTCACTCACACGCACTCTATTTGCAGCCGGTGTCCAGAGAAGATTAGATGTGGCCGGTCAGACACGGAGAGTGTGAGGGAATCCAATATGCAGCTCAGTGTCTGCCGCCTCAGGCCTGCTGTCGGGATCGATGCTGCAGAGATTCTCTGTCCGCGGTCGACTTTCTGAAACACACAACTGGGCTCAAGGTTGCTCACCGACAGCGCCACCGCGAGCGCAGCGCCACCGCGTCGCCGTGGCGGGACTACGCGTGTTTTACGCTGAGTCTCATTATGCCGATCGATACCTGATGTTGTCTTTTCCTTCGTGTCTCCAGACCTCCCTGCCTCCTCTCTGCAGTACCAGTGCGGATCGGTGGACTACTTGTGTTCTCCACGGCTGGCGAAGAAAGGTCCGACTCCCAGACAATGTCACGACAGGCCCGCCATCAAACCCCGGCCCCAGCCCTCCACCTCACCCAGACCGCCAGCCGCACAGAAACCTCAAGGTGAAGGCCACATTTGGCATTATAATTTGAAAGGTGCAGCAGGAATCAAACCTCCTGCCACTGAGCCGTCGTTTATTCTGCTCCGACAAACACTCTTCTCTAACATGGCTCGTGTCATCTGTCTGACCTCACTCTGTCACTCACACAGCTCAGTGGGTCACCTCTGAAGGAGCCGCCGGTCCCCAAGTGTTGATGCTTGGGCGGCTTTTTAAGAATACGAGCAACATGCCTCCTGTTTTGGGATTCACTGAGAAACATTGTAGGACATCACGCTAGAGACTCGGCCTTAATATTATAAAGTGGCTCACAACTATTCAGGGTTCATGACTATTTGATCATGATTAGCATCTCAACAAATTAAAGGATTAATGATTCATTGCGCATGAAAAAATCCCAGATCCAAAGGTAACCAGTTTTGCCATAAAACACAGACAACATTCAATTTACAATGATATACTTCTCTTCTCATTTAATTACGTTTGTGTCCTTTGTTGTGTACTTTCAGTGACGGCCACGTCTAGTGCTGCATCCACATAGTTCCTCGTTCCTCGTAGAATAAAAGTGCTTGAAAGAGTCTGTTTATAAATATATAAAAACGAACTACCAGTAACATGAATTGGCTTTTAAAATAAGTTTTAAAAGTATTCTGTCAAGTAGAAAAATACTTTTTATCAAAAATGAATACCAGAATAATGATGTGCTTAAAGAAAAGGAAGCTAATCATATAATCGTATCATATATTTCACCAGTTGGCAGGAGCTACTTTATTTCTAAGCACAATTCTAATACTGGTAATAATGGTTGTGCATTTTAATGCTGACAGGATGAAGTGGTAACTCTGGAGCGCGGGTATTTTGGGGAGCGGGTACTGCAAGGCGAGTTCCTGAGTCCCTGAACAGGTTTCTGGAACAGCTGCTGTGGTCAGAAAATGTTAAAGCATGTAACTTCTCCTCTATATGACAGAAGGACTCTGTGAACATCTTCACCTTCATTCTCAGGAGAAAACGGACCATTCAAAACAAAGTCTACTCAACCGCTCTCTCTCTATCAGGGACACAGAGGAAGTGCTCCAGTTATGAACACATCATCACATGTCCTTGTTTCAGACGTTTAAGCTCCTGAAAACGAAATATATGCAAATATGCCGACTAGACAGTGAAATGGTGAGCCCGTAGTGTGCAGCCATGCCTGAGAGCAGTTTGCGTTTTAAAGACCGCGTTGCCGTTTCTCTGTCTGTGCTTTTTTTTTCTCTCTTTTTTTTCATTCTAACTGGAACCGCGGTGACTTACGCACACGCTCATCTCAGCATCCTGTTCTGAAATAAGGAAGTCGGCAGATAGCTGCAGCTCAGTGTTGGTCTCGCTCTGCACCGCTACTATTTGTTTCTATCGCGGACTGTGTTTTGTTCCTTTTTTTTGAGAGTTTTGTCTTTTATTTTTTTTCTTACGAGGAAACGACACATGAATTCAGCCATGGAGGTTTTCTCACTTGGACTTCTACGCGTTACCTGATCGTTTCTGTGAATGTCTGCAGCCTCATGCTTCTCTCTTGCTCTGCTGTTCTTGCCTCCTCTGGACTTCTGCGTCCGTAGTGCCCCCTAAACCGTCGCACCTGCTCGCCCTCGGGCAAGACAAGAAACCGAAGAGGATCCCTCCGCCGCCTTCCAGGCCCCTGCCGGCTCCCCCTCCTCCGCCTAAACCAAAGCCCGGTTTCACCCCTCCTGGCTCGGGAGCGCAGCCGCAGCCGCAGAAAGAGGCCCAGAAGGTGGGGCTGCTCATCGAGAGGTTCGAGAATTCAAGGTGAGGCCTTCGGGCTCGTCGGAGTCGTATTTTGCTCTGTAATGGTTCGGAAATGTGTGGATGTGTGTGTCGACGTACAAAGAGAAGTTTCATGTGGTTTGCTTGAATTTCATCACTTGATGATGAAATTTAAGAAAACCTGAAAGACTTTCATTCTCTTATTATTTTTCCATGAAAATAAGTGTTTTAATAATGCACCTTTTCATGAAAGCAGGTGTGACAGTGTTTTTATTCATTTTTTTATTTTCCCAGGGTTCCCATCCTGGGGGTGCTCCCACGGTCCCAGCTGCACTTGTGTCTGAGAATGGACTCTGCGTCTGACATCACTTCCTCCTGCGGCCAGGACCCCGCGGCGAAGGTGGCAGGAGACTCCTCCTCCTCCTCCGCCGCGGACAAACTTGCACTTGGCGCCTCCGAACGGACTCACGGGGCGTCCGAACTCTCCCGCCTGGCCTCCGTGCACATCGACGGCTCGGACGACGCCCCGCTGGACGACTGCGACATCGCGCACGGCGTCGGCTGCCTCGACGAGGAAGGCTCCTCCCGCGAGCTCCTGGACAATCCGGACTCCTCGGAGCAGAACGGGAAGATCCCCAACCGGGACAGCGGCATCGACAGCCCGTCCTGCGCCGCCGAGGGGGAGGCGTTCCCCAACGAGGACGCCATCGACGAGGAGGACCATTACGACAGCGTCACGGAAACGGAGAGCGTGTCCTGCTGCGTTACCCTGGGCAACAAGCGAGACTCGACGCAGGACGAGGACAGCGACCTGGATGAGGGGAGCAGCGGAGAGATACACTCTCTGACAGACACGCAGACCGGCTATCTGACAGACGCACACTCGGAGGCGCACAAAGTGAGTAGCTCGCATGCTTCAGCATCATCGAGTCACGACCGTAAACCCGAACGACCGCAACTCAAAACCTGAACGCCTCAGAGGCCGCCGTTATGTTTCTCTCAGTTTACTCCCATCCCCTCCGTGGCAGGACTTTCTTTTTACTTAATATTTCGTGTTGCATCATGAGTTTAAGGAATGTTTGAATTGAGCACATCCTGCGAGTTCAAAAAGCTTCGTCTCAGACAGTCAGACGGCCTTTCAAGTCCAGGAAAAAGTAGCTCGTGTCTATTATTATCTCGGCCTGGGTGAACAGTTTCAAAGACTACTTCTGCATGAAACGTTAGACACTGTGGCAGAACTCGTTCTGGCGGTCACAAGTGACCGAGTCGTGTCTAAAAGCAGCTCTGCCGTTACATAAAAGGATGAATACCTGCCCAAAAGCTGTAACGGGAGCTCGTGATGGCTGCTGGATAAAAGAGTCCAGAGACGGATATCTCACCGCAGCCGAGCTAAAGTTTCTCTTTCCTCTTGTCCTTCAGTTTGACTATTGATCATAAACAACACTGATACCTCGAGCCGTGCACGTAATATTCCTTGTGGCCTAAATGTGCTGTCAATGTGTCCTTTTTTGGAGACGTGCAGTTCCTGATATGTAAGCATCAGGGTGCAGGCTTCTGGAGGTGATGACCGAAAGACGAAGCAATACCAAAGAAAAAGAGAGTTTTCAGACAAACAGAAAAATGTTAGACAGCAGAAACTCATGTCGATTGACGTTGCGAATAAAGTCTTTCTCAGAGGTGTTTTGATGCTTGTAAAACACACCCAAAGCTCACGCGAACAACGCGTCCTCTGCTGACCGCCCACCCCCCCCCCCCCCCCCCCCGCGGCCTTTTTGGGGAGAGGTATCTCCGCTCTGCAGCGCTTCCTGATCCCGACACCGCGGCGCAGACGGAGGAAAGGGTGCGTGTTGGTTCTGTGGGCGTGAATTCTTTGTGTCACTACAGGTGTCACGTCGATGGCTGTATAATGACAGCCTTGTCACAGAGGATGTGGGTTGTGTCGATGTGAGGTTAAGACGCTGGAACCTTTTTTTTGTTTGCGAACGCTAAAAAAAATAAAATCTCTTTTTGCGTATTTGTGTAGAAATAGCTGGTCGTGCTGGTAGATTCCCATACAATGCATGATCTGTAGTGAACGTTTCAAACTCCCATCTGTGCTGCTGTGTGTGTGTGTGTGTGTATGTGTGCACAAGGGTGCAAGGGTGTGTGTTTGTGTTGGAGATGGCAGTTGTGCAACCCGGATTGTCGCAATAGGCTTGATGTTTTTCGTGACCCTGATGCGTGTGTGTGCGTTACAGTTCTAATGTTTAATCATACATTTATAAGTCATCAAATCACGATGAGAGAAAGAGACAGATGTTCATTTTCACCAGCTCAGCTGATAACATCAGTTTCACGCGTACCTGAACCAAACCGCCGACGAGAAAAGAGCTTTGTGAACGTCGGGTTATGGTAATCTGCTCCGGATGCTGCTGGCTGTTGCCTCAGACAGTCGCATTAAAGGATAAGTCTGCGGATAGTTTTCTTTATTGTCAAGAAATCCTGTTTAAAAACCACAAAAACATCCTCACAAGTATTGTCTGTGTGGACAAAAGCCTGACTGGAGCTTATCTCTCTACACCTTGGGGCTGTGTTGTTGTTGAAGACTCACATTGACTCACATTGTTCCACTGAATGGCATGTTCCCTCATTACAATGAACATGGGCGCTGTAGTTTATTTTGAGGCGACGCCACATGCAGCATCCTGCTGCTGTAAACACTCACTCCAGCACCAGATCCACAGTTTACTCCTGTGTGAGTGTTGTGTTCTGAAGATTCAATTCATTATTTAGCCTTTTTAGAAGATGTGTTTACTTGGATTTAAGTCTTTGGCCGGGACGAATGGGCCGAGGGAAGATGGGGAAGTTCCCATCTTCTGACAAATGACATTAGCAGCACAACAGCCATGGTTCACAGTCACAGCTTTTGGGGGTTTGTGTGTATTGGATTGTGGGCGTTCCCTTTAACGACCCATGCTTTCTACAATCCTTGAAGAACTCTTTCTTCCAAACAGATTTTTAAGATGAAAAGGAGAAGGTAGTTTTGCAGTGTATTGCACATGTTTTAGTCGACTGCAGAGGGAATATGTATTTAAATGTGTTGCTATTTAAAAGAGTTTAGACAAGAAAAGTCTTGTAATTTAGACACATGCAGTTTTTTAGCATTCGCATTTTTTTCAAGGAATGTTTTCTGGCCCGTCTGCCTTGAACTCTGTTGATGCTGATGAATCCTGCTGAACCGGAGGATTCCCTCGGTGATGTGATGGAGTGTCTGCTCACATGTTTGTATCTTTGTTTTCATGCCTCACCCTCGGCGTCTGTCTGTTCCCCTCAGTGCTCAGAGACTCAGAATCTCCTGAACATCGCCAAAGAGCTTCTCCACACTGAAGAGGCCTACGTCAAACGACTCAACCTCCTCGACCAGGTAACGTCCATCTCTGTCTCTGTGTCTTTCTCTGTCTGTCTCTGTCTCTTTCTCCGTCTCTGTCTCTGTGTCTTTCTCTGTCTGTCTCTGTCTCTTTCTCCGTCTCTGTCTCTGTGTCTTTCTCTGTCTGTCTCTGTCTCTTTCTCCGTCTCTTTCTCTGTCTCTGTCTCTGTCTCTTTCTCTGTCTCTGTCTGTCTATTTCTCCGTCTCTGTCTCTGTCTGTCTCTTTCTCCATCTCTGTCGCAGTCTCTTTCTCCATCTCTTTCTCCGGCTATGTCTCTTTCTCCATCTCTTTCTCCGTCTCTGTCTCTTTCTCCTTCTCTTTCTCCGTCTCCATCTGTCTCTTTCTCCGTCTCTTTCTCCATCTCTGTCTCTTTCTCCTTCTCCTTCTCCATCTCCGTCTCTGTCTCTGTCTCTTTCTCTGTCTCTTTCTCCGGCTATGTCTCTTTCTCCGTCTCTTTCTCCATCTCTGTCTCTTTCTCCTTCTCCTTCTCCTTCTCCTTCTCCTTCTCCTTCTCCATCTCCGTCTCTGTCTCTTTCTCTGTCTCTTTCTCTGTCTCTTTCTCTGTCTCTGTCTCTGTCTCTGTGTCTTTCTCTGTCTGTCTCTGTCTCTGTGTCTTTCTCTGTCTGTCTCTGTCTCTGTCTCTTTCTCCTTCTCCTTCTCCTTCTCCATCTCCATCTCCGTCTCTGTCTCTTTCTCTGTCTCTTTCTCTGTCTCTTTCTCCGGCTATGTCTCTTTCTCCGGCTATGTCTCTTTCTCCGTCTCTTTCTCTGTCTCTTTCTCCATCTCTTTCTCCGTCTCTGTCTCTTTCTCCTTCTCTTTCTCCGTCTCCATCTGTCTCTTTCTCCGTCTCTTTCTCCATCTCTGTCTCTTTCTCCTTCTCCTTCTCCTTCTCCTTCTCTGTCTCTGTCTCTTTCTCCATCTCTTTCTCCGTCTCTGTCTCTTTCTCCTTCTCTTTCTCCGTCTCCATCTGTCTCTTTCTCCATCTCTGTCTCTTTCTCCTTCTCCTTCTCCTTCTCTGTCTCTTTCTCCTTCTCTGTCTCTTTCTCCTTCTCTTTCTCCTTCTCTTTCTCCTTCTCTTTCTCCTTCTCTTTCTCTGTCTCTTTCTCTGTCTCTTTCTCTGTCTCTTTCTCTGTCTCTTTCTCTGTCTCTTTCTCTGTCTCTTTCTCTGTCTCTTTCTCCGTCTCTGTCTCTTTCTCCTTCTCTTTCTCCGTCTCCTTCTCTTTCTCTTTCTCCGTCTCCTTCTCCGTCTCCTTCTCCGTCTCCTTCTCCTTCTCCTTCTCCTTCTCCTTCTCTGTCTCTTTCTCCTTCTCTTTCTCCTTCTCTTTCTCTGTCTCTTTCTCCGTCTCTTTCTCCATCTCTTTCTCCTTCTCTTTCTCCTTCTCTTTCTCCGTCTCCTTCTCCTTCTCCTTCTCCTTCTCCTTCTCCTTCTTCTTCTCTGTCTCTTTCTCCTTCTCTTTCTCTGTCTCTTTCTCTGTCTCTTTCTCTGTCTCTTTCTCTGTCTCTTTCTCCATCTCTGTCTCTTTCTCCTTCTCTTTCTCCGTCTCCATCTGTCTCTTTCTCCGTCTCTTTCTCCTTCTCCTTCTCTTTCTCTTTCTCCGTCTCCTTCTCCTTCTCTGTCTCTTTCTCCTTCTCCGTCTCTTTCTCTGTCTCTTTCTCCGTCTCTGTCTCTTTCTCCTTCTCTGTCTCTTTCTCCTTCTCTTTCTCCATCTGTCTCTTTCTCCGTCTTTTTCTCTGTCTCTTTCTCCGTCTCTTGCTCCGTCGGCGTGTTTGCGAGTGTGACGGCGTGTTTTGGATTCCTCCGGTCCAAATTTCAATCTCCTAAATGTGCCAGTGGTGTTAGTGATTGAGATCGGGGCTGAGCTGGATTAGAAGTGGCCGTGTGTGATCCACTGGACAACAACCCTTTCCTCTGTTGACTGGATTACTCAGAGCAGTGTAAGAACGATCATGTGACAAACCTGGTGCGTGTGTGAGTTTTATTTTTATCGGTGTGCCGGTGTGTGTGTGTCGGTGTGCGTGAGTGTGTGAGTGTGAGTTTTATTTTTATTCATGTGCAGTGTGTATAAATACAGCTTTGTATTTTTTGAAGCAGCACATACTGGTGTGTGTGTGTGTGTGGGTGTGTGTGTGTGTGTGTGTGTGTGTGTGTGTGTGTGTGTGTGTGTGTGTGTGTGTGTGTGTGTGTGTGTGTGTGTGTGTGTGTGTGTTGCTCTCACACTGCCCTCTTTCATCACTTGTAATCCTGTGGATTAAAGATATTTCCTGACTCTTAACTCGGTTTATGATTAGAAACCTCTTTAAAAAACAGTTTGGGCTCGATGACGCTGCCCAGATTCAGCTGTTTATTTGGAGTCATTGATGGAGAATTCTGCACCACACATCATATCAATAGTAATAATACCATTAATACCATAAACAATGCACAAACATGATAGGAGGGTTTTAAGCAGCACTCCATCTGATGCTTTCAAGTTTACTCTTTTGTAATAATCTATATTGATAAAGGATGTGAGATCAAATTTATTCCAGACAATGAAGCTAATCGGTGTCGCCTCAACTTTACATCGTTGGAGAACTCAGCGCTAAACTGAATTGAGAAGATTTAATCACAATTAATCGATTGGTCAAGAAATAGTCAATAATGCCCATAACAACTTCCCAAAGCATAAGTTGACATAGATTTAAAGGTGCAGTGTGTGGTGGATGCAGATTGCAACCAACTGACACGAGCATGAGCCGAGTGTGTCGGAGAACTACGGCGGCCGACGCAAACATGTTAAAACGCCAATGTTTGGTTTGTCCGTTCCGGGCTACTGTAGTAAATATGGCGGCCAGCTACGTGTGTAGATATAAACACAGTCTACGGTAGCGCTTATTCTTATTTTCGGGTGATTATACACATACTTGTTAATATTACACTCCATTCCTGCCGATAGATCCCACTGAATGCTGCACACGGTTCCTTTAACCGATCTCTTGATCACCAAAGCGCTCTCTTTGATCGTCTCTCTTTGATCGTCTCTCTTTTTATGTAAACAGGCTACTGTACATCTTTTCCAGCCTGTATTAGTTCTCACTCGTGTTTGTGATGAGAATGAAGTGGCGGCGGTTGAGTCCTCTTCCTCTTCGCTCGGTTGCTGTGGTGCAGAGATGCACTGCTGCCCTATCACAGAACGCTTGTGGAGTATTTACTATCGGGCAGAGAAGCCTCACGGTTCACTTCCTGTTTTTGTCACAGCACTTTCGCACGACAGTGGTTTCTATGGAAACAATGGTGTGAGTGACAGGGAAGCGGGAGGTGATGGGTGAAGCAACTTATCCCACCTGACGTGAACTTGGAAACTTCTCTGTCTATGTTTGCATGCCCGCTTTATGAACAGGAGACAGATTTTGAGTGTTTGTAAACATACGTTGTTTGTTTTTCTCTGCAGGTATTTTGCACTAAGCTCACAGAGACTGGAATCCCTCAGGACGTGATTACAGGAATCTTCTCCAACATCTCCTCCATCTACTGCTTCCATGACAAGTTCCTGCTGCCTGAGCTCAAGACGCGCATCACGGGAGAATGGTGAGGAATAAAACACGCGGCAGGAACGTTCCCCGAATAGCATCGCTGTGGAGGTGCTGTAGCTGTGTTTGCGGTCAGTCGGGCTGTAAAACGCAGACAGCTGGGCGGCAGCGGAGGCCGTTATCGTCCCGTCTTCAGCGGTGTCTGGTTGCGAAGGGTTTTTGTGTGTCAGAGTTGCAGTTTTAACCTATTTTGTGTCCCCCAATGTGTGTTATTGTGCCAACATCAGCCACCCAGATCATGACTCCTCCAGAGGGAAATCACCTGTCGCGTTGTGTTTCCCCACGTTACTTTCTGGAACTCGTTAAAGTGTGTCGGCTCGGATAGAAAGGCTTAAAAACGGGTACAGGCAACCACGCGGCTACTCAGAACAGTGAACCTCAGGGACAAAGCTCATAAGAAGGATTAAGCTGTTGGAATTCCCCAATTATGTGCCTGAGATAAGTCTCTTGAGTATTCATTTGTTTCTTACTTCTGAAAAATGACGTCAATGCTTCCTGTCTTGTCTCTTTGGTGATATGACTTCGATTGGTGTCAAAATGTTAATCTGTGTTTATGTGAATGAATCGGAGCCAATCAAGCCAACCGTTAACCTCACTTCACTGAGGTTTATCTCCTCGTCTATAAAACCGACGACATAAAGTGACTCACTGCAGTGAGAAACGCCGAGTCAGCTGTCAGGAAAGGCCTCCGAGATGTCATTGAACTTTCATAAATGCCAGCTACATGTGATGAAAACGAAATATGATGTGAATATAAAAAAACAAGCTGAACTTCCCTTCTAAATGTTGTGCTTTTAATGAACGTACTTGTGGATACAAAATATACTAATTACTCTAAATACATAGGAAAGCTACCAGCAGAACAAAATACTGCATGATATCGATAAAAGATTTAAAAAGAAAACTAACAGTCTCATCTATACTCGTGCTTTTCCTCGCTCAGTTTCACATGATAGTCATAAGCTGCAATGCCCAATCAAGAGTGTTGCTGCCCTGCGTCCAGCAGACCCATTGTATTAAATAAAAAAAATACAAATTGTGACGTTTTGGAAGAAAGCAGCACCTTCTGCAAGATACGGAACGTTGAATTCACCCTCTCATCAATCCGTGTGTTCGCTGTAGGGACTCCAACCCTCGTATTGGAGACATCCTCCAGAAACTGGCTCCGTTCATGAAGATGTACGGAGAATATGTGAAGAACTTTGACCGAGCCATGGACCTGGTCAACACCTGGACACAGCGGTCTTCTCAGTTCAAGAGCGTCGTCCAGAACATACAGGTAGGCGTCTGTGTTTGGCTCCTGATCGGACACCGTGCTCATTAATCAGCAGTATATATTCCAAAGCATTTTCCATCTGCTCATGCATGTATCTAATGGTTTTCACGACGCGAATACTCTGATACTTAACTGGTTTTAGAAGCAGGTTTTATTTTTTATTTCTGAGTGAACACATTTAGATGACTGAAGAGGATGTATGTCCTCTCATAGCACCACAAAACAGTTGTTGTTGTTCTTTCCCACGGTTCATCGGTTCATATCTTTGCTTTGTGTTTGAACCAACAGAAACAGGATGTGTGTGGGAACCTGACGTTGCAGCACCACATGCTGGAGCCGGTCCAGAGGATTCCTCGCTACGAGCTGTTGCTCAGAGACTACCTGAAGAAGCTGCCCGAGGACGCTCCGGACCGAAAAGACGCCGAGAGTGAGACAATTTGACGCCCGCGCTGCTCATGAACTTCCAGTTTTCTTTCTTCCTGTCGACCTGTTTTTACCTCTGCTTCACCTGAGCTAATCTAAGTCATACTTTCACCTGTAAAGTCATCGTACAAGGAGCCAAAAGTTCACTTCACCTTGCTGCTTGAGAGCGCTAACCCTCCGTGCTCCTCCACGTTCACCTTGCTGAGGAGCTAGTTGAAGCGATTCAGCCGACACGAGGCTATGAAGCATTGTTTTCATGATTCCTCTGTGATGCATATCGTCACATTTTTGGTTTACTACGTTATGCCATTTCCAAAACACAATCTTATTTCCCAACACATCAAACACAGCAGCCTAGTCCGTCACCCTAAGCGTCAAAAAACTCACTCGTGAAAAAAAAAACCCCCAGTACCATAGCTACTGGAGGTAAAACCAAGAACACTATTATGTTTTACAACTAGAGGAGTCGCCCCCTGATGGCCATTTGACAAAGTGCGCGTTCAAGGCACTTGGCGTCACTTTTCAGAATTGAAGGCAGCAGCATGTTTGGGATTCAGGAACAACGTGTCAGTTGTCTTAGTCCCAAGTACGCAAGTTATGCAACGAAAGTAAAGAAGTCAAAGCTGACTTGGTTTCACACGGTACTTGAACAGTCGTCTCCTGAGTGAAAGTCCTGTGTGTTTGACCCGTCCATCTATCATGGAGATGACGGCAGGACATCCAGCAGCTCCCGTGCTTGTCGTTACGCAGATGTCAGTACGATGCTCTGCGTGTAGTTTCTTCTCCTGCCCGGTCGAGACAGATTGCACATCAGGTCAACGCGTCGCTCTTAAAGCCCCAACATTCCGTCTTCCACGATCCGACGTCCTCAAGCGTCCGTGTTTCCATTTACCTGAGCATTAGCCTCGCCACACTGTGCTGTTTGGAGAGAGCGGAGGGGTTTTTCTCTCGTCCACTCCAGTTGAAGAGCAGTTCATCACGGTTGTTTTGGAGCAGCTGTGTGTCTCTTGTGTTTACGTAGGCCATGATTAAGACGGCTGACTCAGGTGCTCACAGGCCTCACTGCTGGCCGAAAGCCAGCCTAATGCATGCGCTGTGTTTTATGCATGTTAAGCCTTTGATCCTGGTCAACCTATAAAATAAAGCTGGACTGTCCTCTTTATTTTTCACTGAGCAACAAACGCATCGCTTCTGTGTGTAAAAGAGAGCGATTGGTTGATATCTGCGGTTTGTTTCAGTTGTATTTTATGCTAACATGTGTGTGAATGCTTGTTACAGAGGCACTGGAGCTCATCTCTACAGCGGCTAAGCATTCCAATGCAGCGATCAGGAAAATGGTAAGACTTTAACTCTACACTTCTCTGTTTCTCTCTTCCTCGCCTTGTCACCTCTTTCAACACTCTTCCGCCGTCTCGTTGAGCTTCGTGAAAACCAGCCAACGTGTTACTCAATCGACGAGTTGCTGATGCTGTACTGTCGGCCAACAACCTTGCAAGCGTTCGTCTGAGGGAGTGAACGAGTTGAATTAGTGCAGACAGGAAGTTGCCATTTCCTGCCTCGAGTTGCACAGCGTGCGGAAGCCTGGCCGACTTCTCAACACTCTTCATCTCTTTCCTCCGTCTGGCCATGTTACTCGTATTTATGACATCCTTAAAGAAACACCTCGAGCAGAGAAGTGTGTTGAGTTAATGATTCACAAGTATAATACCCGCTTCCCTGCCTTGCTGGGAAACCCATGAATGAATGAGAGAGAGTCTTACCTGATAAGACAAATAAAGCCCTTTCTGGAGGAGTTTGGCTCATAATAAGAGTCTTTGTGTCTTTCCTGCTTCTGCTCTCCTCATCCTCTTGTCGCCTCGTGTTTTCAGGAGAAGATGCACAAGCTGCTGGAGGTTTACGAGAGGCTCGGAGGAGAGGAGGACATCGTTAACCCGGCCAATGAGCTCATCAAAGAAGGCCATATCAAGAAGATGTCAGCCAAAAACGGAACAGCACAAGACCGATACCTCTACTTGGTGAGAGGACTGACGTGTTGCATGAGAGAAGTATCAGACTGCTGGAGGGTCTTTGTACGTGGGAGCCTTTGTTATCGGCGCTGCTCATTAACTGCAGCATCTGTGTCTGCTCTAGTTCAACAATATGGTGCTATACTGCGTGCCTAAACTCAGGCTGATGGGACAGAAGTTCAGTGTCAGAGAGAGGATCGACATCGCTGGCATGGAGGTGAAGTCCTGCTCTCTCCTTCTGTTGGACATCTTTTGTTGTCTCCGCGAGCCTTCGATGTGTTCTGCTCGCTGCAAATCTGATCTCCTCTGTTTCTGGACCTCAGGTGCAGGAGAACGTGAAGCAGAACCTTCCTCACACGTTTGCCATCATCGGCAAGCAGCGGTCGCTGGAGCTGCAAGCGAGGTAGAGACATTTGTATCAGCAGAGAAAGACGACAGACTCTCAAGTGGCCTTTGAAAATGTGCTGTTTCTATATAAAATGCAGTTTGATCGTATGGAAGCCCCCAAGTGTTAAATAATAATAAATAATGCATTATGTTAAAATCATATCAATAAATAAAGTAATATAATATGCAAAATTTAATTTGTTTACTCAACTTCTTCCTTTTCTTCTAAATATTCAAATTATTATTATTAAATGTTTTATTATTTTTAAACAAACAGAGTTAAAGTTTGTTTACTGTATGTCATTACATAAATTGAGTATAAAATCTTTATTATTTTTTTATATTATTTTCTTTATTACTTTATTAAAATTATTGTCACATTTTCTTTTGTAATGTGACTTTTATTTCACAACATCACATTTCATGACTGTCGTTGTCATCACCAGTCGCCCCTCAGCCAATCAAATGCAGGGTCACCAACCAACCGCAAGCCTTAGCGGGCGAGCTAACGCGCTAGCTCCTGTTGGCCAGAGTGTCACAGACTGTAAAATAGACGGACACAAAGGCCCATTAGGATTATGAATATTTATTCATTCATTCCATAATGTCTTGCACTGTTTGAGGTGAATATTTGAACAGGCTGAGGTATTTCATCGTCTGTATTTTTTATTGTAATAAATTCATCTCATGATCTTTTATTTGCCCTGCAGGACGGCGGAGGAGAAAGAAGATTGGATTCAGGCAAGTATCACACACACACACACAGGCGTACTCCCACGCACACACACACACACACACACACACACACACACACACATTCCCCGTCTCTCCTGCACACATGCTGTGCCTTTGGTAGTTCTGCTTTATTACAGAATGGAATGAGCAAAGATTTTCCTCCCCACACTCGTTCAGTGTGTTTGGAAATTATATTCTCGAATAAAAGCCGCTCGTTATTGCTCATTTAGCACATTATACAGCAGGAGTAAAGCTGATTAAAACGTTTTTACAGGCGGGGAGAGAGACGGGGGGGGTATTACAGCAGAGGTTTGTCTTCAGTCTGTGTGTACGCATGAGAGAAGGGATACAGTGAAT